>VZRS01011637.1:7568-70237 GCA_013398055.1 Ifrita kowaldi | reverse complement strand
AAAAAAAAAAAAAAAAACAGGCTCAATTCCTTAAATTTTAGTTTAAATGAGATCAAAGACTATTCCTGGGCTTTCTGTGAAGCATGTGCTCAAGCGCTTTCTGCAACTGGGACCTAAACTTGAAGGGCAAATTATTTGGTCATGAATGATTGGATATTTTTTTGGTACTCTCAGGAAACAGCCTTTGACAGAAGAGTTTCTGTCAGGCTGAATTTCAGAAGTTATCTTTTGGACGTGAGAGGTAGGGACTCTTCTAACTGTGCTAACCTCACTGGAGTCTCAGGATCTGTGTAGGGTGTTTGTTTGCTCTGTGCTCAAACAACCCTTATCTCACATCACTTTTTGTGGGATTCAGTTAGCAAAAGCAGCGGCTGTGAACTTCACGCTTCTGCTTAGAGCTCCTGCCACCATCCCTGCTCTGCAGGCAGGGCAGATCGTGTGGAGTTTGGTTGTCAGGTGACGATACAGCAGCACAGCTTCCTGCTCCTGGAACTGGGTCAGACAATGACAGCAAGGGGTTGGTGGAGTGTTAGAAGACATCTACCTTCAAGAATGGGGCAGGAAGCTCTCAGCTCTGTAGTCAACCTGCTTTCTGCGAAGAATTCCAGAAACTTCATGAGAATGTAGTTCACGTGACATGCAGACTGATCTAACACCTTTGCTGATGTGAAATGTGTTTGTTACTATGAGAGAGCCTCTCGATGTAGAAGAGCCATGCAGGGCCGTGGTGTGGGATGCCTACCTGGGTTTGTGTTGCAGTGCACAGCGTGAATCAGGGTTGCTGTCAGTGGCCCAAGAGCGCTGGATGGAAAAATGAACACCGGGATGCTTTGTGATGGGTTGAGAAACTGTGAAGAAAAAGAGCTGCAGTCTGAAACGAGTCTGAGTAACAGGCATTCTCTTCTGGGTTTTGTTTTTCTGGTGCAGTAGAGAAAAGCCTAAGCTTACAGGGAGCTGAGCTGCGGTGTTTTACATCTTTTTGTGGTGTTGTGTGTTTGGGGGGTTTGATGTTTTTTTCATGGTAAGACTGCTCTCACACCTACACACTGCATTATGTTATGCCTGGAAGACACCCTCAGTGCTGACCTACTTCACACGTGCTCATCAAAGTGTGAACTACTGCATATACACCATGACCTGGGCTTTTTAATGATAAAGTGGTATCAGGCATATCTGCATATTTGTTCTCAGATGAAATTCTGACTGTGTCTGAATTGTGGCTGTAGCTGCCAGCTCAGAGTCTGTGAACACTGAGCCCGGGGAAAACCCACATGCATGTGGAGCTCCAAAGAATCTGTTAACGTGCATTATTCTCAGAGTCCTTGTGAAAACACGTGGTAGCTGCCTACTGTACCACAAGTAAAGTAACTGAGTTGAATTGTTGGAAATGAGATGTGGTGAGAAAGATTAATTACTTAGCCCCTGGATACCTTTTAATCTGTGGGTGAACAGATGCCCTGTGTTGTGACAGTCCATCACTGTCTTTTTGACATACTTGATTGAGGGTAGAAAAAGAGCATTGCATGCAACACCATTGATCACAGGCTGCAAGTTTTGTTCAGTCTGGGAGCACGAGGAGTTTTATTTTTAATTTCAACAGCTCCCCCTCATGATACTTCCCCAATCTAGTCCAGTCATCCTGAGAAAATTTCCCTATAAAGAGCATTAATTCACATAGAGTAGTGTTAACACCGATTTTTATAATAACTTAAATGAGAAGGTACAAATCTTTGAATTAAATGGTAATTTCTTAGCCTCGTTTTTTGCCACAATTACTTTTTCATTTATTTCCTTGAAATACAGTTTCATTAGTTGATGTGCAATGATTTACCACTAAGTGGAGTTTTTAGAATAAATGTGGTGCTTATTTCTGCTAACAGGCATACTGTATCTTAATCCATAAATATCAAGGCATTGGTGTAGCTTAATAAACAATTACTCATGTTCTTTATGTTACAATTTTTATATTAAAGAGGTGTCACTGTGAAAAGCTTGCTTTCCCCCAGCAAGGATTGTTTTATGTGATTTGAAAGAAGTTGCATTTGAGTAGAACTGGAATTCAGTAAAAATGCACAAAAGCATTTAAAAGCTTTTTTAAAAGGATTTAAAATTAATAAATTATATGGAATTACCTACAAATAAACTAGGTGGGTTTTCTTAGTTAGTTTTCACAGTTCGAATTGCAGATTTTTTTTAATAGAAACTTATTCAAAATTCCACTTTGTTTGACGCTTCCTATTTAGAAAGCAGTAAGTGAAACGTATGTTGGAGTCAGAACTTGATGCAAACAGATAAACAGTGCAGTCCAGCACTGCTTTCTTCTGCTAAGAGACCTGCTGTGCACTGAAGCTCAAAGGCCCAAGTGTTACCCTCTTACTGTATTATACAATTACATTATAAATCACGTTTGCTGATACATATCACTAACACCCTGCATTCCCCTGGGGCTGAAAACCTGTGAATGGTGTCTCTGCACAGAAGTTTTAAGTATGTTGAACCTGTGTGTTAGGACTGGTTTGCGACAGAAACGTGACTTGGCTTTGGGACAGCTCTGCTTTTGCTGGGCAGGAAGAGCCAAATTTTTATTTCTTACCCACTATGAAACACACTCATGCTCAGGAACAGCACAGATCCGACCACAGGGGTGGAGAGAGCTGTTTACCCTGTCCTGTTCAAGCAGTGCCAAGGAGGGAGGGCTGATACCAGCAGGAAGTGCCTGCAGAGACCCAATCCATGAGGAGAGGGGGCTTATAGCTGGGCTGGGCTGGATATAGCCTGAGTATTCCTTGGTATATACCAGGGGATCTCCAGCTGGCACTGCTGTTGGCCAGAAGAGTACAAAATTACCATTTTCAGTCAAGGATCCTGCCCACCAGGTGCTCTATGTTCAGTTGTTCGAATGAGTATCAGTGAAGGGCCAAGACCATTCCTACTCCAGACTTTAAGAAAGGGGAGTCAGAAGCAGCCAGTCTGTGAGTGAGTCACGCAGGAATACACTGGCACACATCTTGTACATAGTGATTTTGAGTAGTGATGAGTAAAATACAAGAAACTACCAAAAGCTTGCTTAGAGAAGGCTTTGTTTGAAGTACATTTCCTTAATTCTTTGGGAGATCCCAAGAGATCTGTTGAATGTTGTGCTGAAAACATCTGACCTGTCAATGTCACCTGTAATGGCTGCTAGAAGTCAATCAAAGGTGGAACGAAAGAGATACAGAAGGACATCAAAAGATGCAGGGAAAGAAGAGCAGCCCTCACCTCAGCCTCGGTGCCTGCCCGGTGTCACTGCCTGTGCTGGCAGCAGAGGCAGAGGAGTGGTGGAGGAGGAGGGGGAGGCTTGCACAACTATTGCTTGCTCTCATCATCCCAAAGGATCAATTTTCAGACCATTACCTACTTTCCCACACATGCAGACACACATACGTCACTGATCCAGAGAGGATTTGTAAGTTACCATCTGAGGAATCACTATCAAAACACAGACACCATTTGCTTTGGGGTTGTTTGTGGTTCTCCAGTAATGGCTAATGCCCAAACCCAGAAACAGCCCTGGCCCAGTTGTCCTGCAGGGGACAAGGTACAGTGCTCTCAGCTTATTTTTCTCTAGGGCACAGCTGTGTCTTTGGGCTCCTTTAAATCTGTCTTCAGCTTAGTCACGGAGCAGAGGCTTTCTCCATTCCCGAGCCAGCCCGACAGACACAGCTATCTAGCAGGCCAGACTAGCCCTCTCCAGCACAATCGCAGGAAGTTATTCCAAGCCTCAGACAAATCCCATTTCTATCTCTGGAAGAGTAAAAGGTCAAAAAACACGAGGCTGTAGCTCTGCCAGCAGCACCAGCCCCGGCCGTCCCAGCCCACGGCGGGGCTGAGCAGAGGGGACGCGAGCGCAGCGCTGCCTCCCACCACAGCCCTGCCCTCCTGCAGCACCAGCGGCTCCTGCCCACACGCCTCCAGGAGGTGCGTGGGGCTCCAAAAGGGCTTCACGGGCTGCGTCATTCCACGAGCAACCCCAGGAGAGGGAAGAAAGAAAGCTTAAGTACCAGGTTACCAAAGCAGACTTTCCCTGGGAGTCAGCGGAGCCCTCTGGTCCCGCCTATCGTATTACTGTTGGCGTCCAGCCACATCCCCATCCTCTCCCAGCAATAGACAGCTTAATTAGCACAAGTCCTGATTAGCTCTTGCCCTCTGCTTGCAGTGTACTAGCAAAACAGGAGGTTTCTAGGGCGCTCTGCAATTCTTCAGCAGCAGCCAGAGGTGGCCAGCCATGCCCGTCACACGGTGCTTTGGGAACAGTGCTGTTGCACTGGCAGCTCCTGCAGTGAGAGCAGGGATGTGAGGCATTGTCTATCATCATTCCTCACTGCTCTCATGGGATTTCAGTAACGGCTTCTTCCCTCCTGTTGCTTTGCTGGCTTTTCTGCTTGGCTTCAGCAAAGGAGATACCTCATAACAATGCATACAATGGCCAGCCCACGGCCGATGATTCAGAATGTGATGGGGCTGCTCCACCCATAGTAAAAACTTGGTCTAATTTTGAGAAGCCCTTGCTGGAGGAGCTGTGCCTTCCTTATGGTGGGACCAGGGGTTTGCTTTCAGCCATCTGCAGGCTGTGCCGTGTGTGAGCTGCTGGGGATGGAGCTGGTCCTCAGTGACATCCTCCCCACAGAGCTGCAGCACCCAGTCCTTCCTCTGCATGGTCCCCACAGTTCGTTTTTAATTTGTCCTTCTTCCATCAGCTTTCCTGCTCCTCCCATTCCTGTCTTTCCAATTTTCTTGCCCATTTGGGACTCCCCTACTCTCCCTTTTTAGCTCTTACTTTAACTCTGCCTTTGAAAACATTTCTTATTCTGTAGTCTTGCTTTGCCCCTAGAACATAAACACCCTTGAACTGACCTCTCTAAACAAAGCCCGCATCCCTTCTCCCACCACTACCTACCATGTTGATACCCACCTGCTGTCGCTCCTAAAATAACATCAGACAGGAGCCTAAATGGCAGAGCCGGGGAGCAAAGCACTGCCTGCTAAAACAGAAGTGGATCTGAGACCTGTTATGAAAAGAATAATCTGCATGGCTCCCAAGCACCACATTTCAGCTGAAGGCAGCCACAGGGAAAGTCTGCTTTTTCTCTAATAGGCTGAGCACTGTAGGTTCAGGGCAGAGCGAGGATGTTGCATACGGTCCCTTTGTTGTGAACGTGCCTGTCTCCACACCCTCCTAAGGTAAATGCTCTGAGCAGGGCTTTCTTAGCCAGTGTGAAAGCACTGGCTTTCCAGGATTTGCACCCTTTGAAAAAAGCTGAAAGCAAATTGTTGGGCACAAACCTTCAGTTTTTAACCATGCTGTGGCTGGGACATCACTGGTGGGAGGAAGAGGAGGACTCAGTAGTGACTGGGAAGGGAGTGCAATGTCCTCAGCACAAGAGAGCCCTGTGGATCAACTCTGCTTGCACATTCAGCTGATCCGGAAATGCTTATATCTGTGGAGAATTTTGAATTTTTATGTGTCTGCATTTTGGTTGGAGCAGATATTAGTCTATAAGGCTATCTTGGCATTTTGGCTGCTAGTTTCTCTGTCTTCATTAATCTTTCCCATAGGATTAGAAGCAATAAAACCCACTTCAAAACTGAAAATTATTTCAAAATTCAGCAGAGGAACTCCAAGGCAGCTGGAATTTCACTTCAACTCCTGTTTTGCAGTTCAAGTTGACAGCATTCAAGCAGTTCAAGTATTAGCATCAGCCACACTTACATTTGCTTCCTTCAGAAGCATATGCAAGCACTGCAGATTATGCAGATGACTGTACACTTTTGGTTTTGAAGATTTATCGAATTTGGGCTGGCTGAGGTATGGTTTTAAAGCCAGTTGACCAACTCTTCCCATCAGAGGAAAGAGGAACACAGACTTTTTGGTCATTACCAAGGTCAGGCAGGGGCCTTTCACCCCAGCACAGCAGCATAGCCTCCCCAGCTAGTTGGGATTGCATCGTCCTGGGGAGCCCTCACTGCAGCCTCACCAGGGCCACAGCCAGATGTGATTCAGGTGCCCCGGATGTTCTTCAGGTACTCCCCAGATGTCAGGACGCAGGGGGAGCAAATGTACAGATATTTCCCTGAGGGCAGAAGGTGTGTAGGTGACCGTGCACAAAGGTGGTGCCACTGACCTGCCATGACCGGCTGGGAGGGGCTGGGAGAGCACAGGTCACACTGAGGTGAGGCAGGGGAATGGCCAGGAAAGGGCATGGCCAAGGAGCTCGTGCAGCTCTTCATATTCCTCATTTGCTTGCAGCCTTGGCATAGGAGAGGGTGGCTGGGTGGAGGCACAACAGACCCTTCCAGCCACACGTTCATTGGACACAGCAGCCTGGGTGTGAAGGATTCCTCATTCTTCAGCTGCAGACACCAGGAGGGCACAAGAAGGCACCTCTCCCTGCAGCACATCCCATTTGTCTCTGTTTCCCCAGTGCTTGTTCAAACAGCACCAGCAGCAGAGGCAGTGGCACATCCCCACACAGCAGCAGTCCAGTCTCGATGCCTTCTCCTCCTTCCTGGTCCTTTCCCTGGCTGTTTCAAGCGAGCCCTGGTGAGACAACGCAGCCAGCAGCATGCACAGAGCAAATGATGCAGTCACAGTCTGCATCCACATCCTTACTGCTCCCTGGTGACCTCATTTTCTGGGTGTAGCTCAGAGTGCATAAACCACAAAAAAAAAAGGGGATAGGGAAGGGAGGAGAAGAGATAGAGAAGAAGTTGCAGAAAAGCAGAAATAAACGCTGTAGTTTTGAAAATGCGTATGGAAAAACCCAGCTGGCTCATTGTCCTCACTTTTGTAACAGTAACATTGATCCTATTTCACCATCCCACAAGCACATACTCTTCCGATAGCTTTCTTGTTTAAAAAAGACATAGATCCAGATAGGCTGCACAATACCACTGCCTTCAACCACGTTTACCAGTTTACATTACTAAGAATCTGGATTTTGGTGTTTCCTAGATTAGTGTGCTGACAGGTTGAAAAATGATAGAAAGCGAGCTATTACCCTTCTCCCACATTGCTCATATTTAAGACATTGCTGAGCATATTAATTGCACGTTGTTCCCAATAGATCAAGCTGAACTTTCATTTCTGAAATCTGTTTTTACTCCCAAACTGTTCCACTATTTGTGGAGTTTGGCAGGGAGTTTTACTCCTGCTGTACTCGCAAAAAAGATCTGCATTACAAATCCCTGTCAACTAGCTGAACATAACCCCAAAGAGAAGGCACCTGCTCAGGAAAGCTGGCCTGTCCTCTTGCAAGCTGCAGCTTCATCAGCTCACAGCAATGAACCCTTCTGGGTGTGAAATCCATGGGGTTCTGCAGACATGAGCACTTCTATTTTTCTCTCTTTTCTCTCCTTTCCGTTTGGGGAGCCCCTGTTGCTCTCCCTGGCACCAGCAGCCCTCCCAGGATTTCCCATGTGGGACCTGGCCTTTCACAGCAGAGGGAGGACCACAGCCAGCTGGTGGGGAGCAGCCCCGCTCCTGCCCTTCCCTACCCCCATGGCCAGAGTGGGGACACTCAGGTGCTCACACAGGGTCAAGTGGGCAGTGGGCAGGCAGAGGGGGGTACACAGCCAGGCAGGGCAATCCTTGCATCACACCTCATCCTTTTAGTGCCACATTGAATTTGGGCCTTCTACACCACAGCAGGAGACAGCAGGACACTACCCAGTACTGGTGGTGTAGCACAGGCCAGCAGCAGGAAGCTGGTTTGGGGCATCCTGAAGTTACTGCCTGGGTGTGCACTGTGTGGTCTAAAATCCACAATGTCCAAGCAAAGCCGGGTTTGGCAAGTCTGGGGCATTTCCTATGAAATAAATAATGGTCCATAGTTGTTTTAATGCTGCTGTGATCAGAGTGCAAGCCTGTAAATATGCTGGGATACCAGAATTCAGAGTGTTAAAGTGTGCAGCATGCCAGAAGTAATTGTTTTCCTTCTGCAGCCCGTTATATTCAGATGTTGAGGAAATGATTTAATATTTCTGAACATGTTGTGATTTCATCATTTGGTTCAGCAAGGGAAGTTTGAGAAGTCATGTAAATGAAGATAAACTTTAAATATGCTCTTAGGAATTTATTTGCCATGCCGAGTTTTTTCAATAGCAGTGCTGTACAGCATAGGCCAGCCCTGGGCACATTCATGTCTCCACATCCAGGCAAAAGATGCAGCAGTGACAGGGGGCTGAAAAAGCTTAACCTACATGTGGTTTGGAATGGGAAAAACCAGTCTCAGGAGGTGAGAAAGGACTGAGGATGAGCATGCTTCCTCATGAAGGGAAGAAGAGGTGCAGGCACTGATCTCCTGTCTGGTGACCAGTAAGAGGACCAAAGCATGAAGCTGGGTCAGGGTAGGTTTAGGTTGGATATCAGGAAGAGGTTCTTCCCCCAGAGGGTGTCTGGGCACTGGAACAGACTCCCCAGTGAAGTGGTCACAGCACCATGCCTGAGAAAGTTCAGGGAATGTTTGGAAAATGCTCTCAGGCACATGGTGTGAGTCTGGGGATGGTGCTGTGCAGGGCCAGGAGCTGGACTCAGTGATCCTTGTGGGTCCCCTCCAGCGCAGGGTGTTCTGTGACCCTGTGAGCAGCACAGCTCAGGACCCACACGGAGCCCCGAGTCTGTGCCAGAGGCCATGGGTTTGTGCCCTGCTGCTCATTCCCAGCCCCGCCGGAGCATTCTGCTCCACAGGCCAGTGTGAAGTAGGCAGAGCCCTGAGAAAAAAGGCGCAGGTCTGCAGAATTTCACAGGCAGCACTGCCTGCCCAGAGCGGAGCAGAGGAACGCGCAGTTATCTCCTAAGCATGGGAAGTTTACACAAGGAATGTTTGGATACTTGATCTGACTTTAAGCAGCTGACTTTGTGAAACACACCTAGAATCTGAAGGAAAGCGGAGCTCACAGGGTGCTATTTCTTCAAACCCTTCGTCCTGAAACCCTCTTTCCTTGGATGACACACAGGGCCCAACAGCAACAGAAAAAGTACCGACAACTCAGAGAGAATTCTTAAACAAAAAAAAGAAAACCTGGCACAAGGAGCATTGTTTATATTTTTCCTAACATTTATGTATTTTAAAATAAAAAATGACAGGCAGTGGATGCTGTATATTATGAGCCATGTGAGTGATGACCACTTTTACACAAACCAAGGAGAACAAAAAAAAAATGTCTAAGAATGTTTAAAAACCAGTTCTGCCTCCTGTGAAGTGTAAAGCAGAGACTAATTTAAGACAGCTTTTAAAAAAGAAAACCCAGGCCTGGAGATGGTACACTGCCTAGAGAATAATTAAAGGTTAAGCAACACAATTTAGTAGATGAGAAGACAGGTGAAAACAGCAGAACTGCAACCAAAATACATTTTTTAATTCCATAGCATAGCTGGTTTTCTAATAATGTACTTTGAAATGAACAAATGGGTGTAACACCAGCTACTGAGCACTTTCAGCCACCTCCAGTGTTGTTGAAGTTCAATTCAACCCACTTTAAAGGAAGTATGGGCCAAATAAATATACCTCCTTTAAAACACATCAGTCCTTGCCTATATGCAAGGTAGAGTCTTCATCCAGCACATTCCACTGTCTGTTTTGGTTCGTGCCTTGCCCACACACTTGGTGTGCTTTTAAATACAATTATAATATTTACTAAATAGGTCTGACAAATAACTCTTAGTTTATAATCTGGTTTGTTTTCTGTAAATATTCACCAAGGGAATCTGGCCGGTGATGACTGGCTTCGGCTGAGCATCTGAATCACGCAGCGCCACTTCCAGTTGGAGGCTGCAGAGACTGATTGCTGGAACTGCGTTTCTGGGACAAATACAGACCTTTCCAAACTTCCCTTTATTTCCCCATAATTTGTTTGTTTTCTGGTTGCATTCTGACAGGTCTCCCAGTGCAGCAGCCACTCTCTGCTCCTGCAGGAGCCCTGGCAGCCCGCCGTGGCACCCGGCTCACCCCTCTGCCCGTGCTTCTGTAAGAGCTGGGTGTTTGTGCTGCACAATGCCTGCCCTGACCAGGCGTGGCCAGGGTAAGAGCTGTGGGGGCAGCGTGCCTTCCCCCTAGCAGGGGCTTTCACCATGCCTGCAGTCACCAGCAGATATTTGCTCCCTGGCTGGAGAAAAATCAGTTGAGGGCAGCCTGTGTGCAAGCCACAAAAGCCAGGCTAGACCCATGAAGGGAGAATTCATCTTCTGATGTGGTTGGTAGAAATGTTCCTCATAAGTCCAGAGGCAGATTTCCTTTATTCAGATAATTTCTTCATATCATGTTTCCATTTTTGGGAATCTCTGAATTTCTCAAAGCTTCCTGTCAAGAGGAGGACCTGGCCCCCTCGGAGCAAATGGGAGCTTTGCCATTTACATCAGTGGGGTTTAAATGTCACCGCAAAGGCCGGGTGGTTCCCGTGGGACTGATTTCAAGCTGATACGTAGATCCAAGAGGAGATCTTTGAGTCTGTATAGCTTGGAGCATGCAATTACATCAGTGCCCCCCTGCACATGCCTAAAACCAGAGCTCATCTGGATACTATATAGCTGCTGTTGTGAGATTGGACCTATTCCTATTTTTCTTTCTATCTTTGTCCATATGTGCAGAAAGGTTGATTCTTATTTTCAACAAAAGTGACCTGTTCTCTACGACAAGTCCTCCCACACATGTGTGCCTCCTCCCTGTTTTTCTGCCTGCCTCCCGCACACTTCCTTTCTCCAGGCAATTTTAGGAGTGAAATGAAGTGCAAAGGTCAAAGCCTTTGCAGCGTGCAGCCGTGAAGTCAATAAGGATGTAAAAAGGAGCAGCCCAGATGTGGCCCGAAGGGGCTGTGGAGGATACGGCTCTTTACTCCCGTGCACACCCAGATCAGCTGAGCAGGACGCTGAACGCGGGGGCATTTCCTGAACCTCCTTGTTATGATCAGGAAAAAGTGCTACAGCCTAAACATTTGCAGCTTTTATTCTGCTCCTGCTGGCTACTCTGCTTTTCTTCATTAGGTCTGACAGCATATTGTTGAACTTTTTTTTTTTTTTAAAAAGTGGTGTTGTGGTCCCCTACTAAAAGAGTCACTTTGCCCAATTTCCTGTTTATGCTGGAGCTGCAGCATCATGTGAGCACAGACAGTTGTAGATAGGCTGGCGACTGTTGCTGACCTCACACCACATGTTCAGTTAACAAGGTGAAACAGCAAAATTTGCTCTGTTTGTGTAAAGAATACTGAGAAAACTGCCAGTTCCAAGTAAAATCGAGAGAGAGGGACTCCCGATAGCCTGAGGCAGGGCGCAATCTCCAGGCAGCTCTTTCTAGTCTTTAACTGCTTTGCACATCTGTATTCACATTGTGCTTGCAAATGACAAGAAAGGGGATTAGCCCCAACCCCTTTCCTTAGTGAAGCAGGTTTGGAGTCCTTCCATAAAAGCTATTAGTTTAGCAAATTTGCTCAAAATTTGTCCAAACTCCAGTCCCTTTGGTATATACATTTTCCTACACTTGTTTCCAAAAATGACTGAAGACTCCTGTGACTTAGCTAGATTCAGTTATTCAGCAGATGTTTATATCCAGCATTTGTATTTCAGAACTGTTGTTTCTTAACCTGGGAGCAACCTATTTTTCATTAAGATCTCAAAGATCCGTGCAGTCTTCCAAAAATCCTTTAAGACTGTGCAAGACTTTTGGATTAAAGCCATTCTAAGAAACCAAAATTTACCTCTATTCAAGATTATAACTTATTACTGAAATTACTATTAAATAATTTATTGTGAACAATTCAGGGGGATCTTAACAGTTTTCAGTCCATTTTACACAAGTACTTTTTATGTAAAAATAGGAATTCCTATCAGGCAACTTAAAGCTTCAGTGACATTTTTTCCACTAACAGAAAACAAAGTTAATGGTTAAATCCAGGAAGACCTGTGTCAGTGTATTAAGTTTCTCCTTTCTCTCTGTCTTCAACTTGTTTCTGTAAAAAGCCCAATCCTGCATCCTGAGAAACCTGAATTTTATTTTTAAACTGACCAGAGGAGTGGCACCAAGCCAGACCAGCAGTTCTCTGTCCATCGACCTCTGCCACCTTATGCAGGTAAAAAAGAGTTTGAGATGCAAAAGTGTCACTACAGATTGGCTGCAGCCAAACGCACAGATGGGAGTGCAGCCCTGTGGGTGTGTGGAGAAGCAGCCTGGTTATCAGGAACACAGTGTAACTTCAGAGGCAGGTGTATCCTGTGACAGGTGAACAAATCACAGCATATGGAGGCTGTAACCATCCTGTACCGATTGTCAAGTGCTTTAGGATTCAAAGGTGAAAAAAGGCACTCCAGAAACTTAAGCTGCATTCAGGATGATAACAATGTCATTTTAAATACTACATATAAACATGCTGTGAGGGAATATGGAACTAAAACTCTTGGCCAGCTGGCGAGGCTGTAAACATCCTCATGGAAGGAGTCCTGCCTGTAAGTCTTCACTGTCAGCGAGCTTAAATGCTTGCAAAAATGTAGCAGCAGTCAGAAAGTGCCATTTGAGGGGCAGCTTAAAGGAATTAATGTTTCACTGTGCCTGCCCTTGGGAAGGAAAATTGTCCCGGAGGAGCAGAGGGCACTGGGTGGGAGGAAGTCCTTGGACGACAATAATCACTCCAGTGCTGTCTTCTGCTGCTGGGAACTCTGCTCTGAGCTGTGACCTATTTTACATCCCCACTAAAAGTGAAAAAGAAAGACAAAATGAAACAGAGGGTATGAGGATGCTCATGAGGGTGTTCATGACGTGAGTCCAGTCCAACCGTGGTGCCCTGGCACTTTGGTACCCCCTGCCTGGCATCACAGGCTGCAGCATGCAGGGATACAGGTGGGACAGGGTCCACCTGCCTGCCCAGGGTGGGGGCAAGGTCAGCTGGCCAAAATCGGCTTCCCTCCACCCAGGGCTTTGGTTCACCCATTGCAGCATCCTCTTGACGAGAGCTGGCAGTCCAGTGGAAGCTCTGGCAGCCCAGACTGACGGTGGCCATCCTGGGGCCAAGGCTGTTCCCAGCCCTGTGCAGCCAACCACAGCTGGCTTTCTTTTCCTTAGCCTGATTTTTCATCAGTTCTCCAGATCACTTTGGGCACAGCTTTACAGTGATGCTGAGTCACAAAAATTCCAGTTGTTTCCTGAAAGAGAGTGAGACTGTCTTCACCACCTTGTTAGTCCCAATGAACCACAGCCAAGTGCAGCTGGGGAGTTACTTCATTTTTTTATTAATATCAACTGTGTCTTCTTCCTGGCACCCCACAGATGCTGTCGGGATTGCCGACTGGCCCTGGTCCCTTGGTGCTCCTGACAAACCCCCCTCGGCCACAAGGCTCTCCCTGGGAGGTGCAGCCCTCGGGGCACGGCTGGGCTCCTGCCCTGGGGTGGCATCAGTGCTAATTTCATATTGATTGATCCTTATACTTTCTATAAATGAGCTCAAAGAGGCCTGCACATATCTGCAGGGCAGCTGTTCACAAGGAAAGCTCCAAGCTTTCAACACCACTGCTGTCAAGATAGGAGGAAGAATAGAGGTGTGATGCCCTGGGCTGGCAGTGGGGAGGGCAGCTCATTGACTCCATGCCTGTTGCAGGATGTCACTGTTAAAGAAACACACTGAAAATGGATTTCCATCCTGCCACCACTTCTTGGGTGTTTTGCTGGTGCGTGTTTCACAGGCAAGGCTTTGTCAGCCCAGAGCCACCTCTGTAGCCTCGGGACAGTGGTGAGCAATGATCTCTGTCCAGTGCTGGGGCGACACGGAGGTCCTGCCTGCCCCACACACTTTAGGGCAGGACCCTGTGAAGCCATTTGACATATTTCAGCGCCCCTGGGTGAGGTGGAGCTGTGGTGTTTTCTGCTGTGGCAGTGTTTGTTGTAGCTGGGATCAAAATCAGTGAGCTTTTCCCAACAGCAAGATCTTGTGGGATGAGATACTCCATCAGCATCTCTCCCTGCAAACTCCAGGGAACCATGTGGGCAGCAAGACCACAGCACCCACGTTTCTTCTCTGTGGGAGAGCCCCTTGACACCCACCTACCAGGAGCCAGGGGGAAAGTGAGGAGAGCACAGCAGTGCTGCTCCCCTTCAGCCCGCAGAGTCCTGTGAGCAATCCCTACCTGCATGAGGAGCAAAGGGACACTGTGCCACCTTGCCACTGTCCTCAGGGGAAACCTCTCATCAAAATGACTATGAGAAGCACAGTGCTTTACTGCTCTTATTAAAGAACAGGCTCACATGAGTGAGCCTCATCCAAGTGTCTGGCTCCTTTCTCCCTTCTCGAAATGGTTTCATTATTGATTTTACTTTCAGAACTTGTTTTCTTATTTTCCGCAAGTATTTTAAGAACTTAAAATTCCCAAGTTTTTGGGTCACTATGACTTTGACCCCCCCATGCCAGAACAAACCCATTAGAGTTACAAAGAACCTTCATGTTTATTAAATAGCAGTGACTCACTCTGTTGCAGATGTTTGTTTATGTAAAGCACCATAAATATTATGGATTAGGATATAGAGCAGGCAATGGGAATGTGTGTAGGTTAGCAGGCAACATATGACTCGGGGGTTTTTTTCCTCCATTTTTAAAATGTGTGTCATTTTTTCTGCACAAACCACAGGTTTCTTCATGTAAAGAAACAGAAACAAAGGACACCTCTCTGCTTCTACAGGATGTCCTCTAAGGTGCTTTATTACCAAGCTCTCATAGCACTTAAAGTGCAGGAAATTTTCTGACTGGTGTTTTTAGTCAATTAACGTAGCTGTACCACCTTGAAAGGAAGAAGGTATTTCCCATTGCACTGCGTACCCGTCACGTCTCCTCCAAGGGCTCATGCTGACTTTCTTGAAAAAAGATTCATTTAGAGTCATTCTGAAACTTACCAAGGTGAGAAAGAAAAGTGACTCAATAAAGCACCATGACGTAGCAGATGGAAATCCAGTGTTAGGCTGTCGCCTGTCCTGAGCTCGTTGTGTGATGGCAGTTTGCACAGGATGGGCCAGACCATTTCTGCCAGTCTGTGTGGAAAGTTGTTTTGTATGGAAACACTGGTTAGCTCAGAGCTTTTTCCCACCTAGCCTTGAGAAAGCAGAGGTGCAATGGGCATGAACAGGCAGAAGGATGCCTTTCCAACACCACGGGGAATGCCCCTCAACTTCCAGGCACCCAAGCAAAGGGAGAAAAATGACTGCAAAAAATATCTTATTCTATTCTCTAGGTTAAATAGAATTACACGCCTGTGGAGGCAGAGGAAGGGCCTAAGGGAGGAGTCTCCCTCTCTGAAATTGAGTATTTATTGATTTTTCTTTCCCAGTCATAAACCATGAGTTTCAGCCTCTCATTCCTGAAGGCATTTGTGAGAGATGAGTGGAAGATAAGGGAGACAAAATCCAAGAGAAGCATTAAACCAGTGAGTGATGGGCAATGAGCTCATCTGCTCCCAGAGTGCTCCACAGGGACACATTGGAAGGGACAAGCAGGCAGCCTCATCAGGGAGAGATTAATTATGCAGAGCTGATGGGTGCTGCAGACCCACAGACACAACTGAAAACAGCAAAACCATAACTCCAACCGGGGGACAGGCTGGGTGGTTTAAGAGGTCTTTTCCATCTGATTTCTGTGAGTGAGTATATCAAGTGTTATTACCAAACACTGCAGGCTGCCAAGGCATGAGCCTCTCTGCAAGGCTCTCGCAGTCCAAGGAGCATGTGCTGCACAGGACTGGCCCTTTGCTCTGGAAAGAGTGGCACCAAGAGCTCCCATCAATGTCCCCACTGAACACGAGGACGTTTGCTGGGAGCTGGTCCCGACTCCTGGCCGGTGTGCAGATCCCTCTTGCAGGGACAGTGCTCTGCAGCCCTGACACCTCCCACTCTGTGCAGGCAGGGAACCTCTGCTAACATATATGGTCTTAGTGGGCTCAGAATCAGCTGCTTACAAACCTGTCTACATATGAATTTTAACTTCCCCTTTTGGGCCATTTATAGGAAATGCTATAAAGTTCCGCTTAACTTCTTTTTTCCACAGGAATTGTTTAAAAACTGTTCTTTAAAAAAGACAAGCTGTGAAAACTTGTCTCAAGTACTGGCACTCCTGTGGGACTGTCATCCTGCAGCTCTGCTAGTTCTCTTGCCCCAAGGGTGGTGGATTAAGACATGGGCTCACAGTGAGTGGCAGGAGGAGTGGCACTGAAGCTCACAGCCCTCAACCAGCCATGGGAGAGAAGCCACGCCAAACCCTTCTCCGGTGGGATTTGCTGCTTTTCCCTCTCCAAGGGATTTTGTGGGGTGAGAGTGATCCCAAACAGTCAAGCCTTTTGTAGTCATCCCCATCACTGAGCTCTCAAACTCTTCTTTTCTCACTTCACTCTTCAGTTCCAGAGGCCCTGCAGCCGGCCTGGGGACCAGAACATGTCCTGTGCCAGCAGCACGGCTGCGAGGCCACCAGGCAGGTGAGGAACCAGCAAACAGCCACCCTTCTTTCTGCTTCCCCCTGCCATCCCCTTTGCTGCATTCTGTAAAATGAAGATTATCCTCATGGGGGAGTTGTAAGCATTAATATAGCTGGTCAAGAATTTTGCGTTCGTTGGTTGTTCTGTGTTTTGTTGTTAAAACCAGAAAAAAATCAAAACCCACAGGGCAATTTACATTTCAGGCCAATTTACCTCACTGAGCTTGTACGTCCTCAAATAAATTATTTAGATCTTAAATACTGGATATGTTGTACAAACAAATGAGAACATGGTCCTTGGGCAGAAGGTAAGCGATGAAGGTCCTGGGCAAAACCTTTTCAGCTCTCATTCTGCCTGTTCACAAGCCAGCTGCTTTTCAGCTCTGAATAGGTTTGCTCGTGGCCTGTTTTGTCTGACATTGCTGAGGTAGATCAAATGCTCAATGTAAGGGCAGCCCTCTAAACCTCACACCACTCATGCAGCAGAAGCAGAGACATCAGATTGTGGAAGGAGCAATCTCTTTCTTAGAAACCCTTCTGAAATGGAAACAGAGCTGTTCCTCTTTCTTTCAGATGTGGCTCTGGAATTCCCAAAGTCAAAAATTCAGGAGCAAGATGAAAACACTGATAGCTTGTGTTACACAAAGGAATGTGCTGGCAGCCAACCAGTGCTGCTGCAAATTCTTTCTTTCTTTTGGCATCAAACTGTTTCACTTACGAAGGGCAGATGAAAATTGTTCTAGATTGATGTTGGCTCTTGTCTGATGGTAGTTGTGTTTCTCTGATACAGCCTTCTCTCTAGTGCCCACAAAGCTTTGGAGGACATGTAAACTTCTAATCACCCTATCACTCCTTCATCAAGAAAATAATAATTTCAGGAGGCCCCAAATGAATGTAATAGTTTGGATGTAATAGCCTGGATGCAAAGAACCTTTTCATAGCGTTATTGAGAGCCTAGGCTGAATCCCAGGAATCAGTACCCTATTGAAGCACATACTTCATCTCGGCCAGGGGAGTGCAGTCTTTCACCCTTAAATTGATCCACATTCTCTTGTAAATTTGGCAGCATGTGCAGCTCCAGACTAAATATTGGCAGATATTATCGGCTCTGATCAGCTGAAATAAATGTCTCCTCAGCACAGCCCTGCCACTCTGGCCCTGCTGCCTCCTCGGGTGTCCCCGCTGGCCTCAGCCCCTGCAGGGGCTCAAAGGTGCTCTCTTAGCCTGGTACTGACACCCTCAGCACACAGGGGGACAGTCCCGTAACAGGGAAAGGAGGAGGCAGCCTTGTGACTGGGAAATGGTGAAAAGGAAACTACTGAGAATGTACAACTGTGTAAAGCCCACTGCGCTCTGCCGTGGGGCTGGGGTGGGCACTGGAGAGGGGCACGAGTTCCTGCCCTGTGGACGGGGCCTGTGGGGTGCCAGGCACCCTCTGCACCAGGGTGTGTGGGGCCCTGCTGGGGCCCTGAGAGACAAAAGCTGCTGCTGCTGTCTCCTCTGGCCAAGGCTTGTCACTGCTGGGCTCCCACTGACCCCAATGTGCTGCATCCCCTTACCCCGGGGAAAGGAGGCACACAGCAGATGGCAGGCAAATGCCAGGAAAATGGGGAGAGGATATTTGACTCGGAGATAAGAGCCTCCTGCTGAAAGGTGTGCCTCCATCAAAACCCCTGCTCTGCCTGTGCCACGGGACAGGGCGAGTCCTGTGTATTGGCAATGGCAAACCTGCTCCTGTCCACTTGCAGGCATGCTGCAAGTGGCTCAAAAACCCTGTGCATTGTCACTCAGCATTGTAGGATAAGCAAAAGGGTTTTGGAGCCAACATTTTGTGGGTAAAGCCACATATTGGGGTAAGTTTCAGAATGGAAATTAATCTGGGGAGACAGAGATGGGACTGGATGTGTCAAATGTGAGAGGATGTGCAAAATATAGTCTTTCAGCCCCACCCACGCAGGTGACTGTGTCATGTCAGCAGCTGATGCCACTTTTGCCTTAGAAAGTGGAGGACAGGAAAAGGAGCCTGGAGAGGTGAGGTGTGAATGCACTGTGTGTGTGGGGATGCAGTTGGATGATACAATGAAGCTGATGTTAAAAGCAAGCACTCAGGGAAGAGGTGGTCCCATCCCTTCCCATCTTTTTACGCCCTGCCTGATGCTGGCCTGCCTGTGTCCAGCCAAGGCTGGGTGCTGGGGCAGTGGGCTGGCAGCACTCCCCACTTCCCAGTGTTGGATGAGGCAGTGTCTGCTGGTTTTGCTCCCTCAGATGGCTCTTTGGTGCCAGGCACAGAGCACCCCTGGCACAGGGCAGCAGGTGAGCTCGCCAGGTGGTTCCAGCAGACTCCCCATCGTCCTGTGCCACTGCCACCCTGCCATTTCAAGAGGGGTTGAGTGCTTAAATGTCTGTGAAGATCTGAGTGTGCAAATGTTGCACTGCTGGCTCAGGCTGCCATCCCTCGGTGCCTGTCCCTCCCTGTGCTCCAGGTTCAGCAGTGGGTTGGCAGCACGGGCAGGTATTTGCTTCGGTCCCTGCAGCTCCATGAGGTTCAGAGCCCATTAATGCTTGGGGCACTCCACGGTGGCAGCCAAGGGCTGTTGGCTTGTTCGAGCTTGTGGTATCACCAAAGGGCAGTTCCTCTGTCTCACTCCACCCCCACTTCCCTGCATGTCTCTACAGTCCCTGTGTAACCCCCACAAGAAAAATCTACTTGTTTTTCAGCTGGCCAGGGGCTGCCTGGGCCCCACCGTGAGCCTGGGGAAGGTGCTGAGGGCCACCCTGCAGGAGATGGAGTGGGGGCCCACCCTTCCCAAGGGCAGTGCAGATTTGGGCAGCTATCTGGCATTGTTTCTCCTCAGCCCTGTTCTCACGGCTGCTCAGCTGTGATAGCCGGTGTTTTCTCTCCAAGACTCAGCCCTGCTCTCCTCTCCCATCGTGAGCCACTCTGACCGGGCACCTCTCCCTCTCCAGCCTCACAGCACCAGCCCGATGATAAACCTGATCAAATTGTGTATCTACAGGGGAACAGGTCAGCAGGCAGCTTCTCATCGTTAGACCAAAACCAGCAGAGCCACGGCCCCTCACACACACCACAGCCTTTGCCTCCTAATGGAGACACCACGGGCTTTTCCACGAAGCACAGCAGCAGTTTTCTCCTTTATCTCACCAGCTGCCCGGATTGTGCTACACACAGCCCACACACTCCTTTAGAATCATGAAAATCAAAATGCTTGGAAACAGGATCCGGTACTGGGCTGTCCTGCCTCAGGGTGTTGCAGCAGCCACCAGCAGGTAGCCCTGAGCTCCCACTTTTCCCCAGCTGCCAGCTAGGGCACCAGGCAGACAGCTGCTCGCCCATGCCCTCCCTCCTCAGCTTGCTCAGATGCCGGTGATTTCTATCCAATTTCCATCAGCAGGAGCCAGGTGTATTTAAGCTGTCAGGGCTGGCAGCTTTGGAAGGGGAATAGTGGCTGGTTTTGTTGTCTCGGGGTAAGGGTGATGGTTCCTTCCCCTTACTGCCTTAGCAGCCTGCTTCTCTGGCAGGCAAAGGAGCAGCTTTAGTTTGTCTCACAACTGCAGCATTTCTCTTTGGTTGTTCAGGGGTGTGAGTGTATTAGGAGATGAGACTTTCTGTCCTGATCCATCTGTGGGGAGTGCCTTGAGCCTGTGCAGGACTTGGATTGTAGGTGACAGAGATTTGGGCTCTTTTTGGTACTGTATGTGAGGTACCTGCTGGCCCATGTTCCAGTGTTGTATCTGGCTAGTCCAGAAAGTTCCTTCTCCATTAAACATTTTTCTCTTGTTTCTGTTTCCTGTGTATGTTTCTCTTTTTCCCCTGGATTCCACAAGATCAGACTTGTCTAAGATATATCAGTAGCCTGTTATCTCTAGCTACTTCCAACAGAGATCAAATCACTTTCAAACTTCAATAGATCGATGGGGGCACGACTTAATTTTCTTTGTGCAAGGTACTTTATACCTCATCTCTGCTGCCTGTTTATTCCTGATGTGATGCCCTAGTCTACAAGCCCCTCTTGTACACAGGCTTGCTCAGCCTTGCAAGAGTTTTTTCTGGGATATTTTGTTCTCTGGTCTCTGTATTTGAAGAATCATTTGCTTTCAAAACAGATTGAGGTACTGCCAGGCTGAACAGACTTACTTCTTAGATAAATTTTTGGGTGAATATTGACAGAGTGTGAAAAGCTGGCTGCACTATAAGAAAAAAATTATTTGGAGTACAAAAAGAAACGCTTTTTCCTGACTTAATGACGGTTGATATTTTTTTGTTGCTCATTTTTGCTATCACCATGCCTGTGGGAACTCAGCATCAGCAAAACCTGTAGTGCCTGGATTATCTTAAACTGTGCCAGTAACAATTTTTACATCTTACCGTAAGCAGCCTGAACTCAGTTATTTTATCTTAAGATTGAATGGTTGCCTGTCTTTAAACTGACAGATCCACTCTTTGCAAAAGAAGTGTGATTTTTAGCTCAAACACAAGCTACCACCCAAATTTACATCATTGTGACAAAGTCCTCTCGCAAAGAGTTCTTGGGTAAGATCCAGGTAGGGAGGTTGTGGTAGTGGTTGTTTGGATGTTTCTTTCAATGGACTTTTAACTCAGATAAAGGCAGGTAAAGCAGCCAGTGTCTGTGCAGTTGTTGGAGGTCCCTGGGCAGCGTGTGAGCCCCTACACCTTTCCCAGGTTTCCATCAGAGCTGAGGCAGCTGCAGCCTTACCTTTGGCTGCTCCCTGGCCTGGCTGGTTTGGGCACGAGGTATCCAAGAGCTCTTAGGGAGTTTGGCAGGGGCGAAGGTCCTAATGTCTTATTTTGGCTTTTTTTCTGTGGAACAGAGATCAGGATTGATTTCTTCTGGCCCTCAGAGTAGGTGTGTTGGTGACAGCTATAATCAACACAGAGGTGCTTATACTGTTGATGAACAAGAACAGCTGCTGAAAAAAAAGGGAAAGTATATTATTTTGCTCCTAGCAACAGGCATATAGCTTTATAGAGAGATGCTGCATCTGCCAGGACTTCATTTAAGCCTGTATGGGACCCACACCTTCAGTCACAAGGGTCACAAAACACCAGTGCTTGCCAGGTTTGTTTTACGTTGACAGTGCCTGTGTAAATAATCGTCCTTTTGTAAGGTGCTGAAGTTTTCTGTTTAATTTTTAGCACTACAACTCCCTTAGGGTTTGTTCTGGGCTTTCAGAAGTAATTGGCAGCTCATTAACAGCTTTGTAATAGCACTGAAAACCATAGGAGGGAAGCTGCACAGAGTATCTAGAGCCCTGGGCTTTGCTGGGCAAAAGGCACTTGTTTCCAGGTATGTGCAGTTCTCGGTATTTTCATTTTACAAAGAAAAACGTGTTATCTCTTCTGTGGATGAGGTGGTGACATACCAGATCGTTTTGATTGCATCATGTTGGCAGGGTGAGGGGAAGGGAGAATCCTGCTCATTTTGACCTCCAGGGGACAACCCTCTGCCTGTTTTCCTATCTCAAATGCAAGCTTGCTAGTAAGTGCACCAAATAAAAATCACAATTTGGCCAGCTTATCAAAACAACTATAAAACCTGAAAGAAAGTAAGAACGGGGCACAAGTCCTACGAGGAGCAGCTGAAGGAACTCAGGTTGTTCAGCCTGGAGAAGAGAGGGCTGAGGGAGGACCTTATTACTCCAGAACTATCTGAGATGAGGTTGTGGCGAGGTGGGGGTCAGGCTCTTGTCCCAGGTAATGAGCAACAGGACAAGAGGAAATGGCCTCAGGTTGTTTCAGGGGTGGTTTAGTTTGGACATTAGGAAAAATTTCTTCACTGAAAGGGTGGTCAAGCATTGGAACAGGCTGCCCAGAGAATTGGTGAAATCACCATCCCTGGAATTCTTAAAAAAACGTGCAGACGTGGCGCTAGGGGACGTGGTTTAGCGATGGGCTTGGCAGTGCTGGGTTCACGACTGGACTCAATGAGCTGAGGGGTTTCTCAGACCCTGGTGATGGTGTGTGGGCTGGCTGCTGTGGCACGTGTCTGGCACTAAGGCCCTGTCTGTGCCCTTGCAGGCCTGGCGGAAGCGCTGGTTCGTGCTGCGCAGGGGCCGCATGAGCGGGAACCCGGACGTGCTGGAATACTACAGGAACAGCCACTCCAAAAAGCCCATCCGCATCATCGACCTCAATGAATGCGAAGTGCTGAAGCACTCGGGGCCCAACTTCATCAAGAAGGAATTTCAGAACAACTTTGTCTTCATCGTGAGAACCACCTACCGCACCTTCTACCTGGTAGCCAAGACCGAGGAGGAGATGCAGATCTGGGTGCACAATATCAGCCAGATCTGTAACTTTGGACATCTAGAAGATGGCACAGGTAGGATCACACTCATCTTGGAGGCTGGGAGAATGCCCAGGGGTGACAGGAGGCATGGACTGGGCTGGGCAGGTGGAAGAGGAGTGTGGTTCCCATAGCTCCACACAGCACTGAGAGGCTGCTAAACCCTGACCTGAAAGTTCTCAGGGACCTCACTGCTGTGGGGTGGAAATACTCACTGACTGCTTGGTCTCACTTTGATGAAGCAATTCCTGCTAGAGCAAACAGCAGGTCCTTAATAAGAAAAGGTGCTGTTTATGTGAAAAGCTGACTGAGTGTTATCTTCTGGGGCCATTTATTTCATTACTTGTCCTGTATTTATTTAGTTTGGCTTAATGTAAGACACCTGTTCCAGGAAAGCATCCTGCAAAACTCCCATTTTCTCAGGCTCTGCTGGATGTGGAATGTGCACAGACTTGGGTGTATATGCGTGTACATAAATCAATGACAGAAACACTAAGCTGCCTTAGTCTGTTAATAAGAGAAAATAAAGAAAAGGCAGAGGATAGAGTGTTAGAAGTGTGTGTCTAGACTTAAGAGATGGTCCTGCCAGTGAAGCATAAAGGCAGCTCTTTTGCCAGGCCCTAACCTGTATATGCTCAGCAGAGTGAATTTCTTGAAAAGCTGCCAAGAATTAACCACTGCAAGATGGATGTAGGCAGTAATTAAAGTCGGGACCTGTACCATCATTAACTTACCATTTAAATGAGACAATCGGGCTCAGATAACAGCAATCTGTCTTTTCCTTGACAATTCCAAGGGGCAGATACAGCAGCAATTTGAGAGTTTCAGAGGAAGTGAGTCAGAACGAAGCCTTTCAATGTGGTAAAAGGTAGTGCAAGAGTGGAAGAGGGTGGCCATGGAGGGACACGAGCCCTAGGGCAGGAATATGTTTGGGGATACATAGTGTGGCCAGGCAGTTTATCCTTCCACGCTCTTTGTGCTGCTGCACTCAGAGCTGCGGGTGTCTGCGAGTGCTGCATGGCCACACCATTACCTAGCAACTTGATAAGGAAACAAAAGGCTATGGGAAAGGTTTTATTTTATTCTATCATGGTTCCTGGCATTGCTTAGCGTTCTTTTGAGTAGTGTCTTCTGAGGGAAATGGGAGTGGGAAGAACACTGCAGTGGTCCTGTTACAAATGTGATGCCTGTTCTTCTCCCATTCACTTCAGAAAAAACCATGAAAACTTGCTGACAGATTTTTTTATGTGTCAGTACAAGCTGCCCATGAATACAAATTTCAAAGTAGGGCTGGTAGGGGTTGGAGTCTACCACCCTTTGGAGCTTGGATGGAATTAGGGATATTCAGTAACCACCTTGCTACTGTTCCAGTTCCTAGTGTTGCTGACATCGAGTTATTGCTCTTGGATTTTTATTTCTGGTGCAGGATTATTTTAGATATAGTTATACCAATTACTCTGAAGTTAAGTTAAACCCTTCCATGCAAAACAGAAAAGAGAAAAATCATTTTTGTCTCTCAAATGTGCAGGCAGCCTTTTCCTGGCACTGTGTGAGGATGCTCATGGGGGATGCGATCTGTGGCAAAGGAGCTAAGACAATGGCTGTCCCAGGATGGATGCATTTATACTGGGAAATGCCTGTCCTGTTTTGCTGGTGCAGTGCACTATTGCTTGTAAGACTTGCACATGGACAATACTCAGAGTATTACACATTGGTGTTTCTCTCCCAGTAAAGACTGCCAGTGTGGGCTCTGATGGATGAGAAATGACAGCTCTAGCAGCAGCAGTTGGGAAAGCTGATACTCCAGCTTTCCAAGGCGGATATTACCCCCCAAGAAGTTCAGCAGTGCAGAGCATTTGCCTTGGTTCAGTACAAAGTCTGGCACCTGAACCTGCAGCCCTCATCAAGGGTGGCGTGAGCTAAGCCTCCAGACATGCACTTACTGTGTCTCTAATGCCAAATAGCTCCTAAGAGCTTCTATTTATCCTGCAGCTCCTGCTGGTGAGCTCAGGTCTGGGGTGTATCCAGGTCAGGCTGCCAAGCACATCCAGATCTTCTGATTTAAATCTGTATAGCTCCACAAGTTGCACATCACATTTCAAACAGTCACTAATTGCTTCAGCTTTTCAGGATCTCCTAAATCCTCCAAGAGCCTGTAGGTTTAAACAAATTACCCTTAAAAATTAACATTAGAAGAGAAAAGCCCTATTAAATGCCACATGCTTTTTTAACTTGAATGCTACTGTTTTAAAAAAATACTAGTCCCTGATATGAGTCACATCACTCTTAATCTGTGCATCGATGAAAATTTGCTGTGACTCTGAGGCCGAAACACAGTCTGCTGCTTTCTCTGCTTAATGCCCAAAGTGCAGACACAGGTGCACACAGTGACTCAGCTTTAAACGCTCTCCTGTTGTTCCCAGTTAGGCCCTTCCAGCAGCAAAGAAGCTGGATGAACAGCCAGGTCCCCAGGCCAGAGGTGTTGGCAGCCAGATGCGGAGCGAAGTTACAAAAGCCGTGGCTCCTGTGAGCACAGCTCTGTAGTCAACAAGAGAGGGGAGAGCCGAGAGGCAGAGATGACATGGCAGCTCCAGGCAGATGTCAGGAAGCACCTGGGAGGACGGCTGTCGGGAAGGACTTGCCAGCAGCACTCACACACTGCTGCTGCAAGAAACTGCTGCTGGCTGCACTGGAAATGACAGGGGAGCTGGCACCTTTGGGGAGTCAGCTGGAGGAGAGAGGAAGAGGCCTTGCTCCTGGTTTTCCTGCCACATCTATGCAAAGTCCTGCTTCCATCTTTGGTGAAATCTCCCAACAGAGCCATCATTCCCCAGCCCCGCAGGACCCATGGCCATGCAGGGGATTGAGAGGATGTTTGACCCAAGTGTCTGGGGCAGGGGAGGAGATGAAATGAAGTGACTGTGGGACATCAGGGGCACAGTTTATCCTATGTACAATCCAACGTAACAGCTTTTCATTGGAGAATCTAGTGGGAAAGTTGTTTAACCAGTGTCATTAGGAAGCCTTACTAGCATTATTTCTACCTCCTTTGTATGCCAGTGCAGCCTTGGAGGTGATTGATGTGAGCAGAACACCCCTATTCCACTGTGTCCCTGCACTGCTGTTGCACCAGAGCAATTCTTGGGGAGGGGGCTGAGGTCTGTAGCAGGAGAGAAAAGCCCTCTGTTTCTCCAAGCAATGGCCCTTCATTGATGGGAGAAGTCACTGTGGAAGATGCTGTGCAGCCTCTGTGGTGACTTTCCCCACAACTGCAGGGCAGAAATGTTTGGGGTTAGTAGCCACCAAAGCAGTTACTTTGGCAGCTGAAGCCTCCTGCTGTCTCTCTGGAAAAGGGGATGGCAGGCACCAAACCTATTCTCTGCCTTCTCACATCACAAGTGATGTTGAAAGTAGCCATGCATAATTTATTCTGCCCAGCTGCTGTCATGGTACAGTTTTAATGCACAGATTCGGTTACCAGCAGAGCTGGCAGGGACAGGGACAGTCTGTGAGGAGCTGGCTGCAGGTCCCTGAGCCCCTGAAGGTTAGAAAAGGGCAGGTCTGTGCTGTCCCCATCCCTCCCTCCTGCTCACAACCGTTGCCATGTGGTCTACAGCTCACAGCCTTTCCTGATGGGATAATCCATGGCTAAACCCTGTGAGTACCAGATGGAGTTCAGGCCTGTTCGTTCTCTGTGTCAATAACCCAGAATGTCATTAATTTCTTTCTTATGCATTGTGGCAGTTTTAGTTGTTGGTTTGTTGGGNCCACATCTATGCAAAGTCCTGCTTCCATCTTTGGTGAAATCTCCCAACAGAGCCATCATTCCCCAGCCCCGCAGGACCCATGGCCATGCAGGGGATTGAGAGGATGTTTGACCCAAGTGTCTGGGGCAGGGGAGGAGATGAAATGAAGTGACTGTGGGACATCAGGGGCACAGTTTATCCTATGTACAATCCAACGTAACAGCTTTTCATTGGAGAATCTAGTGGGAAAGATGTTTAACCAGTGTCATTAGGAAGCCTTACTAGCATTATTTCTACCTCCTTTGTATGCCAGTGCAGCCTTGGAGGTGATTGATGTGAGCAGAACACCCCTATTCCACTGTGTCCCTGCACTGCTGTTGCACCAGAGCAATTCTTGGGGAGGGGGCTGAGGTCTGTAGCAGGAGAGAAAAGCCCTCTGTTTCTCCAAGCAATGGCCCTTCATTGATGGGAGAAGTCACTGTGGAAGATGCTGTGCAGCCTCTGTGGTGACTTTCCCCACAACTGCAGGGCAGAAATGTTTGGGGTTAGTAGCCACCAAAGCAGTTACTTTGGCAGCTGAAGCCTCCTGCTGTCTCTCTGGAAAAGGGGATGGCAGGCACCAAACCTATTCTCTGCCTTCTCACTGTTGAAAGTAGCCATGCATAATTTATTCTGCCCAGCTGCTGTCATGGTACAGTTTTAATGCACAGATTCGGTTACCAGCAGAGCTGGCAGGGACAGGGACAGTCTGTGAGGAGCTGGCTGCAGGTCCCTGAGCCCCTGAAGGTTAGAAAAGGGCAGGTCTGTGCTGTCCCCATCCCTCCCTCCTGCTCACAACCGTTGCCATGTGGTCTACAGCTCACAGCCTTTCCTGATGGGATAATCCATGGCTAAACCCTGTGAGTACCAGATGGAGTTCAGGCCTGTTCGTTCTCTGTGTCAATAACCCAGAATGTCATTAATTTCTTTCTTATGCATTGTGGCAGTTTTAGTTGTTGGTTTGTTGGTTTTTTTTTTTTTAATGTAGTCAGATGGTGAAGTGAACATGCTTTTCTGAGATCCCTAGGGAGTTAGTCCAGTGTATATTTGATCATTGTCAGCTTGCAAGACAGCTCTCAGAGTCCAAGATTTGAAAGCAGAGTTACTGTCTGAGCCAGCATGATGAACAAAAGTTATTTTTCAGATGGGAAGGCTGCAACCCTCAGCTCTGCTTTGCAAATGTGAAACCCTGTAAAAGCCATTCCTTCCAGATGCTCACTGCTGAAACCCTGCTGCTATAAGCACCTGCTCAAAATTAAAGCAAATCCTTTGCTTAAACTTGAATTTAAGCATGCTCTTATATGTTGTGCTGACCTGAGGCCCACCACCACCCAGACCTCTGAAGCTAATGGAAAGAAGCAGCAGGGAGTCAATGCTGGTAGATGGGAAGGAAAGAGGCAGCTCCCTCCCAAGCTCAAAGGGATGAGGTGTTGGATAGTGCAGGGAGGGAAGATCAGCTGTTTTATTCTTCTGACTGCCGTCAGAAAGATGAGGGGTGAAGCCTGCTGTGGCTGGTAGGGGACTCTGGGTCAGTAGAATCATAGACCGTCCTCAGTTGGAAGGGACTTGCAAGGATCATTGAGCCAAGCTCCTGGCCCTGTACAGGATGGCCCCCAGAACTGCACCATGTGCCTGAGAGGGTTTAGTTTGTGCTTAGTGATGTTGCTGCCGAACCACTCAAGTCTTGGCAGCCCTGTCCATCCCTCCTGGTCCGCTTGTACGTGTACCCAGCACCTTCCAGGGTGGAGAAATAACTACAGCAACCTGGTACAGTGCCAAGGCTTGTGGCTCTGTTGAGGCTGGGGCTAGATTGGAGCTGCTGGAGGGTCTCAGAACCTCATCACACAATGATGAGGATGATCTGGGCCACAGGATGCATGCAGCTGGTCAGGGGCTGGGTCCCAGCATTTCCATCAAGTTCTGGCTATCAGCATTAGAGAAATCTGCCATCTTGCTACACTTCGAAGGCATGTTAATTCTTAGTATGGTTTTATCAGCAGTCACTGGTTTCTTGTGTTTGTTTTTGCTGTGGGGTTTTTCATTTTGAGGAAGGCTGTTGCAGCTTTGACTCGGGCAGTGTCTGAGCCAGAGAGGTGGGCACCCACTGCCAAGCCCTGCAGGTGTCAGAGACCCAGTGAGCGCTGCCCCATCCCCACACAGCTCTGGTGAGGGAACTGCCATGCAGCAACCTGAAACTTCACTAGAAAAATCACATTCTCTAACTGAGGACTCCTCGTGGCACTGTTTGAGCTTGCTGCCAGGAGCAGATGCTTTTGGGGAGCTGCTCTGTAAAGATAGCCCTCCCACTCCACAGATGCTCATTGTGGGTGGTCTGACTTGCCCTTGATTTTTTGAGTTGAAATGCCCCAAAAGCTTTGTTTAGCTTGATTCTGTGTGGCTCAGCCATCGCTCCTTCTTCCCTCCTGCCCAGCTCTCTAGCAGGGACAGAGGTTGGGAGAGGAACAGAACCAGACTTCTCTGCTGCCAGGCAGTGCTCAGGCCAGATGGGTCTGAGTGTCTCAGCCACACGCTGCCACTGAAGGGTGGCCTTGGTGGCGTGAGCAGGCAGCCAGCTCTGGGCCAGCCCCACTGCCAGCAGCCCAGACCTGCTCCTGTCCCACTGCCATCCCGCTCTGTGCTGGGGACACTGGAGTGCTATGCCCAGAGAAGGTGTCACTGAGCACAGGCTCCCCTGTGCCTTGTGGCCTCCAGAAAAGTAGTGTCGCTTTTCTCAGCACAGCCAAGAAGCCTCCAGCTGGGCAGCAACAGCCACACCACAGCCCTTGTGGTTTGATGTCCAGCCGAGAGAGGCATAAAAAGCTTGCAGACAACTTCAGGGCTTGTCTGGCTACTCCACAAACTGGAAAGCTCAGTTTTGTCCACCGAGATCTAGAAAGTGGGAAGAAATCAATCCCTTTCCTTGTCACCATTAATTTGAAGTGTTGGAGATGAATAATTAATTATTTGCATTAGATACTAAAAAAACCTTGATAGAACAGGCTGCTGTGCCTCAGCTGTTTCTTCAGCAGAGTCTGTTCTTCATTGCTGGCCGCAGGAGGGATGCCTGCAGGAGAGGGGGACCCCAGAGCGAGGGGGTCTGCACTTCCTGCAGCCTGGAGCACTTTGACAGCCGGGGCAGGGGGAGCAAAATCAGGCTCCCCTCTCCCCAGAAACCAGTGTTTGCCTTGACTCACTGCCGCTCTGGGGTAAAACATCCCTGCTGCGAAAGCAAGGTGGTGACAGCCGGGACAGGCAGAGGGCCAGGGCGAGCCAGAGCTGTCCCTCAGCCGGGCCATCCGTTGCCATTGCAGGTTCTGTGGAGAGCCTGTCTCACACGACCTCGTCCCCACAGCCCTCGCCGGCCGCCTCCACCCACGCCTCCCGCATCGCCGACCCCTCCTTCTCCGTCGACCATGCTGCTGCCGACGCTGCCGCCGAGGAGACCCCCAGCGAGTCCGAGTCAGTCTTCCTCCCCGACTACCTCTTCCTCTCCAACTGCGAGTCGGGCAAGCTCAGCCACAACAGGTGAGCCTGGGGTCTGCCAGATGTGCCGGGCTGGAGCCACCCTCTGCCTGTCCAGGGGTGAAACTGGGGCACACAGTCCCAGGGAGCCCTGCCACTCAGGGCTGGCTCCCGAGCACAAGAGGGGACCACCAGCCTAATCCAATTTACAGGGTGCTTTTCATAGCACAGATTAGTGGTTGAGCTTCATATGTTGGTCCTGTCCCTTTCCAGGGTGGGTGGGTGGCTGGCTGAGGATCTCACACACAGCCTCCTTCCAGACATCTGCTGTTGCCCAAGGTGCTCCACAAAGTGCCCCAGCCTCCAGTCCAGCTCAGAGGGAAGGGACAGATCTTGTCCCAGACTGTGGGGTTGGGTTTTTTGTTTGCTGTGTTCTTACAGCCGAGAGAAAAGGAAAGCTCAGGTTCTGACCTCTGTCTCCTTGCAGGTGTGACAGCTGGTCAAATTCAGACAGATCTCTGGAGCAAACATCATCAGACGATGTTTTTGTTGACTCCTTGCAATCCCAGCCCTCCTTGTACCTTGTACAGCCGACCAGTGCTGGCACTGTGCATCAGGACGGAGCGCCATTGGCAAATCCCAGCACTGTGTCCAGGAATGTAGACATTAGCGGGCCATCCAGTGACTTTTCCTCCTCTTCTCCACTGCTGGGGATGCCGCTGACACCGACGTTTCAGATTGACAAGAGCCAGAACGCGCTGCCCTACGGTGTAACGCAGCTGGATGTGCTGTCCAACACGCCCCCACCGCGGCCGCCCAAGCCAACCCACTTCTCGGACAGGAGGGGGGACGAGGTGGGCGGTGGGGCCCTCCAGAATGGACACGCAGGGATCTGCCGGGCTCAGGTTGCTCTGGTGCCCAGGAGGATCTCCTTGTCCAGCTTAGACAACATGAGGAACTGGAAAGGTGAGTGCACTTCCAAGAGCCAGCAAAGCAGCACCAGTGTGAGGGATGGAGCTGCCCACACGCACATAGCGGTTTTGACTTCCACTTGTGCCTCTGTCCTACCCTCTGTGAAATCACACACCACCCAAAGTAACACAAAATGCTGCTTTCAAGTGAACTAGCAAGCAGGATTCAGGCCTGCCCCTCAGGTTCAGCTCCTGCTCTGTAGAAGCCTCTGAGTATGTGTACACATGGGCAGCAATTTGGCTCCGATCCCTTCAGGGTACCTCATGCCTTGCTACTTTTCCCCCTCCCTCCTCAGAAGAGAAAACAGTAGAAAAACCAAAAAGAGAAGTCAGCCTCTGAATTGGACAATGCCAAACTCAGTTTATACTGGTCGAAGTGTGGGCTTGCATGTGGGAAATGCCTCTGGAGCTGTGCTGCTCTGCGACACCCAGTCTGTTCTACAAGAGCTGCGTGTCTTTCCACAGCTTAAAGACCAGGAAGTCAGGGAGACACTGGGGATGGGATGTAATCCCGGTTGAACCAGGGACTCTGCGTGTCCTTGAACAAATCCCGCTCTGTCCTTGCACTTCAGTCAGGGCAGTCTGAAAAGCTGCTGCTACAGAGCAAGGCGAGGCTGCAAAGCAAACTCTGCTCTGAGCTGAGCTGGCTTTTCCACTTGCTCCTGAAACCCCATCACCACAAACAAGAGTAACAGTCAAAACCCAGCATATGCAGTATGAGAAAGCTTTATTACATGGAGCCACAGAACAGAGGGAGGCAGCTGGAATACCTGGGTGGAAATCATCAAGTATATTGCAGTGATGTGAAAACCTTCATTTTTTGATGAGGAAAAGAACGTAGGTTTTTAAGGACAAGCATCCTTTAGACTCCTGCAGTTTGAATGACCAGACAGTGTGTGGGGCTGTTAGATCTTGCTCTTGAAGTTCAGAAGCTAAAGTAAGGAGATCTCTGCTCAGCCTGTTTATCAGTGTACAGACAGTTCTTGGAAGGTTTCTGGAGAAACACCCATTTGGTTGGAATTGCTATTCTTAATTATCAGCTACATTTGGTTCCTCCCTGAAAGGTGCTGCTCTTGCTTCTGCACGTGTTCTGCTCCAACACAGCTGGTTCATGTTCCTCCAACCCAATTTACACCAAAACGTTTCTAAGAGGATTACGTGGCCAAATGTCGTGTTATGCTGCTGTGCTGCAGGGTTGTCTCTGCCTGACGGGGGCAGCAATGAATTAGTTAAGTGCTGCCACTTTTTCTTACCCTAAGTGCAGCTGAAACTATTTGAAGGGTTAAACTCTGAATTAAAATGTGTTTAACAAGAAAGATCAGAAAAAGAAACAGGTAGAAAGCAGCAGTTCCTCACCAGCTTTCCAGTGAGTGCACTCAAGTTATTAACTAATTTTTTGCCCTTGCCAACGTGCAAAAGGTGCACAGATGTAATTAGCCCAGGGCAAAGGCAGTGAGTACTGGTGGAAGTGCTGGGAAGGAGGATGAGCTGTAAGGCACCTGTATCCTGCCATCTGCCACAGCCTCGTGCCTCAGTGTCTTTTTGCCAAAATAATAAATGAATGTAGCTGTCCCAGGACAGTGACTGTGTCTGTCTGAACATGTATCTGCACTAACAGAATTGCTTTGTTCTTGTTTGGCCTTTTTTGCCCCTAGTTGCAGTACTGACATCTCCACCGTAAGAGTGGGGAATGGATTAGCATGGTTGCAGGGATTTAAGGCATTCCCATAGAAAAGCCATTTTCTGCACAGAAAATCCCTTTTCAGAAAAGGATGGTGGTTGTAAGCATCTCCCACAGCTGATCTATGTACTGAATGCTGGATTTTGGGGTTTTTTTGGCTTTTGCTGGGAAAATAAAATTGACCTACACCAAGACAAAGGCCCACCTGCACAAGGAGACGTGGAGACTGGTGATTGTGTCTCTAGCTGTTCATTCCCCATCACCTTGAGCCACTTGCACCACATCAGCACTTCTGGAAGACAAAGCAAAGAATTTTTCTCCTACCATTAAGTTCCCCCACACACCACTTTCTGTACAATAACAGTTGTTTCCCTGGCACCTTAAAAAGCTCCTAAATAAACTTTCAAGAAATAATGAAATAATATTCTCTATAATAGCCCCCTTTCGTGTAATTTCCCCAATTTGACAGATGGGAAAACAGAGAATGACTAGAGCAGGAGCTGCATTTAAATTTTTGCTTGCTTGCTCCCACACCAGTCTTTCTCCCCAACTGCTTGTGTTACAGGAAGCGTAAGTTACAGCTGGATTATACATGAACAGGTTCCTTGGTTTCATCATACTTAAAATAGATGTAATCACTCTTGAAATGCTACTGAGTTGCATCTGGTCTTAAGTGTCATTGGATTTCCTCATTTAGGAGTTATGGAATCTTTATAAAACTCTAATTATTTTAGAGCCATATGTTTTACTCCAGAATTATCTCTGTAAGGTTGCACTGCCTTATCCCATTTTTAATCACTTTTTTTTCCTTGCAGCAGACATGGAAGGCAGTTCCTTAAGAAGTCGAGATAAGAGGCTTAGCTTGAATTTGGTAAGTACTCTGCTTGCACAAATTTGAAACACTGGCACATAAACTTCAGAGTGAATAATTTCACATGCTGATATGCAATCATTCCTCTCCTCTGTTCAGCAGAAGAATTAAAAAAATGGGAAAAGTACCTGGCTTTGGGCAGCTTCTGGACAGCTGCTTTGTGGCCTCAGACAGCCTTTGAGAGAAGAAGGAGGGAGAGACCTCAATAGTGAGCATCCTGTTTTTAAAGTAGATGAAGCTGGGTCTGTTATGGAAAAGGTTACCAGTAGCCTCAAGAATTAAACTGTTGACCAAGACCATCAGAACAAATGGCTTATCCCTTGAAAAAGGGGTCGAAAGAAGCCTATCACTTCATGGTCCTGAGGGATCTCTCTTCTTTAGGACACAGGAAAGCAGAGTCTGCTCTCAAAGTGCCTGTGATTGAGGGCTCTATCAGTCCACAGCTTCCCGCCGCAGCCTTTGTGAGACACAGTTCCATGCAGCACCATCTCACATCACATAGCCAGTCTTCTGCCTGGTGCTGCAGACTGCCTTATGTGGGAGATCCTTGCTGGTGTTGGGCAACTTATACTTTCCTCCCTTTTGAAAGCTTCCAAGGATTGTAATCGCTCCCTCTCAGCACTCAACCAGCACTAACTTGCATGAAATTATTTTCTAGTGCTAATTCTCAGTGATCAGAAGTGAGTTGTAGGTCTGTCTGCTCTCTCAGCTTCCATATTTGCCAAAATCTAGTTCATCAGGTGTTCTCCCTTCAGACTTTTTTTTTTGTATTAAGGATCCTCCCTCATTTTATAGGTCAGAATTACTGCTGTGAGAGGCAAGTGCAGCCTCGCTGAAGTTGGAGGATTTAACCAATAAAGTCACCAATAAGTTTGGTTCTAGTTTCCAGTAGTGGTGACTTGCGAAGCTCGGAGTGGGCTGCTCCGGAGCTGCAGCGCTCATCTGAACTCACGCGTTTGTTTCCTGTCGCTCCATCTTGCGCCTCTCTGAAAGGCCCCGTCAGAGCAATCCCGGCCTGGGCTCGGCTCAGGTGTGCTCCCAGCTCGCAGCAGCTGCCGGCCTGGAGAGGGCTGGCTATGCATTAATGGCCCCGTTTCTGTTTCTCCACCGTTGCCTGTGCAGCCGTGCCGGTTCTCCCCGCTGTACTCGGCGGCCGCGGACAGCGCGGAGGACAGCTACGTGCCCATGCGGCCCAGCACCTCTCCCTCCGCGCCCGCCTCCGACTGCTCCCCCGACGGCTACATCCCCATGAGCCCCGGCTCGGCCACCTTCACCTTCCCTGTCGTCAGCACTGAAAAACTCACCAGCCCGTTGCCTGAGCTTCCCTCGGACGTGGAGCCCCCTCCAGTGAACCGAGACCTCAAGCCTCGCAGGAAGTGTAAGCCCAGACCAAAAGTGCAAAGCCGGGCGGTCCTGACGGTGGGGACACGGGTGACCTCCCTTGACAGTGTCCTTGGCATGTCTTAAAGCAATTCCCCCTCTAGAGGATGGGCTGAAATGCTGTGAGAGTGACTTACAGCAGTGTAGCTGGGGTGTGCCTGCAGGGTGGTTTGTGGGTGGAGGGAGAGCTTCCATGGCTGCTTTTGCAGTCAGAGCCCGGTGGCTGCACAAGCACAGCGCAGCCACAAGCACAGTGCCCGGCTCCCCGCCGGGACTGCAAACAGCCAGAGGGACACCTCACCTGGGAGAGACAGCACACTAAATCCTGCTGCTCTGAGCTACATGTGCTCCTGTCTCACCAGCTCTCTGACCGGCCAGGAATGGGACATCCAAACACTCAAGTACTCAAACTTGATGTGTGGGCTGTTGGTTAAACCTCTGTGGGGTAGGCACAGCTGTCTTAGTTTAATTAGGAATTTTCTGCAGATGCTTTTGCTGATGGTAATTTTCCACTCCTGGTTTCCATGGCATGTCCAAAATCTAGGTGGCGCTTCTAGAGAATATACTGGGGACAAAATTCAGCTTTGAAGTGGAGAAATTGCCTCAACCTAGCCTATAGTAAAGCTCTTAGGGTTGCAGAGCCAGAGTTACTCAGAAATTGGTTCAGGCAGTGCTGCTGTAAGGTGGGGACAGACATTTAGACCATTGCCATGAAGAAAAGCAAACTCATATCCTTTCTTAAAGGGCTTTGAGAATCCTGGGCACATGTACCTTGACTGGTGACAGGAATGATCCTGATCCCCATGTACAGAACCTTTTTGTTGAGAACAGGACCCATAACCTGTAGTCTGAACAGCCTCTCCAAGGCAGCCTATGCAGAGCATATTTGGGGCAAGCATATGGATCTTGTGGGGCATTTGGTCTGTTTATGCCCACTATATTTATTCTGTTATTTTAGGGTGATTGGGGGACTTTGCTTTCCAGCACTGACCAGAGAGGTCATTTGTTACTGATTTCTGACTTGGTTCTGTTCTGTGAAATACTCTGTTAGTTTCTTTCTGTTAATATAAAACTGCATTTTTCTAAACAGTCTGTACTTTTCATTGAAAACATAGTTCCTTTTGTATTTACTTACAGCACGACCACCTCCTCTGGACTTGAGGAACCTCTCCACGATCCGGGAGCATGCTGCCGTGACCAGGATGTGGACTGTGCCTTAGTAAGTCAACAAGAAACCTGCCATTCCAATCTTCTGAGCATTAGCATGGAATAGAGTTAAAAATAACTTATCCCACCCCACAAGAAAGTTTCCTGGCAAAGTCCACAAACAAAAATTCCCCAGGGTTCCTTTCAGTACCCACCAGGCTTTTGCTGTCTCTAAAAAGCAGGGCTCCCTTTCACAATGGGCAGCTCCAGAGAATTCAGCATCATGTTTTGAAGGTTCCTTTTGAACAGCCTGGAGCTGGTCTGCACTCTGGTGTGGCTGCTCTGATGGCTAAAAGCTTGGCATGCCTAAACTATGATAGAGCCACTTTTGCTCCTGAAAATTAATATAGCAAAGGAGAACCAGATCAAATAAAGATCTGCCTGAATTGTAGACTGGGTGTAGAATTCTGCACTGCCACACAGCAATGCAGACTTGAACTGTTGGTGTGACCTTTTGTCACTAGAAATTAGTTGTTGGTAAAACAAATGCTTTTGATCCCAAAGCCCAGGTAGTATGAACAGATGATACTGTTGGGCTCCAAGGGCAGCAAAAGACTTGACTTCAGGGAACTTGTGAGCAGGGGAGGACTGCAGCCTGCTGGCTGGGGGAGTCTTGGCACAAAAAGAAAAGCAGCTGTGCTGAAGCGTGCATGCAAAAGCCAGAAATTCCCATCAGCCTGCTCTGCACACCCCAGGCACTCCAGAAAATGTAGGGTTTTGCTGGCATGAGTGCCAGACAGGACATTTGCACTCCCCTACTTCAGGATGTCATGTGAAGGGCAAAAGAGACACAAGGTGGGCAGTTTCTCAGTTGCAGAGCCCCCTCTCACACCCAGTCTAAGGCTGGTTAAGTCCTTTGGCACTGCCTGTTGGGGAAAGCCAATACCCTGCCTCCCAAGCACCCCTGCCAGAGCACTGAGGTTAATCAGTGCTGACACAGTGCAGAGTCCTGAAGGATAACGAGCTTAGGGTGAGCTTGCATGCTTTACACTAACAAAAATTAAAAAGAAGTTATGCCCAAAACTAATACAGTGAAAGGAATTATGCTGTTCTTGCTGCACAGAGAGGCCATCTAATTTCCTATTAACCAAGCCCATTGTGCTCACCTGTGGTAATTTATTCACCATGCACCTCTGAGTGTTGTGTTCATGGGATAGATTTCCCTGTGCAAGGGCTGAGTCACAGCCATCCCCACAGCACGGGTGGCATGTGTTGACACTGTGTGCAAAGCCAGACAAGTTCCTTTGCATGTACCTCCACCAGCTGATTAATTCACATCAGTCTCCAAAATGTGGATGCCTGCACAGCCAAGTAACTGCCCCCATTATTACCCAAATGAATGACAGATAGATATCTCTGTGCCCCTTGATGGAGAATTGCTTCAATGTTTTACACTTTCTGTCACACCAGATAGCGAACTTTCATAAATCCTAGAGAAAAAAGTCAACAAAATCACTCAGCGATACAGCACACTGTTTCTAGAGCTAAGGAGTGGTTTTGGACATCCTTTCTGTAAAGGCTGCAGCCTTAGTGTGAGTTTATTCACCATATGGACTGTGTCAGGCTTTGGCTTCATTTCAGTGCATCTGTAAGATGCTTCCTTAACCTCTCCTGTGTTTTTCTTCATAGCAATCGAATGAGCTTTATCTCACCAGAAAGAGACGGTATTAATTCAGCAAGAATATTTGCCAATTCAGTTTCCGGAGAAGAGGAAGAAAGTTACATTCATATGGTAATCTTCATTTTCACACAGCCATCCTTTGCTTTATTCTGCTCTGTCACATTGACGGAGAATGCAGAAGTTTGTTTTCTAAGAAAAAACGTTGAGGAGGTTTGTCCTTTGCCTTCTGGTTTGTTTTTTTTTTTCGAATGATGAAATGGTTTTAAACCACAGACACTGGGACCAATTTACAGAGAGATAAGGGAAGCCCTTTTCCTGCTCTGCAGAACTCAGCTGTTCACCCACGAATGTTGCTGAGCAGTTCCAAGAGATCACAGGGATCAGCCATATTTACATGAGAACTCATTAAGACAAAGGAAAATTAAATCTTTTCACCTTCTAAAGTGTGCCTCGCAAAATCTCCTAGGAAATAACAGAAAGCCGTTAGTGCACTTCCTAAAGAAACACACCAAATATTGTGCAGAAACAGAACTCCCATTAAAGCCTCTTATTGCTTCTGCTTTGGCTGGTGGCACTAACCCCACTTCCCATCCCATGAAAGAAGAACATCTGGCTTTGTGGCTTCCTTTTCTTCGTTTACTCTTTAGCCATATCTTGCAAAAGACCAGAATCTTGTTTTTCTTTGAATTTTAGGTGGAAATGGATCTCAAATCTGTTCATCTGAGCCAGTGTCTACAGATCTGGCTCCATAGCCAAAGCCCAATACCAATAGCTATAAAAATATTTTGCAAAACTGACCGCAGTGTCCATGAACCATAGTTTCAGATTTTAACCCACATCTCTACCAGACTGAAATCTGCTCAAGAGGGCAGTTCCAGTTGTAACCATTCCCCATTTGATTTTTCTAGTCAAGGAAAACCTGTCATATGTTTGTGGTTATCTGTGATTTATGAGATTAATTTTCAGTTTCTAGATTTGAGCAGAATTTTCACAACTTCTTCAAATTCATTAAATGATGATGTTTAAGAGGGGACCCCTGCAAATCTGAGCCTTCCAAGGGCTTGGATTGAGAAGCTGGGCACAAGTCCTTCTTGATAAAATTGAGTGTAAATCAGCCTGTTTCGTTTGTTTTGCCAGAATTACCAGGAGAAAAAGACTCTCCCAGTTTCTTTATGCCATCCCACAATTATCAGTGTTGTGCTGTGGTTAGTAACCAAAGGCACCTTAGGCATAGAAAATTATGTGGGTCCTGACTGTTCTCACTCACATTCTGCCAGGCAAATCTCCCAGCTCACAGTTGTGATCCTGTTTCCTTCTAGGATCATGTTTTAAGAGCATTAAAAGTTTCTCTTCTTTCCTGACAGGAACACAGACAGGCCACATCTCCATACAGTGGTGCTTTTCCATGGACAAGGAAATCTAACCTTGATTACTTAGCACTGGATTTTAACTCTGCTTCCCCATCCCCTGTGCAGAAGGTACGAGTCATCTGAAAAACCCCACAGCCTCCTGTCTTTTTTCTGCTGGGAGGAAATGGGGACCCAGGGTTGCATTCTGCTAGGTGCCTGAAGTGCCATGATGAAGCCAGTTGTGCTTCCAGCTGACTGTATTTGTGTCAGGCTCAAGATGAATATAATAAAAGCGTGATTAGGGTGCTGACAAGGTGTCCTTAGTGTGACTCATGGGGATGCCATTGACACGAGCTCGGCACAGGGCACGGGACTGTGCTGGGATATGCAGCCATGAGGGCTTGTGGGCAAGCTGGTTGATGCTTGCAGGATCTCTGCATGCTCCTTCATTCTCATCAAGTCTCCACAAAGCCTTTCCTGCTAGTTTTCCCCAAAATACCTTTGCAGTAACAAGTTTGCAGCCCATGATAAATTCATGGGGTAAAACTGTACCATCTCTTATAACCTGGCAAAATGTGCATCTTTATTCTTGCATCACCAAAACCATTTCAATTTCCTTTGCAATGCTGAGAAAATACATTTGTTGTTCCAAAGAACTTCTGACTTGGCCAGGTAGTGGGTAGGTCCCAGTGCAAAGTAATGAACTCTTGTCATTATGTCCTGTGTATCATTTTCCCCATCAACCAATACTCCTAGATGCAAGACTCTTAAGCTTTCTTATTTAAACCCTCCATGTATCTAAAATCAGGTTATCCCTGCAGCAGGATCACTCAGATGAGGAGAGAATGATTATCTGCATGGAAATAGCCAGCGCAGCACGTTTCCCTCGCTTGCTTTGCTGGGCTGAGTGACAGGGTGACAGATGGATAATTACAGCTAAAGCAGGCTGTAAAGCAATGCTTTTGTCAGCTGATGTCACTGTGAGCTTCAAGGTGAAGTGAAGCAATCAAGGAGTGAGGGAAAGGGAAAGCAGAAAATCAAGCTACGTTTCACTAGCACCCCTTTTCGACCTGAAAATTAATACATTGGTTTTTTTCCTCTCTATCCCACAGAAACCTTTTCTGTCTGAGGAACAGAGAGTGGACTATGTCCAGGTAGATGAACAGAAGACTCAAGCTTTACAGAACACTAAGCAGGAATGGACAGATGAAAGACAATCAAAAGTGTAAAGGAAGAAGATTTGGGATCTGGAGGGGGTTTTTTGCACTGGAACCACGATGTTAATGAAGCAGCTATCACAGTAGAGCTCAAAGGAAGAGGGAGTTGTAAGATGCTTACAGTCTGTAGAGGCATTTTTACTGGAAACCTTTGATTTCAGCTGGAAATAGTATGTTGAGTGAGTGAGTGGTTCACTGATGACTCAAGTAATGCATTAGCCTTTTTACTTCCCTTACCAGTAAGCTACATGGTACCATTTTCTGGCATGATTCTGCAACGAGTCATACACTTAACGTTAACAAATCCACTACAAGTTGCATTAATCTAGTTCATCCTGCCTTCTCCTTCTGTTACATAATTCCTAGTTGCTAAAGCTATTTTTTGATATTCCTACAAATGCTGGAGGTGCTCGGAGTGCTTTTACGGCAACGGGCATCTGACAGGTTTTGGTGACTAATCAACTAAGGGCTAAAATACTGAAACAATAAAAAGAACTTTTTGAATATATAGTGCTTAAGCAAAGAGAATTTTGAAAAATATTTTTCTCCTGAGTTTAAAAGGTCTGACTGTGAGCTGATGCTGGCAGAACTCAGAACAGGACTATGTAGCCATGCGACTGGAACGCATGGTCTTTGACCCTCTGGACAACGGGCATTGTATTAAGCTTCTTCTCTCCATTGTGGCTCATACTTGTCGCTTTCCTGTCTGATTCCTACTGAAGTTTTCTCCCCTGTCTTGAGAAGTGTCTTCGGCACAGCACAGCTGCTCTTCTAGCAGGAGGCTGCAGCCACACAGCTCTTGGCTGGCCAAAAAATAGAAAGGGAAGCTGTGAGCCTGTTTCTGCAAGCCTTGAGAGAACTGGCAAAGGATCAAGAATGCTTTCATCTGAGCGGCAGAAGAAATGCCATTGGAATTGCTGGTAGCAGTCGTGAATCTGATTGTTTCACTAGACCCACCCCAAAAAAAAAAAGAGCATTAGGAAGTGCAGCATGCTCTGAGAGAGGCCAGGAGCCTGCCAAAACAGGACAACAATGCGCTCACGCAGCGTGAGGACCTCTGGGCTCAGGAAGCTTATCTACCTTGGGACTTGTTACAGGCACTATCTCAGGACGACATATGTGTATAGTTTATAAGATATTTAACTTTAAACGCTTGGCTGCAGTCTTTATTTCACAGTGGCACACAGCCACTTGACTCATGGAAGTAGGCAGTGATGCCGAGTGACCCACACTGGATTTGGTCTCACAGGCTTTGCTCCTGTAGGTAAGTCCCAGTAGCCATAAGAGGTCTGATCCAGTCAACATGGACAGACAGACAGGACCCTTACGAAAGATTTCTTCTCTGACAGTGCCGATTCGCTGGCCTCCCTTCATGTGCCTGTTGTTACCACGTTGCATTGCTGTAACCTGACATCCCAAAACTGCTGATCTACCAAACAGAGGTCATAGAAACGTCATTGCAGAAACCACTGGCATTTCGAGGCTCCTACTCAGCTTCCTTCCTACACCCGCTCTGCTGCAGCCATTCAGGCACTCTGGGAGGCCGAGCCGCACGTCCTGCGGGAGAGGCAGCGTAGCCAACAGAAACACAGTTTTCCTCCTACCTCAAGAGAGCTGAAGGTCTTGCAAGTCTCACTGCTTCTGTAGCCCAGCCCCTGGGGATCTGTGGTGACCAGGGTCTCGCTAGGTTACCCTGCAAGAACAAGGTTCACCAGCGCCTTCAGTGACTGGGGCAAACTGGGCAAAACTGGGCTCCCAGGCTTGTGGGCATCAAGTGTCCCAGACTAGAGCTGCTTGGAAAACCGGGGTTACTCCTGCAGACAGCTGACCTGCTGTTCCCTCCCACTCTGCTCCTCTGCCCCCTCACCAAAGCTCTCAAATGAAAGTTGATGTTCATAAAAAATTTGAAAATAATACCAACTTTTCCATATATATCTTGTCTGTCTGGTGTGAAATTTAGTTTGTTTAAACCCAGCTGTGTTGTCCTCTGACTGACTTAGCAGAGCTGTGAGCACCCATGCCCTGGGAGTGGTACTGTGACAGGGGCAGGGCGTTTGGGGAGAGGCAGGGAGAGAAGATCTGCACCTGCACAGAGGTGTCAGAGAGAGGAAAGCATGGAAGGGCCACAGATACTGAGACCTTTGCCTTTCTGCTCTAAAGAATTGCCTTTCTTTCCAAGTGTGCAAATAACACGTGTCACTGAAAGCTCTTGGTGTGCACTGATGTACTGAAAGGGTTAAAAGACCAGCTAAGAGGTGTTTTAAATTAGGGACAGACAACCTCCACAAAGGGTGGGTGAAGTTCTATTCTGCTACTGCAGATGCCGGATTGTGGAGTGATGGCAGGGCAGCCTCTGATGCAGACTGGAATCACAAACAGATCAGCTCGTGTTTGACTGGAGTGTTTCTTTTCATGCTGTCAGAAAATCTTCTGAAGTGGAAAAACACCAAGTTATTGGAGACAAGTGACTCGCTTGTTATTCTAGTTTATTATAAGAATATTTAAATTTCAACAAACCTGGCTAACAGATCATTCAGAAGTTTAGAGAAGAAAGAGCTCTCTCGGGATTTTTACTCCCCTAAAAGGACATAAGCATATAGCTTGGCAGGGACTGTCCTTAGATCAGGATGGCCCCTTTCAACTTCCCGTGTCCCCTGCTTGCCCCCACAACATTCTTATCTTGATCAGATGCTGCTCACTGGTTTCTAACTTTCACTTTTAACTAAGAGCTAAGTTTGAGGGTTTATTCCAATTTTTCTTGTAAGGTCTGTTTTTAGCCACTGCTCCAGGGCCCATGGCATGCATTCTTGTGCAAGTACAACACATGAAACAGGAGCAATTAAAAAACACCAGGAAAAAAATTTTAAAGCAGAGCAGTCCTCCCCAAAGGCTGCTCTTTTCTTGTGTTTTGGTCAAATTCCACTATGCTTCAAAAAGGGTAAAGTGAAGGAGGATGGTGGGAGGATGGCAAAGGCCAAATCTGCAGTGGCCACCCCACCACTAAGGATTTGGGTGTGAAGGGAGCTGCAGCAGCCACGACTGACAAATCTGTGGGCCAGTACCCGTAGGGCCAGCTGGTGGGAGAGGAGGGGTGTTACAGAGCAAAAAGGAGTCACTGTTTAGTTAACTCTGTTCTTACACCCTAATCCCTTGGCCAAAGAGGAAATAAAACCTGAAAACTGAGTCTGCTTTTGACAGTGTCATGTCTGAAAAGATAGCCCAGGCCAGAGCCCTTGGTTAGTACCAGCTCTGGGACCAGCCAGACACAATCCTGGTGGTGTCCTCTTTTTGCCATGGGTCTGTTATTTGCATGTATTTTTTTCACAAGTGTTACGAGAGCTGATGCAGGGAGAGGCTCTGCACCTAAATGAGCATGGGATGGCCAGAGGTCCCTTAGCAAGCTCTTGTCTGCTGAGGGAACTGGCATTGCCCAGCCCAGGTCTTGTAGTGCCTTCTTCAGCATTGCTGGGGCCTCTTGTTAAAAATGGGGAGAAGCACTAAATGAGCAGAATAGTTTTAGTTCAATTGGAAATGTCACCCTGTGGAGCTGGATGAAGCTGGTTGCAGGATGATGGGGAAAACCGATGGTTTGAGTCCTGTGGTTGTTGTTGGGGCCATCAGCTGGTTCCCCCCACTGATGTGTTTAATACGGCCTTACTCTGCACTCCTTCAATGACCACACCTTGGAGGAAGGCATAGCAGGTGCACAACTCAATTGCTTTTTGGACCAAACTGCATTTTACATTTATAATTCCTTTATGACAGGAGTCAGCATTGATTTCCTTACTGGCAGCAATGAACACTTAACCTGAGAAATGCCGACAGCCATGTAACTGGAACGAGGTGTTCTCAGCCAGCTCACTTTGCCAGTGGTAGCACCTGCTTTCTTCATTGTCACTACATCCTGGATGCAGACTTTGGAGCTGCATTCACTTGCAGTGATTCAGAGGTTTAGTAGTTCAAAGACCATCAGATGCTGTGATGAGGGCGAAGCACAGGGCAATGCCTTCCCTTTGTCCCCCTGTTCCGCAAAACTTGCTCAGGTTTAAAAAAAATAAAAGCCACCAAAATAGCAGACTTTTGCCACGTCAAAGCCAGGATATTGTTTTCAAATAAAAATAAACTTTTGTCGAGTTCAAATGAAGCATTATACATTTTTTTGTATTTGTAAATCTGTGGGGAAGCATTAAACAGTCATCTCTGTTATGAAGGGGCAAGTTGTTGCTAGAGGGAAGGGGCTCACCTTCCTCATGTTTCATTGTAATGCTTGGTGTATATATTTCCACATTAAACTGTATCTTTTTTCTAATAAATTAATATAAAAGGTAGCTGTGATTTTTAGTTATTTTGATAAGTGAAGGTGCCCGTGGGATAAGCTCCCACATTCTTCATTTAATGCTTTTTCCATTTTTTAAATCTCTTATTAGGCAGTGACTTGTTCATATAAAACATTTGGATGCAAATTCAAACGAATTTGCAAACAGATGTCATACACCTGTGTATCAGGGAGATTATTTGCAGAATAACGAAGAACTATGAAGCTGTGACTGGGAGTCATGTCTGTATCCTCCTGGGACAGGGTGAGCTGCAGCCCCCCAGTCCCAGCCCCAGCTCCTGACCATATCCCACATATCTGCCACAGCCAAGGGGCAGGAAGGGGCCACAACTACTGACGGACCATGTAGACCACAAGCACAAATTTGTTCAGCACATGCTCTGGGCTTGGATACAAAGACTAGTTGTTATTTAACCTGGTCTTTTAATTGCTCTGTGCTGAGGAGTGTATTTGCTGGTAATATAATTTCCACATGCAGCAAGCTAGGGACGTGGGATCCTTTCAATGTGCACATCTCGGGCTTTGGAAGATGAAAAGAGGCAGTCCATGGGAGCAGAGCTGAGCAAGCCTTGCTGCTAACAAGCCAGGTAGTTTGGAACTAGTTTATTTATTGCTACAGGCTAGTGCCACTTTTGGATCTGCATGCTTTGTAATCCTGGCTGGAGACCCACGGCGGTGCATCGAGGGAGGTGTAGTGCTTAGAGAGCCACTGATGGAAACTTGGCTGCACAGCTCAAGACACACAGACACGTGTGACTTAGATAAGCCTTCGCCTGCAGGCTTGACAGAAGGGAACTGCGTGACATTTTGTGTTTGGTCTTCACGGGAGGGCAGGTCAGACAAATAAAAGGTCAGATAAAGTCTGACTGCCAGTTCACAGCTCTTCCGTGTCCTCTGCCCAGCAGAGATGGGAACAGCCCTTTCATCAGACAGCACTTCCCAGAAAAGAGACCTCCCTCTATTGCACCTACTCCCAGAGCCTTGGAGGGAAAAAACCGTGTCAAAGCCACCATCAGCCCTGCCACCACGGAGTGAGCCAGGAAGCTCTCAGACTTCTCACACCTCCGTGCAAAGTACTTTAGTGATTGGATAATAGTAGTAATAATAATAATAATAATGATGATGATGATGATGATGATGATGTGAAAACACCGACAGCAAAATGTCTGGATATGTAAGCACTTGGATCTACAGAGGTTGGCCCCTCTAGTTACATCTGCAGTTTCAAACCACAACAAATACTTCCCTGTAGCAAAAAGCCACAGAGCAGCCAGCGAGGTAGAAAAACCAGGTTATTTTCATGGAGTGTGGAACACAAACCTCTCCAAAAAGGCAGGAACTCCCTATCATAGAATCACAGAATATACTTTGGGTTGGAAGAGACCCACAACAAACACTGAAGTCTAGCTCCTGGCCCTGCACAGCACAGCCCCAAGGATCACATCATGTGCTTGAGAGCGTTGTCCAAACCCTTCTTGAGCTCTGCCAGGCTGAGTACTGTGACCACATCCCTAGGGAGCCTGGTCCAGTGCTCTCGCTCTGGGTGAGGAACCTTTTTCTAATATCCAACCTTTTAGCCCAGTGCTTTTTGCCTCTTCAACTCTTTTGGTTAAAGTGCAATTGCTTTGGTCTTTTTAGCTGGAGATGCTCAATAGAACATCTGCCTTAGAAACAGGCATTCCTTCATAGTCCTTGGGCTCTGTATCAACTCAAGGCCGCAGTGGTGATATCTCATTCTCTTCAGGAGATCTCCAAGAGTTTTGGCAAAGGAGCCAGACGTTACTTCTGATTTTTGGTGTGGGCTTTGCAGGACAGTGACTCCCCCCAGGCCAGTGGCAGCAGCAGAGACAACACTGAATTTGTGGGGTCTTAGTCCTGCACTCTTGCCAGCAACTTATGCAGGCTGCACACTGTGTTTTGACAGGTCTTAAGATCTGCGTTTCCCCTTCAAACAGCATCTAAAGCTCCTCTTCCCGTTGTTTAGGGCAGAGAGTGCAGAGGGACTCAGCTATCAGGTTATACATATTTATGGGAGCACACTGGGAGCCAGGGGTACCACATCCAGTGCAAACAAAGGATGCACTGGCAGAGGCTCAGCCCATTCCCACCTGGGGAGCTGATCCCAGGCCCTGTTGTAATGCAGGAGTGAGCAGGGAGCAACCCCACCTTTCATTCACTGTCCTGTTTTGTTCTACTTTGATTTTCCTTTCACATCCAATTTTAGCATAAGCTCATTGTTATACAGCCCCAACATCCTGCTCTGACAGCTTTGGGATCTTGGCATATTCATCACTGAGTAAGAGCCTGAAAAGCCCTTGCTCTCTGGCAGGCTCTCATTGAGGGCTTTAAAGCTTAGAGCAATTGGAAGGGGTGTTTTCATTGCATGTGTTTGTGGTGGTTGTTGCAGTTCAGTGTGCTCCTTCATTCAGAAACGCTCCATTCTTTGTCCAGGAGCTCAGCTCCTTGGAATTGCCTCTGCCTATGCTGTTATCTTCAGATGGCTGGGTTTGCTACTGCTGCTGTCATTTCTCAGCATCCTTCCCCACATGAGCAGCATGGGGGAGACCCGCTCCGTATTTTTCCCCAGAAGGGAAAAACCACAGATCCCTCCCATGAAGCATCCATTCTGCCACCTGCTCCAGGAGAATATCGCCCTGCCAGCACCTTGGTTTTCTCTGGGAAGGCACAGGGTGTTTTGCAGAGTTACACAACAATGAAAAGGGCAAGACATCAAATAGAGGCAGCACTGGTAGGTGTCTGCAAGCACTGGAGGACGTGCCAGAAGGCAAATACAGCTTTTTCCTTTAGATTTCCAGATCGAAGTTCAGGACAAGCTTTAAGTGCAACCTTTTATACAGCCTGAGAGAACTTCTCTACAGAAAGACGTGGAGGATTGAGCAATACAGGGATTCCCTGAGGTCTCCGTAACTCCTCCATCTCTCTGTTTAGCATTAATGTAGCTTTCAGGAAGCAGCCAGGCTTATCAGGCAAAGGGAGACAAAGTTTCCAACAGGAGTCCTAGAGGGGTTTGGGTGCCTCCGCCAGTGTGGCATCCAGCTGAGATCCGTGTCCACAGCCAGAGTCTGAGACACTGAGCTGTTCCCTTCCCACCAGACCTGCCTCAGGACACGCCCGGCCAGCGACTGCGTTATCCCGACACGGCTGTGCCCTGGTGCAGGCAGCCCCAGGAGGGCTACAGGGACAGACTGACCCTCTCCTGCCTCCTGCTGCTGCTGCTGCTCCTGTCAAGCAGCCTCACACCCACAGGGCTGTGCCCAGGCCCCTTGGGGCACCGAAAATCCAGAGGCTGAGAGATTTGCCCTTGGCCGTAGGTGCAGGTGACTCCGTCAGTCACACCTTAGGGTATGTTCATTCAGACTGTGAACAATTTATTTTAAAGCACTGAGCAAGGTACTGACACTGGCAAATGAAGTTCCCCCAAAATGGCTGGGGCTTCCCAGCAGAAAATTTATCTGGCCTTTGGTGTATATTTTATCCATGAAGATGAGGCAGGCAGCACGACAGCAGGCAGGCTGTTTACAGTTCAAAAATAAGATAGGTCTTTTTTAAAGTGTTTTTAAAATAAAAAACAGAAGATTCATCATTTCTTTGGTTTAAGTTCCTCCACAGTTAGTCAGAAATCATCAGGAAATGGCACCGAAGGAAATCCGTCATGTTCTGCCTGGTCAGCACAAGGAATGTGCTCACGCAGAGGACAGTGAGGGGGGGCTCTGCCTCTTCCCAGGCAGAGCTGAGCAACGCACCAGAGACAGCTCAAGAGTGAACTTGCATGACATGTTAAGACAAAGTGTTGGGGAGACAAAATAAAGATAGATTTCTACCATCAGCAGACCCAGAATCTGACTTTTGCACTAAATGAAAATTTGGAATGATTCCAGAAATGTCAGTAATTTGTTTTTCCATGTTTATATATAGCAAAAAAAAAATTAAAAAAAAAGCACACTTTACCATCCATACACCACTTCAGACTTTTCTCTAAACAGCTCTGACTGTTAAATGATAGCCAAGGCTCGATGAATAGATTCATTTTTGCTGCAGACCTGCCCATCTCTCTGTGCTCCTCTCACCAGTGACCACACCATTACCCCTTCCACAATCCACAGCTGGACTGGACTAGCTCAAAAAGTGCTTGAATGTAGTTGTTTACCTTCAGCCTCTGTGGATCAAGTTAGGAGGAAAGGGTGTTTCAGTGTTATCCCACCAGGTATGGTTACCTGTACATTTGTGGCTGCAAAACCAGAGATGTGTAAGCGAAAGCCCCATCCTTTTCCATTGGCAACATAACGTTAATCCTCCTAAGGAGCTCTTGCTGACTCTGCTGACCACAGTTCACTGCAAAAAACAGAGGGAGGAGCACATGGAGTGGCTGGTGTCTACTGGGAGAAGGTGAGAAACAGATGTGCAGGAGCTGGGGGCGAAGAGAAGATCAGCTGTATCCATGAGGTTTATTTCAATCCTGAAGATGAGACACTGCACAGAAAAGGTTGAGTAGGCGAAAAACCCCAAACCTCACTCATACAGGATAGTACAAAGCCTGTATATTTTCTAGAAAGAGATCACAGAATCACAGAATAAGCTGAGTTGGAAGGGACCCACAAGGATCATTGAGCCCAGCTCCTGTCCCTGCACAGGACCATCCCCAAGAGTCACACCATGTGCCTGAGAGCATTGTCCCTGTTACTGTTTAGAATTGTACCTGCACTACATTGTTCTATACCAGTGAGCAACCTGTGCCAGGTAAGGCAGCAAAGCATCGTGCATTAGCTCTTCCACCACTCTTTAGCTCTCTCACTTGTGCTTCCCCTGAGGAGACAAGCACTGCCAGGTTCACCCTCATGGCCTCTCTGGTGTCACAGAGAGCACAGCCTCACTCATGCTGGCAGGCTGCTCCAAGACAGATATGGAAAATACCCTCTACAGACAGAGAATCAGGTGTGTCCCAGCCTGTATACAAAGCCTACACTCAGAAAGGGAAAACGGTTCTGAATTGCATCGTGTGTTCATCAGGATTATTTTTGCTATGGCTGCCTTTGACCTGCTTCCTGGGGAAGCAGCAGGTTCAAGGAGCTCTGTGGCATGAGGAAACCCCCGAGGTCCTTCTGCCAGGGAAAGGCTCAGCATGGAGCCCATACCTGGCTGTGGGGATGGCTCTGTGTGCCCACCAGCTCCAGCATGGGGAATTGGCTTTGCCTGACATATCCATAAGCTGCTGCTTTTGTGTAGAAGCCCTGTGCAAGCTCTTTTTGCTCTGTGGATCTAGAGGAAAACACACCCTGCTGCTTGCACCCTGGGGCAAAGTCTCAGTCTTTTCCCTTGGGGAGGGAAACCTGCAGCCTCAGCAGGAGGCAGAAAAAATCATATTCCACCAGAAGCCTTGCCTACAAGTACTGTATCTTAGCAGCTGGTGGGATGTGCTTTCTCAATAACCTTTTAGCTCTGAATGGTCATAAAATACCTAAAAATCAGACTTCTCTGATAACTCTGACACTTGTACTGCAGCCAAGCAGAGTCCTCTGCTTGGAAAATGTTGACATAAAGGCTTCCTGGTGCTGCAGAGCAGCGGTCCATGTGAGATGGGATCAGTAACTTCAACCCAGGGTTGAGCAACCTGTTTGTAAAATTGTGATCTGGCCACTTCCCCAGGGAGGAGCTCGCTTCCCCTCCCCACCAACCCTCCCAGTACAAAGGGCCAAGGGCAGGGCCGGCAGGGGAAACCCAGCAAGGAAAGCTGCAAGGCACAGGGTGAGATAGTGCTGAGCAAAAGGCAAACCTTACCCTGCTGTGCCCAATGCCTACCTGCTGCTTCCATGGGGAAATTACAGCCCAGGAGCCTCCAGTGCATTTAATCCCACTTTGGTGGGAGGTTGGCAGCAGCTTTTGGGTGGGCACAAGGTGTCCAAAGATGTCTGTGGCTGAGTGGGTAGGAGCTCAGGGGAACACAACTTCCGCGTCCCAAAACATCACCTTTTATTTTGGCTTGGAAAGCATGCAAATAGCTGTCCTTCAGAAGGTCTAGAGATAACCCTTCATGTGTGCCCTGGCAGCCGTCACCCCAAACAGCAGAGGGGAGAAAAAGAGGAAACTGCTTTGGTGAAAGAAAGTGCTTGGTGCTGGCAAAGGTTTTCAGTAGTTGTGGGATCTACTTCGGGCTGTGATTGCTTTTTTTAATAACCAGCCATGGTGATGAGCTCCCCCACTTTCTGCTTAAGCAATAGCCACCAGTGGTGGTTGTGATGGTTTTGGACTCTGGGAAGACAGATAACGTCAGTAGCTAAGGGCCATCAGTCTTGCTCAACAGCTGAGGGCTGCTTGAGCATGTGCCAGCCAAAATAGGGCTGGTATGTAAATATGACCATAAGTCAGTCATCTTGCTCCATAAATAGTAGGCAGCCCAGGGCCTGTTGAGCTCTCCTGCATCACAGCAGGCTGCAGGACAAGAGCTGCCCTTGAGCAGGGACACCTACTCCTCGAGGCTGAGAGAATCCTTGTCATATCAGATGAAGTGAATTGGGAATAAGTGTGCTGGAACTTTGAAATCTTGGCTAAGTGATACAAAGAATTGGTTGGGCACATACAGTCCTTCAGACATAAACCATTGACCAAGTCTGTGTCTATGTCTGGATACAGCTGCACACAGACTCCCCTGAGAAAGGAGTTCAGAATGCAAGGGGGTCCTTCTTGAGCCTTGTATCTCAACAGGAGGCTCTGACACTTCTGGCTGACCTGTCCTCTCTGCAATAAGTAATCAAGCATATCTTGCCATATCACTACTTCTCTCCTACGGGTGAAGTGTGTCACTCCATCCACGACACAAACCTCAGGAAGCATCACAAGGCAAAGCCAGAGGGGAGAGAGAGCCAGTGGATCTCTGTTGGCCAGTATCTCGCTCTTGTCCTTGCAGCCAAGACCTGGGGGTGCAGGTGAACCCAAACCCAACCTCTGCTGCTATCAAGGCAGAGAAGAGGAACAGCTTCCACTGCCACCTTAAATGCCGATCTTCCATCTTAACTTGTGAAACCTTTCAGGGGGAAGTGGTTGATCTCAAGCTGTTGTTTGGAGTCATTTTCATGGAAGTCTCCAAATAGATGTTACGACTCAGTGCTGAAGATGGCATTTCTTAGGAAAATAAACAAAATGCTGTTGCCACAGACCACATTTTGTTGATGATGGTACTGAAGAGAATGAAGTTCAGCTGTATTCCTCCTGCTCCCTGCACTCCCACATGTGCCCACAGTAGAGGGAAAAAAGTCCAGCAGTAACTTTTGGAGCCTTGGGCAAAGCTGAGGGGAAATCCAGGACTCAGGCCTTCAAGTTAAAGTAATTCACCTGGATTTCTTCTCACAAAACGGCATTTTTCATCAACTGCTTGGTAATGAAATCAGTCGATGTGCTGTTTTGGCTGATGCTAAATTGATTGTAGAATCACTGCTGCAGTTGCCCATTCCCAGCCCCGCGGTGTCCACTGCCAAGATCCATGATGTCCAGTCTGCTTCTATCAAGGCTGAGCAACCTGACTCTTGGATTTATCGAAGCCAGAATTTCTGGTATGAGTTGTTGTTTGTGACACCAAGTTAGACACACAGGACAGAGCACAAGGACAGCCGTCAGGCAGGGCTCGCCTCCTCCTCCCCCCCATGTCTCATGCTGTCAGACACCTTCCTCACGTGCTTGTTCTTCACTTCACAACCCATCTGAAAGACTCCCAGCCCTGAGGGGCTGCCAGTGAATTAGTACATACTGGAACTGAAAAACAAACAGACCTCTATCTGGATAAAAGATTTTTATCTCTATAATGTGTATATATATATATAGCTTGAGGACACATATATCTATATATTCTCAAGAAGCAGAAGACATCTGTCTCTCACACTGGGACACAGAGGCATGTGGGGGCCGGCCTGGAGCTGCACCATTCCTGTGGGAAGACCAGAGTTTCCATTTCTGTGTCTGCCTGGCTGCCCAGTGCCTGTGCACACCAAAACCTTGGAGCCTGTGCCCATCCCTGCAGCTCCCTGTGCTGACTGGGAAAGGGACAGGAAAATGCCTGTTTTCCCCACCACCTTCTCCTGTGCAGAGCTGCCCTGGGGGCAGTGTGACCACCACCAGCAGCTTGTGCTGGGACAGGGATGATGCAAAACACCAGCCGTGGTGACTTCAGTTTTCAGCTGCATTTATTGCTATCAGAAGTGTGCTCTCTCATGCTCTTGGTATCTTGTGGGTCTGAGCCCATGGTGTGGCTCCTGGTGTCAGGGTTTTAAGGGTTGATTAAGACAAATAAGGCGCAGCCACCCGTAACAATTTTGCTCCCGTTCCCTGATCAGGTCAGTGATGGATGACTACAGCCAGGTTCACTCATACCTGCTCACATGTTGCCTGTGGGATTCATTGCAATATTGGTCACCGGCTTTGGTTTGCCAGATGTGGCCACTGCTGCTGCACTGGGGTGGGACTGGTGACACCAATTCTGCAGCTCCTCACCACCAGCAGTGTCAGTGCTGCTGTCACAGCATTCTGGCACACAGCAAGACAGAGGTGTGAGCACTGCATGAGCTGGAAATGTCTTGGTACAAATATCTCCCCTCCAGTGTCTTGGGCTCCTTGTCCCAGGGAGATAACCAGCGGTATCTGGCTGTGCCCAGGCACAGGGCCGCTCTGAGCGTGGGTGCGCCAGCCACAGGGTGGGAACCTGCCAACACCCAGGGCTTTAAGGTGGAAGGGCCCTGAGCTGCACCACGGCAGTCCACTCCATGACAGTTTTGCATGCAAAAAGCTTTGCAGTCCCTGTTTTTGTTATTTTTGCCATGTTTTACCTTCTGAAGCAGGCAGACAACTGTCCATGTCAATGCAGTTGTTTTTACCCTGTGGCACAGGCACTTCTGCGGTTGCTGGATGGTTCCCCAGACATCCCAAGGAGGGTGGTGTTCCTGGGCCCAGACACAGAGATATCCATCAGTGCCCCAGGAGCACAGTGCCCCTCACAGCTGATCCTGGCCTGAAGTTGGCCCATTGCCCCCCACTCCAAACACACGACCATCCAGTGAGGGATGGCCCAACTGATGGTGTCTGCAATAAACACCCTCTCTGGCTGCCCAGCAGCCTCTGCAGCCCTCACAGCCCTACACCCTTCTCAGCTGCTGCCTGGAGAAGAAAGTGATGCCATTTCCTTCATGAGCTCAATTCACAGGTAGCCCTGCTGTGGCCATGCTGGCACTATCAGTTCTCGAGTGCAGTTTTACTGCTTCCCCCATGCAGGGACACTGTGGCTTTCCTGGGGATGAAAGAGGGGACACAGGACCACTATCACCTTCTCTGGTGCAACTTGTGCTGGGACACCTGCAGAAAAAGACTCTCTTTTCATGACACTGCAGAGCCCAGCGCCTGTGACTGCCTTGCACTGTAACACCAACCCCACCGCTGTGTGAGGAATGGAAGGCTCATCCATCACTAAGGTGGTGCGTGTACTTGCATACTAAAGCCCACACTTGCATTCATCAGAGAAAAAAGCTGTCAGAAGTGGGGATTCATTAGGGGTTGCCAGGACTCCCTTTCCATTTTTGCTGATTAATTTTATACACAGAAGGGGAACTCTTGCAAAAACAGGACTGCGGTTGTGCTGTGATGTTTAAGGGCGTAGGGATGGTGAGACCCATGGGAAGAGGAGATAATTTTGAATAGGCATGATGGTGTAGTTGGAGAACACAGCAAATGGCTTTTCAGCACAAAAATGTCTCTGTCACTGCCTGCACATTCTTTCAGCTGGCACAACCTTAACACTTCAAAAAACAATAGCTGCCAAAGCAACTTATGGTAATGCAAAGTCCAATCCATAGCTGGCAAAGTAATAACAAAAGGCAGCTAATAAACTCTTTAATTTCAGCTGATCACAAAGAAAGGTGAAATAAACCCATGCTTGCTGAAAGCAAAGCGTGTGCATGGGCCTGAGCTGTTAACATGTCTGTGTTCCACACTTTGGAAATGTGCATGAAATTTGGCCACAGGGCTTTCAGCAGCAGCCAGAGCATCCTTGTGCCAGCTGCCTATGGAGCACAGGGCGCTGTCCCGTGCTCAGCATTCCTGTGCCCCAAAACGCGTCCAGCCCCTGACATTTTTTTCCCTCCCAGGCAATGGGGTGGATAACAAAACATCACCTCCCTAGCGATGCTACTTAGTGAAACCAGCTATTTTACAGCTGATACTTGGCACACCCATTCTCACCTCTGGGATGATGATGGCTTGTGTAAAAAGAAGGAAAGAGCACAGAAAGGAACGTGGCACTGTCTGCTTGGCTGACTTTCTAAAAATACCACGCTCAGCTCTCTCCTCTGCACGGTCAGCACAGCAGATTCTCCAGACACTGCCAGACTGATGGGATCTGATTTTCAGCATGTTTTCCTGTAAGATCACACTCCATCCGTCCCCTCTGCAGTAATTCTTGAGCCCACTGCCCACTTTATTCTCAAAGAAGTGAGTGTCTCGAAAATATTAAGGTCTTGCAAATTTTGTGAGAGCAGGTAATCAGGCTGAGAAAAAAAAGAGGCAAGAGAATGAATTGAACCCTGGGAAAAAACTTGAATGGGAGTCGGTGGCTATTAGACACAGAAAAAATCCACCCTTCACTTAAGGTGTCTCTCTCATGTGGATTCATTGGTGTTTAATAAAGCGTGAACTTCCATTTGAGTTTTTCCTGTGGTTAGAACATTCGCAATGTGTGGCTTCTCTGATGTCTTTTAAGCAACAGAGTTGTGCTGCAGCCTTGGAGAACTCAGTCTGCCAGTCCCCAGGCAAAAACCCATAGAAAATTATCTGTTAGTTTATTTATTGGTTCTGTGGCACATGGGACTGCTTGTTAGGTGCAGCATTTCCCACAAAAACAGGCAAAAGGACAAGCAGCAAAGGCAGGTTGTGTACGGCAGGAGCCACCCCATCCGACAGTACCTGCTGCAACACCAGCTCAGGCTCCTTCCTCTGCTGTGACCAGCCCCTCATCTGTCTCTAGAGGTTCTCAGCTACCTCTGTGAACACCCCAGTTTTGGTTCAATTCTTAGTGCTTGTGCTAAATGCTAAATTCAAGTATCTTTATTCAGTTTCTTCTAGTTTGTATAAAAAAATGAATCCTGCATTAAAAAAAAAAATCCATCTCTTGGACAATTCTGAAACCACTGTGTTTCAGTGGCATTGACTTGGTGCTCATTCCAGCAGCAAGGTATTGCAAACAAGCATTTCAGTTTCAAAACACTTGTGACTCTACTGTTTGCATCTAATTCTTCTTTTCCTTTTCAGGATCAGCTTTTCAGGGGCTTATGAGCCCTTAGTAACACAGTGAGACGCCTTGATGGCATCTCACAAGTGCCTCAGCTCATCTGTCCAAGCCTTTCTCTGGTTTGTTTGGGGCTTTTTTTGCAAGTCTAGATAAAAGGTATGTGATGGCTTTCCCTTATCTTCCATTTCACTGACACACTCAAGGAAGCAAAATGGAAGATTTTCCTTTATAAGCATCAGCAGCTTTGTCCCTATTTATTCCTGCGTAGCCAAATGTCTCATTTTTATTGTTATCTTTTGTTCCTATTTATTTATTTGGTATGAAGCTAATGCCTGATGGGTTGTAATTTTCAGGAGTGCTTTAAACTGATTTTAATACAAGATTGGTTTCCATTGGCAGTGTTATATTTTTTTGGAGGCTGTGCTGCTAGCTCCTTCCTCCGTTGCCATGGCACAGCCCCATCAGCTCCCCCCCACCCCAAATCCTTTTTCCCCAAGCCAGGTATGCTCCTTTTCCTTGGCAGGGACGGAGACATTGCGAATATGCTTTGGTCCACAATTTGGATAATTTTATTAGGCCGATGATTTCAGCTTTCTTGCTTCTCCAGGTTTTATTGAGTCTGTGGTTAAAATGATGAGTGCTAGAGCAGGGAGTGGCTCTCCTGGTCCTAACCAAGAGTCCTCCAGGCCACAACCTCTGATGTTTCCAAAACAGCTCCAGCACCTGCATCACACCTTGTCTTATCATCCTGAGTTGCCTCTCACAGAGAGGCCCCTGGAATGAATGCCAAGATGATGGAAACAACGAATGAATACACCGGTCATCTGTCAATCGAAAGCCTCTGGAATGTCTGGAGCAGGGCTAGCCATGCCATTTCCTCAGGTGGCATTTACACTTCCTTAGGTGTCTGCTAGCACCAGCAGTGACTGTCTGTATCAGAACTGCTCAGTGTACACACACACATATACACACACACACAGAGGGTTCTGGAAAAGAAACAAGGTTTGTCCTGGGACAGTCCCAAAGTCAAAACTGAGCCCTTCCTCCTTAAACCAAGACTAATCTTCCAAGCCTAAACCTCAATCCTGAATTTGTATGAGATACCCCACTCAGCTCCTGCTTTTTAAAACCCTTCTCATAAACCTACTCAGGAAGTAACAGACCAAACCAGGTCTGTATAATTACTGGAGTAATTATATTACACCAATTGCATCATATTGTACTACTTATTTTATTTTCCCTTTTAAAAAACTACTGAATTGTAATGTTAAACAGAGAAGTCAGGCAAAGGGGACTTCCACGAACCTTGGTCAATTGCTCAGTACAAGGAACCAGAACAGCTTCCTCACCAAATAGAAACTCTTTCACAGGGAAGTACTTCAGAAATAAATCAGAAATCTCAAATATGTTGCTATTGACAGCCATACACCTGCAAGGAACACGAGGAGCCTAAGGGCAGGAAGAGCAGCCAGCTGCTGCAATGGGAGCCACGGGAGTTCTGCCTTTCTGCCTCCCAGCACTTTTTGCAACTGTGGCATAACTCCAGATTAGTTTTTCCTTCCCCTTCTTTCTTTTCCTCTTTCTTTTCTCTCTTCTCTAAACAAAGTCAGCAATTTTGACGTTCAAACTTCACCAGCAGTCAAGTTTGAAAGGCTAAGATGAGGAGATGGCTAAGAAGAGGAGGGACAGCCCCCAGGGCCAAGTCCTGCCCCAGGTCACTGCTCCTTGGCAGGGGCTGGATGGGAGGGACAGAGGAAGCGTGACCTTCCCTCATGTGACAAGAGAGGGGAAAACCAGCTTTAGCACTCCTACACTGTTGAGCACAAATTTCATGTCTGCAGGGTGCTTGGAAAAGGGGCCTAAAGGCCCAGGGATTGTGTGCAATTTTTGCATACTGTAGGCTCCAAAAACAGTCCTGAGGCAAACCTAGTCACAGCTCAGGGTCTCTGGAGGTGAGGTCCTGGGGGAAGGGGCTCATGATCTGATCTTCTCATATTTTGCAGTTATGCAAGGTTTGAATGAGTGCAGCTATAGAGAGTCCCTGTTCTGGAGCTCCATTTCTTATCAACATTTTACAGCCCAGAGAGGGAAACAAAGATCTTTAAAAGAGACTGGCAGAATATGGTACTCATAAATCCAAGTTGGACAACAGTGTGTGGAGTTTTTTGCTGTCATGTCTCTGCTCAGGTAAGAACTAGTAAACTAACATTGAAACTCCTTCTGGTATTGGGCTTTTTAGATGATGCTGATGCCTTGTTTCTCTCCCAGAAACCTTCTCACCCAATTTCAACCACACCTGACTGCAGTAAAGATTCCCAAGGCACTCTGCTTTGGCCAAACTCATGGAAAAATGGGAGCCAAGAAGAAAGAACTCTCAGTGCCCCTGCATGGAGAAAGGCTGGGGCAAGGATTCACTCGTTGGTGACTGGAGTGCTGGATCAAGAAATCAGCCTCAAGCCCCCATCTCAGCCCCCAGGCATCCCATCTCTGCTGCTGCCATGGTTTGTTTCCTTCCCTTGCAGGCAGCGTGGAACTGAGGTGTTTCTCAGACACTTCAGTGGCCTGAACTCTGAGAGAAGCAGCCTTGTTTACAGCTCACTCTTCCATGCAGATGTCTTACTGGCCAGGAAAAATGCTAATGACAACAGTTTAACTCTCCTGGGTTTAAACTGGGATTGAACAAGCCTGAATAAATTTAGTTTTATAATTTTAGATCACAATCACAGTATTAAAAAAAAATAATTCAGTAGTGATTTTTATCTCAACTCTATCAGCAAAACAACAGCCTCCAGTAAGGTAGGTTCTGCTGTATTCTGGATTCAGTGCTACTGAGCAGATGGTATTTATTGACAAACCTGCTGCTAAACTGTTTGCATTCCCGGGGCTGTAGGTACAGTCAGCCCGCAGCACATTCACTACTCATTACTAAAACACTCATTTCCCTGGGAAACCATCTGTGTCATTCAGTCATGGCAGAAGCCCAGAAACATCCATTCCCTCCACAGCCACTATCCCCCAGCACTATTTATATGCATCCAAACCTGGACCACGTTTCCTATCTGAAGCCTTCATTACCTGCCCCACAGTAAACAGAGGGCAGCAAAATGAGTGAGAGGTAAATTGTACATATAATTTCCACTTTTCATCTTTACAACAATGAACTAAAGCATAGATGCAGGAGAGTGGCCAAAAGCAATGTTTTTTGCCTTAGCCTGGGCAGACATCAGGGCCTGCAGGACAGTTTCTTCCCCCAGGTAACAAGGGACAGGACAAGAGAAAATAGCCTCAAGTTGTGCCAGGGGAGGTTTAGACTTGATATTAGGAAAAATTTCTTCACCAAAAGGGTTGTCAAGCATTAGAACAGGTTGCCCAGGGCAGTGGTAGAGGCACCATTCCTGGAGTTATTTTAAAAGCCATGTAGACGTGGCATTTGGGGACACGGTTTGGTGGTGGATTCATCAATGCTGGGTTAGTGGCTGGACTTAATGATCTTAAAGGTCTTTTCCAACCTAAATGATTCTGTGATTCTACCTGCAGCCATCCATGGGGTGCACAGGATGGCCTGAACCCCGAGCTAGTCAATGCACTGACTGAAGAGGAACATTTGAACTCAGATTTGGGCCTGACCAGCACATTGAGTAAAGACAGAGCCAGGGCAATGGGAGACACTCAAGTCAGGCACTTTTATGTGGAATTTAGGCTTTCTGAAACATAACAAAATAAGTGAGTCCCTGCTGGGGGAGGAGGTAGTACAGAATAGCTGCTGTGCTTCAGCTCACGCCCTCCTTTATTGCAAAAGAACTTCTCTGTTTAGACAGGCCCTGAGAGATGTACACATTTTTAATGTGTATTTAATCTTTACATCTTTTCTTACTGTTTTGATGTTCCCTCAGGCTTTGAAGATTCAAGATCATTTTTTCCCCAGAAACTACAACTCTTAAAACAAAAATCAGGCAGTTGGAAATTGCCTGCTGCCAGTCAGACTAAAGAGGTTGTAACTTTTTCCAGCACAGGAAATGTTCAATAATTTAATATCAGTGACCATGTATTAATGCATTTATGCCCTTAGGTCTATAGAAATCCTTCATTCACAACATTACACACCCCAGTTCATAGGACCACTAATATTTGTTCAGTGTTATTGTGCTTTTCAATAGTATCAAAAGAGACATCTCTGCTGCTGACCCTGCTCGCCCTTGTTGTTCTCTTTTCACCTTATTGGGTCAGGCTGGAATGGAGTTAATCTTCCCCACAGCAGCCCTTATAGGGCTGTGCTGTGTACTGGTATTCCATTTTAATTTTTTCCCCATCCCTCCAGCTGAGGAGGGGGAGTATCCAGCAGCTTGGTGGGCTTCTGGTGTCCAGCCAATGTAACCCACCACAGCCCTTTTTGGTGCCCAACATGGGCCCAAGACAAGGGCAGCTTTGTGTGAAGCATGCTGTAGTTACAGCAGTTAATAAATTACAAGCTTCTGTGTGGGTCACGGAGTCTGTTGGCTGCTTTCCTATTTTGCTAAGCTTAGGAACAAGCTCCACCCGACTGCACAGGTATCCTGGAATAGACCATGGACTGGCCAGAAGGCAGAGAATTCGAAGCATTGCCTGAGGAAGCAGTTTGTGCCCTACAGGCACCACCATGTAAAGAGTTATCAGAAGATGGAAGACATTATGCTTTATTTACTGATGGAACCTGGCATGTTGTAGGAAACCTCTGGAAGTGGAAAGCTGCTGTGTGGAGTCCCACACAATAATTCATTGAAGCCACTGAGGGAGGAGGTAAGTCAAGTCAATCTGCAGAATGGAAAGCCACCCAATTAGCCTTAGAGACTGCTGAATGAGAACAGTGGCCACACTCTGTCTCTACACTGACTCTTGGATGGTGGCTCATCCCCTATGGGGGTGGCTACAGCAGTGGAAGAAGACAAGGAGCAGCACAGGGTTAAACCCATCTGGGCTGCTGCACTGTGGCAGGACATGGCTGCACTGCCAGAAAACATCACTCTGGAGGTACGTCATGTGCATGACCACATGCCCAAAGCCACATCATCGAAGAACATGGCAACTATGAACAGGTAGACAAAACAGTCAAAATTGAAGTAGATCAGGTGGACCTGGACTAGGAGCATAAGCATGAGGTATTCATAGCTCAATGGGCCCATGAAACATTTAGGGAGAGACAGAATATACAGATGGGCTCATAATCGAGGGGGGGACCTGACCATGAAGGCCACCACACAGGTCACAGGTGTGAAACGTGGATGTGAAACACGCTGCAATCAAGCGAGTTAAATCCCCCTGGAAGGGAGGGTGGTGGCTGGGTTTTGAGACGGCAAGTCCTGGCCATGGGCTGTTCTGGACACAGCCATGAAGATGCCAAGGCGAGAGCTACATACTCACCACAGTGGGAGCAACTCCCAGGAATGAACTGGGCTGAAAAAGAGTGAGTTTCACAAGGAATTGAATGACTGCAATGATGACACAAACCAAGCTGGTGTTGATGCCCAAGAATTGAACATGCTGCTTCTCCTGAGCACCCATCTTGAAAGATGGGCTCAAACTTCAGCCTGTTTTTATGAACATTTGGAGGAGTAGAAGAAACCCACAGAATGAGAGAGTGTCTATTAAAGGACAGGAGATAGTAGTTAATGCTGGGTATAAAGATGGTTTAAGTATGCAGCATAAGTTCGTAAGAAGACATTTCAGTAGCCCTTGTTCCCTGTGGTCATCTCACAGTCAATACGGAATATGCTGAAGCAGTAAAGAAACATCCTCTATATCGTACAAATATTATGAAAAGACAGAATTTTTATGTACTAGTGAAATACGCAGTACAGTGAATGCAAATGTTTCCTGCTTTATTGCTTTTATAGGTGTACTGCAATAGCAGATGGTTGGTGTGTGGCGGTCTACCCACGTATTTATGGGTATTTCATTTTAGGGATAATGTAAGCAATAGAGCTTTAATCTGCACCCTAAAATATGAGTTGACTGTCAGAAGCTGCTAGATTTTTGTTTATAACACTCGTATTCAACTGCCTCCTTTTTACTCTCCTTACTTTTTATATTTTTACTTCAAAGTAAAAATAACTATTGCTGTGTTCTATTTGTATGAGTGTTCACACTTATATTAGTGTACTATAAATGCAGAAGTTAAAAAAATACTCCTCCATGGAATGGCCTGGGAAGAGTGTTCTGACTGAATACTAGTGATTCTGCATTTTTTTTTGTCACAGTACTGGGTCTGGCTGGGATGGAGTTAATTTCCCTCACGGCAGCCCTCACAGGGTTGTGCTGGGTATCAGTAGCTGCAAAGTTGTTGAGAACCCACCAGTGGTTTGGCTACAGGTGAGCAGTGCTCCACGACATCCAGGCTGCAGCTCAGTCTCATCTCCCAAGCAATAAGTGGTAGGACAAGAAGAATTAGCCCCCGGTTGTGCCAGGGGAGGTTTAGATTGGATATTATTCACCAAAAGGGTTGTCAAGCTTGGGAACAGGCTCCATAGGGCAGTGATGGAGTCACCAGCCGTGGAGGGATTTAAAAGACGTGTAGATGTGGCACCACTTGGGGACAGGGTTTAGTGCTGTGCTTGGCAGTGCCGGGTATACGGTTGGATCGATGAGCTCAGAGGTCTTTTCCAACCTAAATGATTCTACAGGCCCTTGAAACAGGCTCAGCATGGGAGGCAGGGTTCTTTTTTTTCTTTTTTTTTTTT
>VZRS01011635.1:11005-45277 GCA_013398055.1 Ifrita kowaldi | reverse complement strand
GGCTGCCGGGACCGGAGGGGGCACGGGCCGCCGAGCCCACCCTCGTTAGCGGATTAATTCATTAACGGGAGCCGCTGGGACTCCCCCTGTGCCGCTTGCCCTCCCCCACCCCCCCTCTCCATGCCACACCACGCCACGACCGGCTCACGGGTATGTATCTTCCGATCTGGGATTAGCAACGTCACCTGATCCGAGTACTCATTAATAATGTGAACAATTAATGGTGGGGATGGTGATCCCAGGTAACCAGAACATCTGCCTCACCACCTGGAGCAACCCCATCTAGGCACTGCACCCCTGCAAAAGAAGGTGAACAGCAAGGTGATCAGTGGTCATTAATTATCCTTGACCAGGGTCAGGAGAGCCTGTCACCCACAAAGTGACAGCAGGGGTCATCTGGTGCTGCACAGCAGTTTTCAACACTCCCGAATTCCTGGGACACGTGAAAGGGTCTTCCCAACGTAAGAGCAGGCCCTGCTGCAATGGATTTAGGGGTGGCTTTTCACCAGCACCCTTCCTTGCAGTCCATTTCCCCCTCCAGTGCTCCACAGAGTGGGGGCTGAAAAGTGCTCACAGTTCACACGTGTGTGTACACATACACAAGCACACTACCTCGAAAGAACAGTTCATAATAACTGAGTCATTGTTGCCATCCGCAGGAGCCTGGAGTACTGACAATGCAGAAGGATTCTGGTCCAAAATGGCAAAGTAGCTCTCCACAGACAGTGGAACAGGAAAATATGAGTCTAGTGTTGTGTTATTCTTTCTTATAGTACTTTCCACTCTACAGAAGCTTGGAATGCTGGGGAAATTTCTCCCTCAAAATTAAAAAAAAAATAGATAAATTGTAAGAAGTTCATCATCTGCCTAGAATGTTTTGAACAGGTATCACTTAGCCACCACAATCTGCATCTCATTTTGCAGGGTGGAGTAGGATAATAAATTTCAGCATATAATGAGGTTACCGTAGCGTACAGCCCATTTGACAGTACTTGCATCCTGTTCCAGAAGGTCATCTTGTCTGTCTAATCTCAAGCTTCCAAATGCTCCTATGAATAAATCACCAACTCTGGAAGCCTCACATTTAAGAGGTTCAAAAGTGCCGGATAAGGAGCTCTCTGGTCCCTTTACATTGAGTTTTAATATACCCTGGAAGTCAGGGAAGTTCCAAAGGGCAGCACATTTTTTGTCAGCATTTTTAAGGAGTGATGTCCGAAGTAATTAAAAATTTCTCAACCTGAGTTTGAGCTCACATGAAATAACAGCACATCTAGTACAGGACTTAAGTAGCCAGCTGAGAGGGAGGTAATAAAAATTTTGCTTAAGATTATGGAAACTTTGTGTAAATGCAGTTTTACATCAACTTTGTATCTTTCTGATGATATGGAACTTAGTTCTTTTTGTAACAGACTACAGCATTGTCTGAAACATTAAAATTATTAAAAGCTGAGTGACTTCTCTGTCTTAAATTGTTATTGTAAAGACATGCTTATTATCAAGTTGGTCTTTCTCTAGTAGGATCCCACAGAGAGAGACTGCTTATGCACCCTACACTATTTAATATTTTTACTAACAATTTGAAAAATATCTGAAATCCTTCTTAGCAGAGCTTTGTAGGAGACACAAAGCATGGGGCAAGAGGCAAAGGATGCTTATGGCTGCATAGCCCTAAGTTAAGTTTAGGCATAATCACATCATATGTATTTCAATCAAGCCAAATGTAAAGTCTCACATCTAGGAACAAAGAATGTAGGTCACACTGAAAGGATGTAACTCTATCCTGCAAAGCTGCAATTCCGTAAAGACTTCATTAAGATGAATAATCAGCTGAACGTGAGCTCCTTCTGCAGTGCTGTGACCAAAGGGCTAGTGCTGTCCTGGGAAAAAAAACAAGAGCTGGGAGTTCTTTTACCTCTGGTTTTGAGTCTGTTGTGACTGTTTTGGAAATAATTTGTCCAGACAACATTTCAAGAAGGATGTTTAAAAAGTAGAGGGGTTTCAAAGAAGGCTAGTAAAGAATGATTACAGGACTGTCAAACATGTTCTGTAGTAAGACCCAAAGAGCTCAGTCTATTTAGCTTTCTAAAGAGAAGGTTAAGGTGTGAGGTGATCATACCTTATGAGCACTGAAACAGGAAGAAAAATCTGGATCTTCTGTTTAACAGACAAAGAGATAAGATCTCTTGACAGAAGGTGATGGGAAACAAATTCGTGAATAAAGTGTGCTCTTGTAGTGAATAAAAGTAACTGTTGAAACAGCTTACCAAGATTTATGGTAGATGCACCATTACTGGGTTTATAAAAAACAGTACCAGTGGGGTTTGGTTTCAGGTTGTTTTTGTTAGAGAGAGACTGGCTAGACCATAACTGCTAAAACTTTACCAGGAACTGACCTGGAGAGTCCTAAGTCAGGATATCAGACCACAACAGTCCAAAGGGTCTCTTCTGGTCTTAGGCTCTCTTACTCTACAGAGGCAGCATCTACACAGTGCATGTCTCCCTGCACTGTGTGGCACCCAAATTCCAGTGGACAGTCTCCAGCCTGTGGCTGTGCTGCTTTACCAAGGAAACCTACTTGGTGCAGACCAGGAAGCCTGGGTGCAAAGTAACGTGTGCAGTAGCACCCTCTGTGATACCAGGTCCAAGGTTATGGACAAGTGCATCTGAAAGAGGGGAGCCTTAGTGCCCTTCAATTTGTGACCCAAGGTATAAACAACTGTGAAATATTTGGTTAAGATGAAATGTGTTTGCATCCAGTAGTCTTGGAGAAGGTCAATTATGCTCTAAGCAGGGGACAAAGAGCAGTATGAAGAAAAAAATTATTATACATTGCTCTTAAATGTGGCATTGTTTTCAAGTATGGGTAATTGTCTTACAACATAGTAACAATAGTTATTTTTTGCCCAAAACATAGATGTCATCCATTATTTTCTCTGGGTTCTTTTTTTAAGAGAAATCTACCAGCAACTGCATACACTTGCACACACTTTCTCAGGCGTGGTTTCGGATACTGCCTGTTGCAGAGCTATTAAAGCTGTGCATCACAGACTAAGAACCCCATGGCCTTAGTCTTCCCAACAATGCCAAAGTAAGTGCTCAGGTAGGTGTCTGCAGAAGGTTCTGAACCATTACTAAAACTGTGTGTGTAGCGTGATTATTTCCATTGCATTGTTCACACTCTAATAAAGGACTCAGAGCAGGTGCTCAGTGCAGTGTAATCATAATAATGTATCTTTCCCAAATCTTACAGTCAGAGATCCCTTTTTTTCCCAAATTTTACAGTCAAAGTCCTTTTCATGGCTCATGACCACTCTGAACCCCTAGAAGAGGGGGTGGGGTTCTGTGCTGAAGTAGCAGACCATTCCAGCATCATGGCTTGCAGGGTTTATAATCTAAAGATCAGGAGGCTTATATCTGTAAAGCTTTAACATCCTAAGTCAATGAAATCCAGCTTGGAGAAACACCATTTGAATACCTGCCTGTCATTTTTTTTTCTGTCTTCAAGGGGTTTTATTATTTGCTGTGCCCTCAAATACACCTTTCCAGCTAAAGACACATTCATGTGGACAGCTCTTTGTTTTGTTTTTGCTTCCAACCAATGCTTTTGTGTATTTCTGAAACTTAAGACACCTCCTCTGCTACTACAGTACTTATCTGTAACACCATCGCTTTGAGGGATTAAAGCAGGTTACTTGTTACACACTTAGATCAAGAGTTATCTGAGTAGAAAGTCTATCCCGTTAGGGTTGGCGGAATCTGTTTTTGATCTTGAGTTGTTTTGATTTTCTCTGAGAGCAAGTAACATGTTATTTTAACTTCTGAATAAGGTGTGCTACCTGACTGTGTCTCCTCTGTTTGGCAGAAAGGATTAGAAACCTCCACAGAACTTGCACTCTATTAAAGCAGAGTGCTCACCATTGAGAACCAAGGAGCTGAATTGTTTTCAGATTATATGTGTGTGTGTGTGTCTTTCCCACATCAAAGACTTTGATGGAAGCTGTTCACGCTATTGTCAGGAATGCAGGGATTGGCACGAAGGTGATTAGCAAAATTGCTTTTCTGTAGGAGAAGCGCAAAAATTATCAAAGGATTAAAGAGGATAAAATTAAAAGGTTATGCTGAATCTGGAGGCAAATTTTCTGCTTTTAAATTTTCTCCCAAATTATACATATTGATTTTGTTTTACCTATGAAATATTTGCCAGAAGAAATGAGGATTAGAGTCTGTTTCATATGGGTTCTGTTAAAGGGAGATGAAAAACCTTCTCTTAAAAATATTCTCAACAGACCCTATTCCAAACCCCATCCACAAGGAGCTTTTGGTGAGTACTAATGGCACACAGCTAGCAGCCGTTCCTACAAGGTTCTCAGCAGCCACAGGATTGGGACTTTTAGTCATGATTATGCTGAAAATTATGATAACAAACAATTCCATAAATCAGTTTGTCATCAGTGATGCTGCTTGTTTACTTTTCTCACTATACTCTGCTGACAAAGATGCTAAACTGAGGGGATCACTTTCATTATCCACTTGCTAGGCACATGCAATGCTTTTCTATTTTGATCAGCAGCTGAGCTGCTTGAACGGTTTGGGAAAAAAGGCAATAAAAAGGGATTCTCAAATATTTTAGTGTATCAAAATGAACAGAGCCTTCCAGAATCTTTCTTGCTTGGCAAAACTGCAGTGCAATTAAAAAAATGTATCACCTCCCATAGCCAGCAGAATTGTCTCATCTTGCTGGTTTAGACTCTGTTTATTGTGCATTTTATTTTGAACAATCCTCTACTATTTTCTAAGTACAAGCCATATACCTATTTCTTATCTTTGCATTTTGAGTTTTGTTTGTTTGTTTTACTAATCTGTTCTTCCCAGGAAGTCACCTGGAATATTTCATTTGTTTTAAACCTCATTTATCAAAGTATTATCTAAAGCATCTGTTCAGAAAATGTTCATTTTAACTGTTTTCCCAACAATGACCTTCTTCCTCCCCCCCAGGCCACATCAAGTTGTCACTCACCAGACAGCTGTGGAATTTGGAATCATTCCTTTTAAATGCTTTACAATTCCAAATGGTAGATTTCTAATGGCACAATATGATTGCCACAAAGATCTTTAAATTTCCCAATCCTCCAGGCTTCAAAGGCTGGACCGTCCTTGATCTCCTGAAGGAATGCTTTTGAATTTTGTTCTTTTATAGGGGCTACCTATGAAGATATTTTAGGGGCTTTTTCCTTTCGTACTTAAAACCTGAGGAACTAAACATTCAAATGCCCGCTAGCTTTTTTTGGGAGTGAGATCAAGACATACAAAGTTGTTTCTAGGGATTCTCAGCTCAGTTTTCATTAATTCCACAAGTAGTTCCAAAACTTTTTGGAGTGTTTATAAAGCAATATAAATACCTTTGGTGTAGCAGCGACTGGGATACTGTTTTGTCCTGCATTTTCCTTCCACCTACATGGCTATGTCATGCAGTTCCTCACCTGCCACGAGCAAGTCTGACAGTGCCCTGACTCATCCTGTGCCCATGGGTACAGAGGGGTTCATTGCTCTTGGAGGATTCACTGCTGTCATATCACTTACAAGGTAATAATTTGTTTAAGTAAAGTGAGCAAACCTAATCCTACAAGTAGTTTTGGGTCTGCCTTGACCAGGCAACCAAGACAGAGCCTAATTGCCTGCAACAACTACAAATGTGCAAAATTGTTAAGAGTCCTGGGCTCTCTTCTCTCTTTTTCTACAGTCAGAGGAAACATTTCACTATTAGTCCTTTCTTCCACAGTAGGATTTCTCAATCAGGAAGCTGACTTTTTTATTAATTAATTAATTTTAGATTAATTCTGTTTCTTATTACTGAAACACAGAGTTCGTTAATTTGAAGTTGAGAGACTTATAATGCAGCAACAGGAATCTGGCTGGTGCTAGAAGCAGCCTTTCTTTCTATTCTGTTCAGCTTATGCCAACCCATAAGGCTTGTTTTACCCTCTCTCCTCTTACAAGTGAGGCACACATTGATATCAAAAACTCAAGGAAAGTATCCCACTGTCCACACACAGTAGGTCCTAGTCCTGCAGCAAAGCACCACACTTGTGCATGGTCCCACCTCACAGATTCACGATAGATTTGAGGTCTTCGGCTGTACCCACCTTGGGGAAGGCACTGTCCTTTCTGTGCTCCTCCAGTACCTCACATGACATGACCTCTGCTGTGACTGAGCCTCTCAGGTATTGCAATAAGGAGCAATTAATGCTTTGTCACTGCAGTAAGTGTATGTTTAGATACCCTGTATTAGTAGTGCACGTGATTTTTAAATGGTCCTCAGCCTAACCTCGGGTTTTGTGATGACAATAACAAACTGCAGGAACAACTGATTACTAACCCGGTTTATGGGTCAGGGAACAGGCCTTAGATCCTCATTTACACAGTTTCTTATGATCATGTAAGCCCCCACTCTCTAAGACTATTTTTATTTGTTTGTTTAGATCAGTTTAAAAAAAAAATCCCAGGTCCCAAAATAGAGAATGTTTTCCTTTGGAACTGGAAGCAAACACACTTGATGGCTTTAACATCTGTTGGACAATGCGTGGTTGGGTGGTGGGCACCTCACACAGTTTCGTGACAAACACATGTGCATACAGCGTGTCAGATTATAAATCCAAGAATAAAGAGTCATTAAAACTCCCTTCTCTAGCCCACCTGCCATGAAAATAGGCTTTTCACTCTATCTATTTAAACTGAAAATTGAGTATTCGGAAGAAAAATGCCGACATTCCAGGGATTCAAGTCAAAATCTCCCCCTCCAGTAAAGGAGGTCTGTCAATTTAACATAGATTGATCCATTGTCTGTCTCCCATCAGGACCAACAAGGCACCCCATGCACATATGCTTCTATTCTGGCTTGAAAGAGAGACCTCACAGTCCCAGGCCATCGCAGTAACATTTACATCTGCCATGGGCTTGATCTGAAACTGCATAATTCTAAAATACCTTTCTGGTTTTGCAGCCTGTTAGCACATGGTGCAGTTTTTGGGTGCAGATCCCAGTAAGATTAGCTTGCTACCCAGCAGAGCATGAGTCCTCTCACCTCCACCATGAGCACAAACCTTCCTACTCTTGGAAGGGAGGAAAGGAGAAAGAGACACTTGCACACTGAATCAAGTCTTATCAGAATTCACTTGACTGCCACAAGTGCTACATTTTGTCCTATCCTTTCTCTTTTCCTCCAGTTTGCAGTGGACTTAGCGTTGTTAGTATGCCTGAATTATTAATAGCAATATATTGAAATGCATTTCAAGGACAAGACATCCAGGCTGGGCGAGATGCCCATGCCCCTGAAGAGGAGAAAAGGCTTCTAATTAACAGACGTAAGTTGTGACTCTTGAAACTGAATTTACTAGTATGGTGAAGCCTGACAAATAGCAGTGCTTCTCACAGATTATTTTCCTCACCTGTGTCTGTGCTTCTTCATCTGTTTAGCCATTGTGAGCCTTTTAACACACTCTGAGCCTAATAACTGCATTCATAATGCCAGGAAGAAAACAGCTTTCTAAAGCAGGTAAAGCCCACAGCACTTTTTCCCTTTTGGTTATGTCTTTTTTCATGCACACACATACAAATGTGCTTTTTTTCCCAGCATGAATCTCTGTACAAGGAACCAGTGAAGCCATCTCCTTGCTTATTTTCTGTTGCCCCTTCTGAAGGGTAAGGCCCATTTGCTGTGTGGATGCCCTGGCAGGTGTTTGGAAGTGCAGGTGTTGTGCACAGGCAAAGTCCCGAGCACAAGCACAAAGATTCAAATACCAGGACCTTTCAGCCTGAACCTGACACTGCCACTTTAAAACCAGAGATGTGGACATCAAAGTTTTCCACTCCCCAGAAGGAAAGGACTGTTTTACACCCTTCCAAACGATGTCTCTCATCTCTCTGCCTTTCCTGCAGCCTTCTCTCTCTTTCTCACACACACACTTTTTCTAATACCATCCCTCCCTCTCCACTTCAAACCATGGGAAAAACCTAGGAAAAGAAGCTTGCCGACTAAGGGACCGTTTCACTGCATTGTGTTTTCCAGCTAGACCTGAACAGACTGAAATCAATTCAGCTCTCTCTTGCTCGCTCTTTCCCTCCCTCTCCCATGTCTTTTTTTGTTTCTCTTAGATCGTGCTCTCTGCTTTAAGAAAGCCTGGGTTAGTTATATCCATCCCCATAGCAATCAAGTGACCAGTGTTTTTTTATTGCTTGTAAAAACACAGTATCTTTTTCATGGGAGTCAGGTTCTCCTTTAGTTTGAAATGCCCAGTGAGCAGTGGCAACAACCTGCAGAATCTTTGATCAATTCTCACATATCCATTTGAAGTATCTTTAGTAGACCCATCAAAAGAAAGGGGCTTGGTAATTAATATTTTAATAGAGTGTACCAGCCTCGCACTGTGTTACTGGCAAGAGGCCTGATTTAACAGGAGCACACAGAAATACCTCTGTCTGATCTGAATTGCTACGTGCTCTAAAAAAATATACATTATTAAAGCTGAAGTCCAGCTGTTGCTATATTAATATCCTCTGTTTTTTATTTGCTCCTACCTTTTGGAAGGTTTCAGTTTTCATTCTGAAATTTTCCAGGCTTGCTCCCAATACTGAGGTTATAACTGCAGGGTAAGAACTAGAGGAGAATGCAAGAAGGTTCACTGGAAACTTGAACAGGTGAGATTCAGCACAGCAGAGCCAGCAGCCCAAAGAAGGCAGAAGTGTCACTTAAATTTTGATTGTACAACCTGTTGACAAAGGGACAAAATTAAGATGTGTGTGCAAGCTGGCTCTTATGCCTTCCGATCTTTGGAACAGTTAATTCCACAGTGAGTGTTCCCTTAACATATTTTTTTCTTTCCCAGAGTTGTCCAGAGTCTCAGGACCAGTTGTGAGGGTGCTGTAAACAACAGTTTTCACTGTGTTTAACAGAATTAGGCTGCTTCATATTGAAACAGGGTGTCACCTAAAGAAAACACAAAAATTATCCACCTATCCAGGACTGCCGTAGTAAGGAAAACCCAGCAACCAAGACTAACCACAAAACAGAAATGTCCAGTGAAAGCCAAACAACACAATTTCAAAATAGTTAAAGTACGAAAAATAAAGGTGCTGTGAAGTTGCAGGTTATCACCAACACCCAGTGGACCAGAGCCTCGGTCCTTGAGGACATGCATAACACTCTCGCAGCCAAACTGGACTCACAAAGTCCAGCCAGCAGGTAATGGCATGCCAAGGGCTCCTTCTCATGTAGCCCCACTTGACCACAAAATGATGAGGCTTTAATGGCAGTTAGATTAAAACCGGTGCTGCAGAAACGTGTTCACCACTTACCAGGTGTTCAGTTCAGGTCAGGTCAACAGCCAGTCCCAGGGCAGGTACATCCCATTGGAGAACTGAATTGTCAACCTCTGCTACCTGTGGTTTCCAGCTGGAGGCTGGAGCAACCATAAAAGCAAGCACTAAAACCTGCCTTTCAGACTGAAAAAGTCGTTTGTCTGTCACTACCTCTGAAAATCAAGCAGAACTGTTGGGTGCTCAAGACCACTGAAAACATTTTATTTAGGTGCATAAATACTTCTTCTAGTGTCTAGTTTCTGACTCTTAACACTACGTGTGCTGTGTCTCAGCTACCTTCTGCACTGTTCTGCTGTGGTACAAATTTTGATACTACAATTCCAAATTGCTTCCCAAACAGCATGTCCTGTATTTCCTCTACCACCTCAAGTACATTGGTAGTAACAGTCTTGAAACTTAAACTACCCAGGATTTGTAACCAGTATCTCCTAAGCATCCTAATTTTGCCTGCACCCAGAATGTGGCCTAGTTATTTTCAGCCAGCTGCACAGCTTTTCAGACCTTTATTGCAGGAGAAGAAGTGATTAATTATGACCCTAATTTTATGCTATCCAGACTTTTAGGTAAAGGAATTGAAGAGTTCAGCCGTTCAGGTCAGCATCGTTTCTATTTGGTTTATACATGTCAGTGTTGTGTGTGTGTTTATAAATATTCTCTGTATTTAATAAACAGTGTAGTGTGTAAATACAATTTACCTAGTATTTTTCTTAAAAATGAACATATGCTGAGTAACATGCAAAGGAGTACAACAGATTCTGTACAAAACTGCAGAAAGGGACAAGTAACATGCTGTACAATGAGGAAATCCTAGATGATAATAGATATTTGTCTTGGAGCATGAAAAAAAGTGCATGAAGTTATCCTTTCTGCAAGGTACCTCCCAGCTAGCGTGCTTAATCTTACAAACTCCTGAAAGCATTAGCAATGTTTTTTGGGTTTTGTGTTTCTTTAGAGAAAATGCTGTGGTTAAAAAAAAATAAATAAAGAGAATTTAAACATGGGGCAAAGCTTTGGTGTGTTGTTATTGTGAGTGTATTTTCAGGAGCAGTTTTGTAAGAGCTCAGTCTTTTACATGCTATGATTTCTTCTGCTTGTTCTGACTTCTTCTTTTATATAATACCAGATTAAAATCTAAATATAAACTTTTCCAAACACTTTTAGGTGCTGAAATTGCCTGGCAGCTTTAGTTGCCCACTTCTAGGTCTGCTGAGCTTTTCTGGCTTGCAAATAATTGTAATGATTGTGTGTAAATGCCATCTCTTGGGACTCCTGTGACAGATAGTGTAGGAATGCAGCTCCTCTGCAAGTAGCAGAACGGGATCCACTTCCCTGCACATCTTGAAACATTCTTTGGGGAAAAACTGTTTCTCTCCACCCAGAATCTCAACTATGTCCCTGAAAATCCTGGGAAAAGGGTTGAAAACAGGGTACACACTTCAAGAAACAAAAAATATTAAAGATAGTAGGGGAAAATAAAGACATTTTCCAGCCCACACGAACATATGGACAAGAATAGCCTTCTGAGCAGTCTGAACTTTGTATAGGAGCATAAAGACAGCAGATGAACATTGGATTAAAAAGGCAGAGGAGTGAACTACAGTGAGAAAGGAGAGAGATGGTGTTGAGACATTTTCGGGGGGGCAGGGAGATGATTCGTTGGGCCAAGTGACCTTTTCCCATCCAGCAATTTCTTCTGTCCCAGTGCAGAATGACAATGGGAACCCAATGGCAGCGCAATCTGACATCCACGTCCATGCTGAAAGAGATTCAACTCGACCGTGCTGCACTGCTGTGGCCATGGGATGCTGTGAAACAAGCCAGACCTAAGTTTCCAACTTGCCCTCTTTTCTGTTGTTGTTGTTATTGCTGTTTGTTTCCATTCACCCCCTTTTATTCTCCATTTTTTTCTGTCTTGACTCTGATGGGGGCTCTTTTTGTGCAAAACAAGCCCTTCTGATCTCTTTGAAAGGCCAGCTCTTGTCATTCTTCCAGATCATCATTGTATGACATGTTTTTATATCAGACTGACAAAGGAGCTATTTGATCAGGGGGTATGGTGTGTGATTGTAAGAAATTCAGCTAGCCGGTGGCAACCATTGTTCCCCAAAGCGGCTCCCTGACCCCATTCTATTCAAGGAAAAACTCCCTTGGAGTGGCCTCTATTCATTGAGTAACACCAGTCCGCAGTCTCACTCCAGGAGTATGCTCAATTCAGAGGTGTGTCACCGATATTGCCCATCAACCAGCCTTTAACTCTTTCATCAGCATTAGGTTTCCAACACAACAGCTGTTATCATGGGATGAGCTGGGGAGGGGGGGCCGCGATGCATTCCAGCGAGCTGGAGCTCTCCTTATCTTGGAGAAATTTAACCTTCCTTTCAAAAGTTGCCTCGGAAAATATCTGCCTGCTGCCTTCTGCAAAGCGCAGCCCGAGTCATTTGCCTTCCCATCCCTGCGTCCTAAAATGTCACAGTTACTCAGCTTCTAAAACAAGAATCTCTGTGCTTGCTCAGGCTAATGAGGGGCTTTGCCTTGGTATTAATGGTTTTTGGATTTGGCCTAAAATTATCTGTGACCCTTCTGCACCCCAGTCACACAACCTTTTTTTCTCCCAGATAATCTTGTATCCATGTATGCATCCATGGCATCAGTGCAACTGCTGGCTGTAAAAAAGAACACACTTTCATCTGCCAGGAATCATTTGTCTCCCTAGGAACCATTTCATCTCACATTATCAGGAGAAAAAACTTAAGGCATCCTCATGAGCTCTGAGAAGGCACTTCACTAAAACTGCTCCTGCTTCCTTCAACTAAACTCTCTGTGCACTATCATAGAGCCTCCAAAACCAAGGGAAACCAGTGCAAAAGCTCATGTTAGGTGGCTCAGGGCCACTGTCCTGTGCTTGAAGGGTTATACAGCACTGCCATGCAGCCCAAATGGGATCAGACACAGGCACAAGGTGCCAAACAGCTGTGAGTTCGGCACTACAGTGATCAATGGCTTTGAGCACTGTTGAGAGAGCTGTCCAGATGACAGGATTAAAACTGGCCAGCCCAGTACAAGTGCAGGTGCACAGGTTACTGACTGCCTTGAAGTAGCCTCTGAAGTAAATTAAACTCAGTTCGTCCATCATAGAGTGGATCTGCTGCATCTGTTGATGCAAAATGTTTTCCCCATGCAGTAAGCCTGTCTGCTGGCTGTTGCAGGTCATCCACCTCTTGACATGGTTGCAGTGTCCCGGGAGCAGAGCTCCTTGCAGAGCTTCTTGGATAACCATTCGCTTGCTTCCCTGGTTGGAAACACAGCTTGCTTTCCACATCACCACTGGACCCCTACTCCTTCTGCTGCCTTCCTTCAGCAGTCAGCATCCTGCCCGGAGTTTGGTACCACCTTGATAGCGGTTATCTCCGGGATCGGGATTTGTTAATAAACTCGGGCTCCCTCTGCTGGGACAGAGCATAAAATACGGAGGCGGGGGTGGGAGGTGGGGGCAGAGGGGAGTGTTGTCTGTCTGTCTTGTAGGACAGGGTGTTTTCACTGCTGGGCAGTTGGCTTTTTTTCCCCATGACATTTCAGTAGATGTCACAATGAACTCTGCGTTTTTCTCCACTGGGTGATAACGGTGGAATAAACAGCAATGCTTTGCACTGCAATATCCTTCACTGCATGATCCAAAGCCTCTGGGAAACTTGCATTAAACTTCCAGTGACCTGTGGACTGATTTGGCACCAGCACTCTTTCACACAGGGGGCAGGAGGAGCTCAGGTGGTCGGCCAGTTGCTCCATGTCGTGAGCTGAAACATGTGAGGCTCTCCACTGTCCACTGAGACACAGGTTCTCCCAGTGCACAGTGCTGAATTTCACTCCTCTGGGAACAGTCCTTTAAAATGCTTCTGTCACAAACCTGCTGTCTGCCACAGGAGATTTTGCATCCACCTCGGATAACTGCAAAAGTTGCAGCAGACTGGGGAAACCTACTGCTGCCCTCTCCCAAGAGCATGCTCTGCAGCGAGACCTGTCTGCATGCACAGGAAACTGCTTCTTGGAGGCTGGGTTTGCCCAGCCATCTCTGCATCCCAAGCAGAAGACACTTCCCTGCTCCACCTGCACCATGCTAAGTGGTCATCCCATGATTTAAAGCATGGGGGAAAGATTCAGGTGCAGCCCTGCTAGCCAAGCTATTCCCAGTGTGCAGAAATGTCCAGGCAAGAGTAAAACCTGCTAGGAAGGAAAAGCAAATCCAGTTCTTGAGTAGAACAGACAAAGCTGCAGAGAAGACACTTCAGGGAGACTTTCCCAATGCATTTTGGACTCTTCCCATCTGCCACCTGTGAATTCAGCGTGCTACATTATCTCTATGACCTTTAATCCACCCCTAGTTACTGTGCAGAATGTTACTGCATCAACATTTTTTCCAACAAAAACTGCAGCGTAGATCAAATTAAATGCATTTCCTCAGCAAAGCTGCTGCCTTCATCGCTCACGTCTGAGCTTCCTGCCCAGAGATCAGTGCTGAGGGTAAGCAGGCTGCTCTGCATACTCCAGTTTCAAGGATGGTCAGACATTTCCTAGCAGCTCAATACAGGCAAATAACTCCAGAGACCTGTTGCCTTCCATGACGGCTCCCAGCAGTAAATGGTGCACCAGCTTGCAGCTGAGTCTGTGTTATGGTCCTGCAGCATCCTGATGCTTGCCTGCTGCCTCGGGTCTTATCTTAGGCTGAGCCTTCTCTGCGTGGGGTGTTGGCAGAGATATGGATTCACTGCTTTGGCAGGGAAAGATTTGCTTCCCCACAATGTATGTTCCTGAAATTATATACGAGTATCTTCAGAGTTCCTACCTCCACAGGTTCTCTATAGGTTTAAATCAGAGCAAGCAGCAACACAGTAAGGTTTCTGTGGATGAGGACTGTGTGCTATGTTGATGATTCTCCCGCTCCCCATCCTGAGCTCTTCGTGCCCCACTGGTACCCACCCTACCTTTTACCTTACGGCTTTTTGTATCATGACTGCTCCCATATGCCCATCTTCAAGTGACAGCTCCAAACCTGCTCCAGACAGCAGCAGTGGCAGTGTGTATCCATCCTATGCATAAAATACTGCAAGTTGGCACACTCAGAGCTTTCCTGCACTGACACCAACGGGACAGGCCAGACCCATAAGAACCCACCAGTGCACGGTACCTGTGATGCTGCCCAGACATGGAGCAGAGTCTGATCTCAGTGTCCAACATCTCCCCCAGGAAGTCAGTGCAACTCCTCTGGACAATTCATCAGGGCAGGTTATGGCCAGGTCATCCCAGCTTGCCATGCCACAGGGTGAACCTGGCTCTGGGGTGGAGCAGGCAGCAGAGGAACAGTGAGCAGTGGGTGCTGCCCAGTAAAGTAGCCATGAAATAGCTGTGCCACCCTGCCATTTCTCTAAGTGACGGTCCCCTGAAGCAGCCCATTAGGGGTTCACTTGGTCTCAATAGCTCCACATTTGTCATCTCTGCATTCCCTTGAGTGACAGGAGGACTAAAAGTCTGTGTGCTTCACTAACTGGCTCCAGCTTCCTTCTCCTTCCAACAGATATTCATGCCCAGGAAATGTACTTCAGCTAGCACAGGATGGGACCCACAGCCCCTCCTCCCCTTTCCACTGGTCTGTCTGGCTGCTTCTGCTTTTCCATGTAGAACTTGTCTACTAGGCTTTGTCCCCTTTGCTGTTCGTCCCTTTGCTCACATCAGCAGTACAGCTTTCCACACCGTAGGTAGCAAATACACAAAAGAAATGCCTCATCCTCACCACATGTAATGTGGTCCCACGTCACAGCACTGAGGATTTGTCTGAAATCTCAGCTCACAGAGCATTGCCATCAGGACAAAAATCTCAGCTGTAATTTTCTCTTCCCCATAGGGAAGTTTCTCATCCTTACTGATGCTGAAGGCAAACAGTCTCCCCCAGAGAGCCCCAGACTTGATTTGGGAAGCTCTAGCTGGTGACTGGAGTGTTTGGGGCCATAGTGGCCTGGAGGCTGTCACATTCACCAGCTGGCAACATGGCCCCTGGGGGTGCCACCTCCACATCACACTGCACCACCCTGGAGTCCGGCCCCATTCTGGGAATGCCACGACTCTTACAAGGAGGTTGGAGGGCAGCACTGGTGAAGGACAGGCAGCTGCTGTGGTGGGGACAGTCGTCAAGTGCAAGTCATCCCCCTGCACTGGTGTCAAGTGCATGGCAAACCCACGGCTCCGCAGGGGAAGGTGGTGAAACTCTCAGCTCCTTGCAGTGATCACTGTGAGAGGGAGTGAAGTGCAGACACTTCTTCAGGCTCCACAATGGAGGCTGCAAGGGCTCAGCATGTCAGCAACCACCGCTCTCCGCTCTTGATCCCACCAGTCCTTTAGGGGCTGGGGATGTCCCTTTACCAGCCAGCAGCAATTAGTAAGAAAGAGCTTTTCTTATAATTAACCAGTTTGTGATAGTGGTGGGATTTGGGTCAGAGTAGCAGGTGCTGAACATACTGCCACAAGCCACAGTTACAGCCTTGGGAATTTGCAGTTTCCACAGCACTTCCTGCCCTATTGTGCCCCTCTACATCTCGGTCACTCCTCAAAAGTGCTGTGGGACAGCATCTGGGGTCAGTGAAACACTGACCTGAAACACTCCTGAAATACATATTCTGCCAAAACCTTTGGGTATATGAAAACCCGTGCGCTCACTGCTGTCACTGTGCCGGCTTAGTGTATGAGAATTGCAGACATGGGCATGGAGGATAATTAGGTCAAACCACCTTCTGCTCACATGTGAACTTATCCACAGTGGTTCTAGTGAAATTGGAGGAAACACTGTGGCTTTACCCATCACAACTGAGAGCAAAAATAGATCAGACGTCAATATTTAGATGACAGGAGATGGAGTCCTCCTGGGAAAGCGCAAGATCTGGCATTTCAGATGTCATTATAAAATAAATGCTGCCTTTGCCTTGGAGATGTGCTGTGAGCGTTGCAGCTGGAAATAAGTGTCAAGAGACTGTAACTGCCTTACCTGCACCTCCTGTGAGGACCATCCTTGTCTCTCTTCTTCAAAACAGACTGGAGTTATACTGGTCCCATCTGAATGAGGGTTACAGCTCCATGGTTGGTTTCAATTGCTCCTCAAGTCCCTCCAAGAAGCTCTTGGAAAACACCAGCTCTGAGCAGAGAGACATCACCCCAGTGCGTGGTCACTGCATCTTTTCTCCTCTCAAGGTCCTGGACACAATCAAGCCAACACCAGACTGTATCGCCAGATGCTGAGGCCAAGACACTTGGCTGCACTTCACAAGAGATGTTGACAGATGGGAATCAGCTTAAAAAACCCCTGCAAGAGCTTGGAGAGACCTGGAAAACCTGCCTGCTCTGCCTGGAGAAACTTGGTCAGGTGGGATGACACTGTAAGCTGGAAGAGTGCGAGCTCAAGTGCTGTGAGTTGAAGTTAGGCATTTTAGGCCAAAAAATATTGAAATACGGAGTCCCTGGAGAATATCCTTTCTTCCTGTTCCTTAAGTAAGAACTGTGACTTTCACTCAGAGGGCACTGAGCAGGATTCTCTCATCCAAGTATGGCAGAAGACTGGGACGAACATTCGGAATATTCCCCACAACCTTGAAATCTGCTGATGTACAAATCCAGTCAGCATTCAGGATAGAGTCCAATCTTCAGTCAAAGCTGGGGAATCGGACATGAGGTTTAGAAAAAAATCAGGTTTGTGGTTTTGTACCTCATTTATAACTCAGATTATTGCATATATGCATTGCTTCTCCCACTGGACCACTGCCATACCTTTTCTTGGCCTCTTACAGATTGATTCAGCTGATTTGCAGTTCAGCCAGAATTTCTTTCAGGTCTTAATCTTTCTGTGCGCTGATTTCCTCCACACCTTCTCTAAAGTGGGGCTGTGCCACTTGGTTTCAGCTCTGGCTGGGAGCTCCTCTGTGTTCGCCGTGTCTGTGCAGAGCCCAGAACAGCATCAACTGCTGTGCCACAAAGTATAAGGAGGAATGAGGATGTGATACTTTGGCAAAATAGCTCTGGAAAGTCTGTGCCGCTTCTCTTGCTAAATTCTCTGCTGAGGGTTTGGCTCTGTTTGCATTGGCTGCTGAACACTAAGCCAGCCTGGTGATGATGGAGCATTTTTGATGTCTAAAAAGAGCCCCCAACAAAACCAGTCGTTTCTGTTTATAGCTGACCTTCTCTGGTATACAAAAAGTCTGAGCAGGCAGAGCTCACCCGGCTCCAGCAGGCAAGAGGCACCCATCAGCGCCGCCTGGAAGGATGTGTTCAGCAACAGCTCAGGGGAATGGGACACCCACAAGATGCACAGGCTGGGACTGCTCTAAGTAAAACATTTGCTCACAGACCAGTAAGTGAGAAAACTGGGTTGTCTACTTACTCCAAACTCCTCATTTTTACTTTTCTAAGAACCAGTTTCTTCGTGTACAGACTGGAGGAGAAACCCTGACTGATCGCCCGGATGCAGGGGCTCACTGCACATGCACTGCCCAGAGTGAGGGGAGTTTCAGCTGCAACCCAGCCTCCCCAATATGGATGGCAAGGTAATCCCAATGTGGGAGAGAACACAGCTTCTTTTAGTAGGTGTTTGATGAAAGAAGCAACTTTGTCCTGTTTGCCCAAGGATCTAATAAGCTGATTACAGAAAACATGCACCGTGCCAGGGTGTGTACTGGTGGGAATCTGGGATGACTGTACTTGCAGTGAAGGGACAGGAAAAGCATGGCACCGGGGAGAACCAGCTCTGCACTTAGAGGAACCCTGCAGGAAGATCTTTGAAACATCTCCATGGGTCTCAGGAGCACACATCCTGCTGAAAGGCACCAGGTCCCAGCTTCAGAAACTGAGCTCAGGCTTCAGAGCTGAGGCCCTGGCAGGACCACAGGCCCGTGAGTACCTGCAAAAGCACAACCACCAGAGTGTTGTTCATCAAGGTGTTCACTCCTCACCCTGCACCGCTGGAGTTTACATTTCACAAGGTCAACCTCTGCAGCGCATCCTCTGCATCTTCAAAGTCTTTCCTTAACAGGTGGCTGTCTTCCTCCTCCCCGAACATGCTACAGCTTGAATCAGACACTTTGATCAGGGGGAAAATAACCCCGGGGGAAAAAGCTCTTGATGTAACACCAGCAATGTGTTTGAACCAGCCTGTCAGGGCACAGTGGAGAACCAGGGCCTGAAACTACGGAGGGAAATGGCTGAAGACCTGACCAGCAGTGTTAAACAAACCCTGGCTGAACCCTGGGACCTAAAGAGTATTTCATAGTTTTCATAGAGAGACACACACCTGCAGAGGAGTCTACATCACCTTCTAGCAAGCACAGCATCCCAGGCTGCTATGGAGACATCCCGGGCTTGCATACGCTAATAGGAGCTGCTGTCCCTGTGCAAGCTCCCAGCTGGTGGAGCAGATGGAAATGGTGATTTGTGGAAACACCTGAACATCCAAACTGGATACATCAATCTGTGCAGGTCTGCTGGCTGGAACAGTAACTACGGAAGAGAGCTGGACAACAAGGAATTCCCATCCATGGGGGCCTTGAATGCCATGATGCCCCGTGAGTATCAGTGGCTGCCCTACAAACAGCGGGGGCTGCCTTCCTGGAGCACGGTGCAGTGGCAGCACTGTTCTGGTGGCTGCCAGTTCATCCCAACACAGGCCAACGACCCCTACTTTAATCAAAATGGATACAAATTCTGGTCATCCCCTTGCCTGCTCTACTGGTGTGGGACAACTCAAAGGTTTGCCTGAGCCAGATGCATTCACAAAATATTGGTTTTAATGGCATTTTGTGACACAGGCTAGCTCCTCCACTGCAGCCCCAACTGCTGAGAAATCAATCATTACCAGCAGTTAGCTGTTTGATGGTTAACAGCCTGAACCGAAGCCAAACTGGTTGTTAATTGGGCTAACAACTGATTTCAAGGGGTTGTTTTGCAGGGCCCAACACTCCCAGCAATTGACTTGGAGTTGTAACTAGCAGCCAGGCGGCAATTAACAGAGTCCAGGGAAATTCGCAGGCCATTACCAAAGGGCTGGCTCCCAGCTGGGCTTCTGCTTCTCACGGGGTGATAGGGAGCAAAGCCACAGCCCAGGGCCTGAGCAGGCACAGCCAGCACTCAAGCTCCCATTTCACATCTTGACAGTCAAAATTCTGCTGTGGATGTACAGCCTGGGTCTCATCCTGCACTTCAGCAAGCTCTTACAAGGTTTTTTTCAATGTTGTTGTTGGAGTTTTCCTAATATTTGCTATGAAATTCCACAGGGACACCTTCCAGCTCTCCTTCAAATCCCTTCTCAGGACTCTCTTTTCTTGTGGTAGCAGCTAAACCTGTGCTTGTGTCTGTCTTGCCAGCTTATGGCACCTGCTACAGTTGACCATAGGAAACATCAAGTCTTTGGGACAAGGGCTGCTGCTTACTCTGGGAGCAGTTCCTAAAAGAGGAGGTTCCAGCCACCAAGATGTACTACTGCAGCAGAAGGAGTTTGCAAAACACTCACAGAAAGAGCAAAGCTGAGATTTTTTCCTTCTCCTCTTGCTGTAAAACTTCGAGAGGAAAAAAATTAGAAAACACTCTTGGCCATATTGGCAGGAGAAACCAGCCCAGAAAGCAAGGACCCTTCACAGTGCCATGGTCATGGTTGGAAGGGGTTACTCCATGGCTGAACAGAGGGCTTGGATGGGAGCAGGGGCACAGATCAGGCATTCACAAAACTGGGGAGGCTCTGACAGCCCTCACCATCCCGTTTCCAGTCCACAGCAAACAACAGCATGAGCTTAGCAAAGTGGTAATACCTGGATATGGCCGGAGTAGTTCTTCCCAACACAGCCAAGCCTCCCCCATCTCTGATCTGGGACTCTGTAGCCACAGATTTTCTCTTGGACACCACACAGCCTGGAAGGACATTCCAGTGTTACAGCTGCTATGAACATAGGAGAGATGCTGTAAGTCACAGGAAGCCCAAGAACATCCCCCAGCCAAGTCCCAAATATCCCTCCAGCATCTCTCAAGAGCTCCTCTGGTGCACCAAGCCACAGGGGCCATGTCTCCTTGGGCCCAAGGCTTGTCTACACCAGAGGTCACAGCACATCCTTGTCCAGGAAGAAGGCAAACAGCAAACTTAGCCATCAAAGGTCTTCTGCAGCAAAGCCACAGCAGTTGGAGGGTGGCCCCATTTCTAAGGGAGAACTGATAGTACTGTAGGCATGCATGGGGAGGGGGCAGCAAGGCTGCAAATGGGAAGCAGAGTGGTAATGAGGAGCATATGTGTAGGTGCTTGGAGCATCCCAGGTGCTACAGAAGTGCTAAGTGTTATTACTATGGCCAGGAAGCTGGCTGTGAAAACCAACTGTACTCCACATCCCCTCTCTCTGCACCTTCTCCAGGGCCTGGACCTGAGACTCCCCATCAGACTTGGGAAAACAGGAACCAGCCTGCAGATGCCTTTGGCTGCAGCCTGAGGTCAGAGGAGCTGTGTGGAAAGGAGAGGAGCAGAGAGGAACCAAGGCTCAAAAGGAGCTTTGAGTCTGGTCCACCTGTGGCCAAGCAGATTTTGTGCCCTGTCACAGCGTGGTGCTGTCCTTCAAAACATGTGATTCTGTTGCAGCACAGAAGGATGTTTCCATATGTAACACTCGTTTTGTGGCCACCCTGCCCAAAGTAATCTATCTCATGAGCTCCTGGCCCTGCAGAGCCGTTCCCTTGGGACAGCACTGAGCTCTTTCTGCTCCACCTTGTGCCTCCCTCTAGGATGCTCCACTCGGTTCCACAGCCAGGCCTTGCTGCTATGGAGCAGGGCATGGAGCAGCGCTGAGCCCTCCCTGCTGGCAGGATGCAGCCCACCAACAACCCAGTTTGGTCTGGAGTGGCCAAAATACGAGATCCCCCACTGAGTCCCTGAGCATCCCCATTTCTGGCTATAAACCCCTTCCAAGGAGGCATCTTTAGAGAAGGGGGCTGAGAAGATCCACAAGCTGCAGCCAGCCCCCGCCCCCTCCCTGAGAGGAATTGCTCTCACACAAATGAAATGTGTGTAATTAATGGGCAGGGGGCTGGACAGGTCTGAGATGAAAGCGTTTCCTGGACTTGTCCTTCATTTGCATGGTATCAGAAGCTGTTCAGAAGGTGTGACTTTTCCCACAGGGAGCCCTCAGTTCGGTGGCACAATAAAGCCAGAACTTCTTACCCAGAATTAATTAAAGGAGGGGGAGGGGGATGGCAGGGAAATGTTTGAAAGCTGAGCCTCATGCAATAAACAAACAGCCCAGTCGTCCTTCCCAAGCTAGAGCCTGCCGAAGGGAGCCTGGGCAAGCCCCAGCCCTGCCACAGCATTCCACAGCCCACCCAGCTCAGTGGGCACCCATATCCAAGCAGACTTCGTGGAAAAGTTGTAAACTGAGAGAAGGGGTGGGAGCAGAGACAGCATGTGCCAAAAGGTTTGGGATTTGGTCGATCAAGCCCTGGTGCAGCCCCTGCTCAGACAGCGCATGCCCCTTTTCTTGCCACTTCAGTTTACTGCTGCCTGTCTACTCTGTTTCTCTGCCATAGAATCACAGAATGGTTTGGACTGGAAGGGACTTTAAAGGTCATCTAGTTCCAAATCCCCTGCCACGGGCAGGGACACCTTCCACTAGATCAGATTGCTCAAAGCCCCGTCCAACCCGGCTTTGAGCACCCACAGCTTCTCCGGGAAACCACAGCAGCATTTAATCTGAAAACAGCTCTTTCTCCTGCCTGATGTTGCCCTTGTGCATTCACTCCACATTTACTTCTTACCCTGTGTTGTCTGGCTGGACCAGATGGGCTTCCCTGTGATCTGGCAAGGCAGCCTCTCCCAAATGCTGCTCAGCTCCAGCCCCGTTGCTGTGTCTGGATGGCAGCGCATGGTGAAGCCCTGTCCGGGCAGGGACACGCACGCACCACTGCTTGGAGCTGTGCATGGGGGCCTCATCCCTGCTCCCACAGCCAGAGCAGCAAGGCTCCTCTCCTGCTTCATCTGCCACCTCCCTCCAGCCAGCTGGGGGCAGTGAGGGGGCTGCAGGGTGACACTGGGAATGGTGGCATTAGGAACAGGCACATGCCCACCACAAGGACTTTGCTAGCTCAAAGCAGAGGTTTCTGCCCAAAACACCCACACTAAGGGCATGAGTTAACAGAAGCAAACACCCATCCCCAAAGCTCCCCATCCCCAGCACTCTCCTGCATCCGGCCCCATCTCAGCATCCCGCAGTCCCCAGGGCCTTTGGATGGCTGTGATTCTCAAGCTTGGTTCACACACCTGCTGATGAAGAAGGAAAAAGGAAAAGTCCCAGATTCCTGGGTTGATGATTGACCCTATGCATCCAAATAGCAGCCAGGGTTTCTGTCACTGTGGAGGAACAGCAGGTAGCACCAGGGACTGTACCCACCTCCCTGCATGGGTAGTGGAAGCCACCAGCCCTGGGGACAATGTGCACAGCACCCTGCAGGGCTCAGGAAGAGCATGAGCTCCTCCAGACATACCAAGGACTAAGTGGTATCAGTGCAGAGAAAGGGTATAAGGAACCATTAAGTAATTCACTTACTCATTAACTTACAAGAAGTGGGCTCTTTAATCTTCCAAGCAATGGTGAAACAACCTTTGTTGACTAGAAGCTAAAGTTGGACAAATTCGAGCAATAAACAAAGTCTCAAGCTGTAGTGCTCCATGGCCACCCAAAAGCCCTTTAATGAAAAGTGGCTGACAAACCACTGACCAAGTGAGCTGGGAATCCCTTCCCAGGAGCCAGGTCTGGGAGCAGAGCAGACAGCAGGATTGGGGGGATGGCGTGGTACAGAGCAGTGCAGGGACACAGGGGTGTCCATACCCACCTCAAACCCCAGGGTGCTGGCTGCTCCCTGCTCCAGCTCTTGGCTGCATCCCAGGATGGCAGGGATGGGAGAACAGCCTTACTGGAAGTTGAGCCCCCACACCATGCCCTACCTGGGGCATTCGAAGCAAGACAGGAGACATGGAGAGACAGGAGAGACACCCCAGTGCCTCTGCTACCCGTACCTGGAGCAGCCACCTGGCACCAATTCACTCATGTTCACAAGGCCATTAGGAAAAGCAGTTAGACAAATTATAGGAAGAAAAGCAATCATTTAGGACTATCAAACACCATCTCTGCCTGGGGAAAGGCCAGGAGCAATTCACTTTTAATTCCTGTAGTCTGTAAACCGCAACAAAGTCTCGCCCGAGGTCATCTTCAGGCTTCTGCAGCCCTTGGGTCCCTCCTGGGACAGTCAGACAAAAGCCATCCATGCAGTCCTGTGGCTCAAGCAACATCCCTGATCTCTGTGATGCAGCAGCGATGCTCAGGTGCAGAGCATGGCCAAGTGCTCAGCCCCTTGTTTCCCCGCCCTTGAAATGACTGACAAATGCTGCCAGCTCAGCCCAAGCCGCTGTGTCAGCCAGGGGAAGGCTCAGCCTCACACACACAGATGAGTCTCAGCCTGAGCACTAAATGATGGCACAGGCACCCGTGAGCACAGCGACAGAACCAGGGCTGGCACCAGTGATGGTGAGACTCACCTTGCAGGACTGCTACACTTATGCAGTTTAACTCATTTCACAGTTTTATTCTTGCATGCTTCCATACGTTAGAACCACTCCGTATCTGAATCCCTGATCAGCTCCTCTAAGCAGGACCAAGCACTGCAGCAGGGTTGAGTATTCTCTGAAGGAGGGGACCCAGCAGCCCACTTTGCAGAGCCACCAAGCTCTTCCAGGTAAGAGAGGAGCAAATACCAGCTTTCTCTTGGAAAGCTTCATCCCGTGCTTGAAAGCAGTGATCAAGGCTCAATTGCACTATGTCCCCATTCAGCCTGCAGTGGGCCTTGCTCCCTCCTGTCAAGGAGGTGGCTGAGTTCAATCTGCACATTGAACCTGGAATTTGCTGCAAGGAAAACCATGATTTCCACAAAACTCATCTGGGTGCAAAATCTTGGGGCAGTCTCCCACTTTCAACAGCTGTTCCCTTGGGAAGGAAATTGCACCAACCAGCAGCCTCAGCGCCATCCTGCACCTCACTGCCATCCTTTTTCAGCCCTCTCCAACATCTCTCCAGCCCCAACCCCTCCCTGGAAAGCATCAGACTCACTTAGACTAATACAAACTTTTAATGCACATATTAAATAAATATTTCAATCATTTCATATTCAATTTGTACACAACCGAAACAAAACAAAAATCCTCAAGGAAACAGGAAAAACCCCAAACAATCAAAAAAGATTGGATGAAAAATCACCCTGGTTCTGGCTCCTATCCAGTGTCTTTGTTTGCCCTCCCCGTTAAGAATAATTGGTTTAACCCTTTGGAGAGAGTCACAGTCCCAGGGCAGCATGTGCAGAGCAGGGCTGGCTGAAGATGTTCACTCAAGAGATTTAATGTTTCCTTTGGGGTTGGGTTTTTTTTCTTCTAAATAGAAAATTGGGCTTCTGTCAACACAGAAATTTTGAAAGAAACCCCCTCCTTTCCTAGGGGGACAAGGATGGCAGTATTTCTTATCAAAGAGGAAACCTGGAAGAGATGGTTGGCAATGGAAGCACCAACTATTATGACATGATACTGAATATTACCACAAACCAGCCTGGAATGGCTTCACAATAATTTGTAAACTTTGTTTAATTTTATGGATGAAAACTTGCATCTGATAAAAAAATATAGACAGAAAAAAATTATCAATTTTTGGTGAGAAGTTCACATTTTCCACATGGGGAAAAAAATAATACCAGTTATCAGCCCGCTCCACAGCAGCTGTACCTTAGTACTTTAAAACAAACCAAATGCCAAAGATGCTCCCGTGGGTAAGAGGTACCAAGTCAGTTCAGGACTTTCTCTGGGGAATCCATCACCCCTGTCCTCTCCTGAGTAAAAAAGTAAGTTGAGGGTTGTGAAGCCAGCAGCATTCTCAGAAGTATGCAAGCGACTTCCAGCAACCCCTTGCTCAGCCAAAGAAGTAGGCACATCCAAGGAAAGAAGGATCCAGTGGTCCTCACTCCAGGCATCACAGTCAGCCCCCATAGGCAGTGCCCCCACATTACTCAGGCTGCAAAAACCACTTGGGAGGTCTCCAACCACCTCCAAAAATAACCCCCCTCCCCTTAGTTGTTTTCCAGCCTCTCCATCTTCTCCAGCAAGCATAGCATTAGTTCAGTTCATTTAAGTAGCACATCGCTTCCAGATTTGGATTTCCATGGTTTTTTTTGCTTGTTTGTTTTAAACATGATTTTTTAACTCCTTTCCCCCTAGAGCTACAAAAAAAAAAAAATTACAAAATAAAGCGCAACCCCGAACAGACTAGAACATTTCTAAGTGAAGGGCTCTTCTCCCTTCACCAGTCTTTGAATGTTTCATTACTTTTAAAGCTGGAGTACAAAAATAGAGCCTCTCTCAATTTTTTCCTTTTTTTTTTTTTGTAAAACCCAAACCCCCCCCCCAAAAGTATCAAAAACAAGAGCAGGTAATTTTTTTTACCCCCCCCCCCCCCTTTTTTTTTTTTTTTTCCTTTTGTTTTGTTTAATACCCATAAGGGAAAGTCTCTACATATAGTCCACCAAGCTCAGAGGAGCATCCTCCAGGAGAGATGCAGGCAGAGGGGGCAGGGGCAGGCACATCAAGGGCCTGCTCTGGAGCTGGAGTTTCTAGTCCTTTTACTTCTCCGGTTGAAGGGGTAGTTGAGGAACTCAAAGCGTCTGTGGGGCTCGGTGGTCTGGTGGCCCTTGGGAAGCCTCTTCATGAAATGCACCTCCCGCTGGTGCTGCCGGGTCTTGGAGCCCTTGCGCGGGCGGCCCTTGCGGGTGAAGGCCATGTACCAGCCCTCGTACTTGGCGTTCTGCAGCGCTGTGTAGTTGTTCTCCAGCACGATCTCTGTGAACACGCAGTCCTTGCCTTTGCCGTTGCTCTGAGAGGGGGACAGGAGCAGAGATTTAAGAAACAGGCACTTGCTCAGAGGGTTGCTTCTCACTGCCCCACACTGGGCTGACTGATGTGGCAGCAGGCTTGCAGTGCTTGTGGGCAACTGAAGGCTCACTTCTCCCACGGGTCAGAATTGCCCAAAATCTGCTTTTCCTCAGCAAGCCGCAGGGAGCAGGCACTGTGACACAAACACTGCTCATTGCTGCTTATGTACCAGTGCAGCTGGTCCCAGCCTTAACTTCCACCACACCCATGAGGAACTTTTGCCTCCACCTGTGCCTGGATATAACCATAAGCAAACTCTCCATCCCAATTCACCCACACATCCTGCCCCCCTGGGGTCTTTAATATAGGAGGGGCACCGAGGAGCATTGAGTGGCAGGAGAAGTGACGTGAGGTCAGGGGTGCTGGTGCCCACTGATGCAGGTGGCAGGGGGAGCATGGGGTAGCCAGGAACTGAGCTCCCCCCATTATGGGCAGTAGCAGGACTAGAGAGGGACCCACATCGGGCAGCCCCCAGGAAGCAGCTGCCATGGAAAATCCTTTCAGATAATCACTGTTCTGGGGGGATTTTGCACATCCAGACCCCCCCGCCGTGGGAAGGGGCATCAAGGCACAGAAGCTGCATGACAAACCAGCAGGTGGTGGGGTCTGGCCTTGGGGCCAGCCCCATGGAGCATCTTAACATTCCTGGCACTTGTACCATGTAATCGTGGAGAATAGACCAGCAATCCGCCTATTTGTTCGGAGAGATAGAAGGAATGTGCCCCACACGGCACCCGCCCACCTCTCTTGCTCCCTCTCAGGCTGCAGGATGGCTTGTCCCCCTGCCCTCAAAAAGGCAGTGCTGGCTGAGCCCCAGGACCCCCATCTCGCCTCCCCACCACACAGGTAGCTCTGTATCGGGTCAGAGCTCCTCTGCTGGCAGTCCCCGCTCCGTGTCCCCGGCAGTTCCCTGCCTTGCCCATACCCTTGCAGCCTACCTTGCCAATCAGCTTCCCCTTCTTGTTCATGCAGATGTAGAAACCTGTGGCTGCCCCCTTGATACGCACACGGCTCCCAAAGGTGTCTGTCTCCACGATGAGCTTGGCTGTGGAGAGCAGTGGGGGGGAGAGAGGGAGGGAGGTCAGAGGGGCTGTGGGATAGGGCCAGCCCAGCTATGGAGACCTCAGCAATGCTCCCTGGTGCTGGGCACTGCAGGCACATGATCTCTGGCAACTGGGCCAGAGAGAGCCCTAAAATCAGCACATGAGGTTAAGACACCTCCTTGTCCCTCCCTTAACCCGCCCCTATGTCCCTGCATGACCTTGGACATGCCCCTTTGCCACCTTGAGCTGTGCTGGGTGGGGAGTAGCTCTGTTTCACCCTGCTCCATGGGGCTTAGTAGTTCAGGTGCCACAGAGGTGTCCCAAATGGAGTCAGGGCAGAGAACAGGGCTCATGTTGGTTGGCAGAGAGCAAGGCAGCTGCCCTGCAGGTCTGGGTGCACCTGTGGGCAAGAACCAGGCAGGCACCTTCTGGAAGTGCACAGCGTGCTGCCAGCTGTCCCCAGCCCAGGGGACACAGCTCCATGTCCCTCTGCCAGGCCAGGGCTGCAGGAGGAGCAGTGACTTTGCAGCTGGCAGGGGAGGCGTGAAGGGTAACAGCCACCCTTTTAATGCCTTTCACCTTTGCACAAGTCGAGAGGGCGTATTGATTTGGTCTCAGTTTTTTAATGGAGGCATCGATCGACTTCCGAAGGAGCTATGCAAATCGCTGGGTCGATGGGCCGCCTATAAATAGAACTGTCACCTTCCCTCCCTGCCTTCACCCTGGGAACCCAAGCCCCAAAGCCCATCCATCCCCAGGGAAGGGGGAGGATGGGGACAGGACATCCTTCTTCCCAGTCCTGCAGCTGCTGTCCCCAGAGCAAGCCCCGATGGGGATGGTGGCTACCTGTTTGCACCTCAAAAGGTCTGTGCTATGCCAAGCACCAAAGAATTCCCCATGGTGCTGAAAAGCCATCTGTGACTGTCCCATCAGCTCTTGTCCAGCATCAGCCCATAGTACCACAAGTGCTATCCAACAAGGCAATTAGAGTACAGGCCACAAAGATTCCAAGCCGACGCTCTTACTATGAGTTTATGTCTGTGGATCCCTTATTTATCCTCTCTGATCTCTGCACAAGGACTGTGGTTCACTGCAGCTTGCACATCTCTAGCCCAGCATGCTCAGCCTCCAGCGAGCCCCAGTGAGGGCAGTGCTGTGGCTCTGGAGTGGGAGGCTTGGCAGGAGGATGCTTTGAATGGCAGAAGAAGGCTGTGTGCTAAAGTGAACCTAAATCACACTCTGGGCTAGGGGCAAATAGCCCCTCCATCTCTGCAATGCCTCAATCCTGCATCCCTGTTATGATGGATGCTGCTCAGATCAATGGCACCAAGGGTGGGGACAGCAAGCACGCAGTGCTGGCAGCCACTGAGTTGACCAATGGAAAGATCATCCCCAGATTTGCTGGGGCTGACTGATTTGGTGCTGTCAGGCAGGCCAAGCTTGATGTGCATGCAGGCACCCCCTCCTGTCAACATCACCCTGCAGCATCTCTTGTCCCCAGGCTACTGTGCACTCACATCCCCCTACTCCTAGGCAGGCACAGATTGAACTCAGAGACAAGAAATTGGGGAAGAGCCAACTCCAGGCTGTGCTGATCAATGCCCAGAGCCTGACAAGCACCTAGCATCCCCAAAATCACCCACAGGAGCGATGGCACTCTGCAAACAAAGCACTGAGACAGTGACCCCCTATTTATCTATATTGGGGAAAGGGGGAATTGATCTTGGAGGCAGTAAAAGGTTTGAGGAGAATTGATTTTTCTCTCTGAGAGATAGAAAGAGCTGGGAGGGAGGGAGGGATGAAGAAGGAGGAGGGAGGGAATGGGGAGGCCTTGGCCCCAGCGAGCACAAAACCCTGCTTTAAAGATGCACATTGCTTCTCTTTTGGACTTTTCTCTTTTTTTTTTTTCCCCCCAAAGGGCAGCTGTGATTTACAGCCACCAGACGGGTTTGCTGCCCTGCACGAGCCCAGCCCATGTGTCACTCCAGCCCCCTCATCCACAGAGGATGAAGACAACCTGGCCCCAGGGACTTGCACCCCTAGACCCTTGTAGGCAACTCGTGAACCCTGCAAACTCCAGCCCCAGCCAGCAGAAAACCCTGGGCACAGACGAAAACCAGCAAGTGGGCAGAGAGCTGTGCTGGTGTCCCCAGCCACTCATGGGGTCGAACCCAAGCTGCAGCTGGCAGTGGTTTTCTTCGTGGCAGGCACAGCCTGGGAGGGACAAGCTGGGCTGCAGCTTCCCTTAGAATTAAGGCCGCCCGCCTTCCCTTAGAATTAAAAAAAGTCAATCAAATATTGACAATTAAGACAAATAACTGAAAACGCCAGACTCGATGTTAAGTCGGCTGTAAAAATGTCAGCGTGCGAAAGGGGTCATCTGCAAAAATAAATCAACCCCTTTTACACGCCCACCCCCAAAAATGAGACCAAAAAAAAAAAAAAAAAGCAGAAGGAACAGCTTGGGGAGGGGGATCTTTGCTGCAAAAGTAGATTTCTAAATAACATTTGGGGGGAGTCCTTTTTTTTCCCTCCCTCTTTTGGGGAGGGGGCAAGGCTTAACGTTTTCAACTCTATTCTTTCATTTAAGTGACAGATTTATCCCAGTAAAATTATGTTTCATGCTCAAACTTTGAAGGGAAAGTGGCTACGTAAATGCTGAAAAAATGCAGCGAGACACACTTGATCCCCCAACTGGACTGCGAAGAGGAGAAAGTATTCAGGAAATGTTAAAAAAGGTGAAAGTAAGAAGCGTTTTAATAGTTCTTCCAGACATGGGGGCCTCCCTAGAGATTCATACAGAACAATCCTGAACCTCTATTTTAACATTTACAGACTTGCAACTCTTTTAAAACTTTACATCTGAAAAACTGCTTGTTCTCTTTCTGGTTTAGATCAGTCTTCATTTTCCTCCTTAGCTCTTCAAATGCTTAACCTTTTTTTATTACATTTTAATAGAGTTTTTCAAACCACCACCAGTCCCCTCCTTCTGGCCTTATTTAAACCTGGTTGTTATTTAAATATGCACTAACTGTTTTTTAAAATCCGGGCGTTAGAGGTCTAAAACAAGATGGGATTTTCTCTTTTTTTTTTTTTTTGCTTGGGAAATTAGCTACTGCCCTTTCAAGCTAGAGCTGCTCCAGGATGGGAATAATTCATTTGCAAGATTAATTCTGGATGTATGGAATATCACATGGAACCTGCACCGTGCTTGCACTGATAACGTCCAGCGTGAAATTTTCAGCCAAAGCAAAATGAAGAAAAAGCCCCCAAAACCCAGAAAGGTAAAGAAAAAAATTGTTTCTACTAATCTACCCAAGCAAGGAAGAGAAATTGCAGCTAATACCAAAGAAAAACAGTTGTGATCCCTATGCACAACACACAGGAACACAGGCGCTTCCCTGCCCCGGGCACAGGATCAGGCCTCCCGCAGCCGGCCCCGTGGCGCTGCCGGGGCTCGCGGGCCCCACTGACCCCTGCGCCGCGTTGGACCATCCCAGCGTGGCAGTAGCTCACACCACCAAAGTATCTGGGCTTTGAGAGTCCCCAGCAAGGGGACCAGTCCTCCTGCCCCGGAGAGGGTGGAGGTTTTAGGAAGAGGGTGCCAGGGCGATGCACAGGGGCCGTGGCAGAGCGCAGGCTCTCAAGCTTGCGGAGTCCCTGCTTTGTCTCTGGAGACACCGCAGCATCTCCGCCTGCAGCTGACTGCCTCGCTGACCCTCTGCTCGACATTTGTTTGGAGAAGAAAGGGATGGGACTATATCAGGAATATGCCACTTTAGACAGTCTTAGTTCAGGGAAGGCTTCCAAAGCCGTCATTCCCCCTTTTTCCTCCCTGCCTCTTCTTTTTCAAATTTACTTTCCATTTCTGTTTCAAAGGGAAGTATCAGGGATTCCCATCCCTGCAAAGAGCTGGGATGAAATAACTGATGATGCTCAGGATGCCACAGCCCCGAGCCCACTAAGTCAGGTGCAAACCAAGAATTAAAAGGAAAGAAGCAGAGCATATCCTTCAAGAACTGGTCCCCTCCCTTGGCACAGGGAACCTGCCCTCACCTTGAATCACACAGCTGCTGATTACTGACCCCTATGTTCTCCTTTTACAAGCCCCCACAAGCCGAACGATTTTAACGATTTCTGGCTAACAAACAGGACGGAAATCATCAATCGCCACGCTGGGCTGCGAACACCTCCCCAGCTCCCCCCTCGCCTGCCCACATCGTGTGTCCTTACCGTGCACATCCCCATCCTCTGCCATCGCATTGATTTTCTTGTTGTCCAAGATCTGCACATGTTTCCCGCTGGTCCGGCTGTACAGCTGGTAGGTACGGACAAGCCGCCGGCTGAGCTGATCTGTCACCAGGCTCTGCTCCCTCACATGCTGTGTAAAATTAGGTGGGGACTGAACAGTTACCTTTAGGAAATTAAAAAATATACAACACACCATTATAATCTCTACTCCTCAGCGGGGCAAATGGGCTGAGCCGAGATCGCCAGCCTCCAGCTGGGCTTTACGGGGAGGCCAGGAGCCAGGACCGCGGCAGTGCCTCCTGTGCCACCAAAGTCTCTCCAGGAGAAGGAGCACTAAGCTCTGGGACACAGTGACCAGAGCCTTGTACAGAGCTGTGCCCACTCCAGACATGCCCAAAGCAGAGGTGCGGGTGGCTCCGGAGTACAACAGTGCTTGGTGAGCCCAGAGGCCTCTCCAGGACTCAGTGGGTCCTGACTGGCACTGGGGTACCTTGAGGTGGGAATCAGGGCTGGGAGGTGGAGGGGGTCGAGGTGGGACATGCAGGATGGCACTGTGTTGCCCTCTCAAGGTGCTGATGCTTTCGTCCCACACCTCTCTCACTTCTGCAGGAGCATACTACTGCTCCAGCTGCCCTGGGCACATACCCCAGCAGTTTCAGCAGCTGCCTGTCCTCTGGGTCTCAGGCTCTTTATTTGCTCCCAAATACCCCACTTACTAAGCTCTTCCAACACAAAGTCCACAGAGATGGTAGAGCTATGAGGTATAAAAATTACAAGAAAACCATACCCCGGGTATTTAGTGGTGTAACAACCCAAGGACACCAACATGCTACCCGTGCAAACACAGCCCTCATCCCCAGTCAGCTGTTTGCTGCCAGCACGGGGCCGTCCCCAGGCCCGGCACACCAAACCCGTTAGTCCCGGAGCCGCAGCTGAGCCCATCCTCTCCAGACCCAACACTGCTGCTCCTGGGCTTTAAATGATTTTCATGAGCGGCCAAACCTGCTCCCCCCTCAGCCCCGGCTCACGAGCTGGCACAGAAGTCTTTTTCCCCCCTCGTCTCAAATCCCTCTTTTAAGTCTGGAAAGTTTCGCTGCTCCCTGACATTTATAAAGATGTATTCTGAGCAAATGTTGGGAGATCGCTCCTTTCAACATCAGAAGGCTGGGACTACCCCCCACCACCCCCACGTCAAATGGGAAGATTTCCTCCTGTCTTAAACAACAACAGAAAAAAACAATGGGATTTAAAGCCGCTGCTCTCCCAAAGCCAGCTTTATAGAGATATCTCCCCTTGACAATGTCATCTCTCTCCCTCTGCTTCTGCCTGTGCATGTGTGTTTCCTATAGACGGGTTTTGGATAATGCAGCAGGATTCTCTCCCCAGCTCTGATGAGGGTACCATGTGGAGGAGAGGTCATTAGCCATGCTGCTATTTGGTCTCCATCTCATACTCCAAAATATTACAGCTATGTTTTTATACAACTGCACACTCCCAGTGCTCCATTCCCTTCACTATTCAGCTGGAAACTCCATTTTTCCCCCCCAAGCTTCCAGGAAAATAACAATAATTTTTTAAAAAGTAGCTTAAAGGGCATTTTAAACAAAGCTTCTGCACCTGTGATCTCAGGGGGAAGGGGGGGCTTCACCCCAGTTTGGAGGCGTACCGCTCCCAGCGACGCGTGCCTGCTGGTATGCGGGTGTTGCACAAGCTCTGCCCGGGATGTTTAATCTATTCGTGTCACTTCTGCCTCTGCCGACACAAACCAGCGATGCTAAAGTCTGATACTTTTAAGCTGAATCAAAACCTGCGCTTTTTATTAAGGCTTTTGCAGGGTTTATTTCCCTCTTTTTAATTCTGCTTTACTTTTTTGGATGAAGCAATACTGGAGGGAAAAAAAACGGAGGAGAGGGATGGGGGTATCCACAGTGTAATTAGAGGTCGGGGGGACGGGAATTAAAGCTGCTTTAAGATAACCCAGCGTATTTCCTTGAAAGCCCGGTACTCCCTGCTTTGCAGCCGGAGTCCCCCGCACCGTATTTTGCGTCCCGGGAAAGGTGGGTTCCCCCTCGGCACCAGCTTTTTACAACCAGGCAACTTTTGTTTCCTGGGTTTTGAACTGCTCCTCTTCCCTGTCTCCCTCTCCCTGCCGAGCCGCTCGGCGGCGGCGGGGCACCCCCCCATCCCCGCGGGGCGAACAAAGCCGGGCAGCCCAGCGGGCACTTACCTGGGCTTGCAGGCAGAGGACGAACAAGTGCATTAACCTGGGAGGGGGAAAAGCGGGAGAGAGGTGTGAGCCGGGGCGGCTGCGGGCGCGGGGCGGGAGAGCTGGGGCTGCCGGTACTCACACGTAGCTGAAGAGCGAAGAGCAGGGGTCCATCGCGGCGCCGATGCGGGGCCGGGGGCCCGGCGGCGGCGGGGAGCGCCCGGGGGGCGCGGCGCTGCCTCAGCTCCTCGGTTCCTCTCGCCCTGCCGGCACGTCCTGGCCCCAAAGAAAGGAGGGCACAAGCGGCTACAGAGGGGAAAGGCCCCGGCGGCCCGACCGCCCGCCCAGCCCCGGGGCGCTCGGCCGGTGGCCCCTGC
>VZRS01011633.1:158404-242731 GCA_013398055.1 Ifrita kowaldi | reverse complement strand
ATTATGGGGGCTTCATTCTGCCCCTCATTCCTGTCTTCCAACACAAGGGGGCTGGGTGTCTGGAGAACTGCTGGTCTTGCCATGAACAGCTGAGGCAAAGAAGCCCTTGAGTACCTCAGGCTTTTCCTCAGCCTTTGTATCTATATCTTTTTCCCATTCCTGCTGGGTAACTGTTAGGTATTGAGGTACTTAATATAAAATTTTGAATTTTATTGTTTGCATTGGAAATTGTGACCTGGCTCACTTCGAGGCATTCAATATGAAGGTTGGGGTTTTTTTTCCTCTTCTTGTTTTTATATAATTTTCGATAATTTCCTCTTGCCTTGTGCTATTTTAAGATGTTTAACTTAGTAGCTCCAGAAGAACCATTCACAAATAGTGTTGATCTGTGTTTTGAAAGTTTAACATACACTATCCACTGCACATTTACATACACCACTGAAATCCGGCATTTGGGAAATTAAAACAACAAAACTTGATTGCATATCATGATTTCATATTTTGCAGATGTTAATATTTAATCATATGCAGAGCCATTTAGCTTAAGTGCATTAATGTAACTCATTTAAAAGAGGACAGTAATTGTCCTATTAACTCCCAGCCTGGATGTTATCCATGCTGCCCTGCTGGTAAGGCCAGAGGGAGAGTCTCCTATTGGCACCCACAGAGATTGCTCTGATCTGTTGAAAATCCTGTTAAAATCTAATTACTTAGGAGAATAGGCCAGGGAATATCTAATGAGCTTCAGGAAACCCACTGAAAGAAATTCTCTTTTAATACAGACTGAAACATCTTCTGTGTTTCAATTACAGTGGTACCACATGAACATAATTACACTTGTATGGAACGGGCCTCGCCTTTGTTATTTTAATTACATATCACTAGATTTTTCTTAGTCATGGAGAAAAATAATTTGATTCCCCATAAAGGTTAAATGTTGATGAAAAGCTGAGTGTTAAAATAAATGTAATGTTTGTTTATGATAATTTCTCCTTTGTTTTGTGAGGAAATGTTAGTCAAAGCGGGTCACTGAGGGAAGCTGACTGACCAGACACACACTGGGGAAGCCCTGGGAAGGTGGAGATCTTGTACTGATGAGAAAGATTTCAGAGAAGGTCACTCACTTTGCCAGCATGAAATTTGGCCTTACTTTTGTTATGGTAATTGATGCTGTTGACATTAAGCTCACAATAAAATCTCATAGCAGCAGCAGCAGCACAACAGACTCCTTGTACCAACAGGGGGGACTATTTGCAATTTCTTCCGCCTGCAGCCTCTTAATTTTTTTAATTTGAAAATTCCGGTGGTAACGTGACCAAAATTATCACTGATGGCTTTTTGCAGTGACACAAACAGTTCTTTTTGTGCCCAAGATAGAGGAACAGGCTCTCCAGGGAATGGGCACAGCCCCAAGGCTTCCAGAGCTCAAGGAGTGTTTGGACAATCAGGCACAGGGTGGGATTGTTAGAGTGTCTGTGCAGGGACAGGAGTTGGGCTCGATCATCCTTGTGGATCCCTTCCAGCTCAGGATATTCTGTGGTTCTATGGTTCTAATCCATGGACCTGCATGGCCTCACTCTGTTGGGAAATGAAGAGCACGGGACTGCTCGTGGGTTTGGCCCCTTTATTGTGGCCGCCAACAACCCCGGAACCAGAGCAGCTGATCCGGACAGCCTGGAGNCCAAGGCCAGGCTGAAGGGGGCTTGGAGCAGCCTGGGACAGTGGAAAGTGTGCCCTGGATTATGGGGGCTTCATTCTGCCCCTCATTCCTGTCTTCCAACACAAGGGGGCTGGGTGTCTGGAGAACTGCTGGTCTTGCCATGAACAGCTGAGGCAAAGAAGCCCTTGAGTACCTCAGGCTTTTCCTCAGCCTTTGTATCTATATCTTTTTCCCATTCCTGCTGGGTAACTGTTAGGTATTGAGGTACTTAATATAAAATTTTGAATTTTATTGTTTGCATTGGAAATTGTGACCTGGCTCACTTCGAGGCATTCAATATGAAGGTTGGGGTTTTTTTTCCTCTTCTTGTTTTTATATAATTTTCGATAATTTCCTCTTGCCTTGTGCTATTTTAAGATGTTTAACTTAGTAGCTCCAGAAGAACCATTCACAAATAGTGTTGATCTGTGTTTTGAAAGTTTAACATACACTATCCACTGCACATTTACATACACCACTGAAATCCGGCATTTGGGAAATTAAAACAACAAAACTTGATTGCATATCATGATTTCATATTTTGCAGATGTTAATATTTAATCATATGCAGAGCCATTTAGCTTAAGTGCATTAATGTAACTCATTTAAAAGAGGACAGTAATTGTCCTATTAACTCCCAGCCTGGATGTTATCCATGCTGCCCTGCTGGTAAGGCCAGAGGGAGAGTCTCCTATTGGCACCCACAGAGATTGCTCTGATCTGTTGAAAATCCTGTTAAAATCTAATTACTTAGGAGAATAGGCCAGGGAATATCTAATGAGCTTCAGGAAACCCACTGAAAGAAATTCTCTTTTAATACAGACTGAAACATCTTCTGTGTTTCAATTACAGTGGTACCACATGAACATAATTACACTTGTATGGAACGGGCCTCGCCTTTGTTATTTTAATTACATATCACTAGATTTTTCTTAGTCATGGAGAAAAATAATTTGATTCCCCATAAAGGTTAAATGTTGATGAAAAGCTGAGTGTTAAAATAAATGTAATGTTTGTTTATGATAATTTCTCCTTTGTTTTGTGAGGAAATGTTAGTCAAAGCGGGTCACTGAGGGAAGCTGACTGACCAGACACACACTGGGGAAGCCCTGGGAAGGTGGAGATCTTGTACTGATGAGAAAGATTTCAGAGAAGGTCACTCACTTTGCCAGCATGAAATTTGGCCTTACTTTTGTTATGGTAATTGATGCTGTTGACATTAAGCTCACAATAAAATCTCATAGCAGCAGCAGCAGCACAACAGACTCCTTGTACCAACAGGGGGGACTATTTGCAATTTCTTCCGCCTGCAGCCTCTTAATTTTTTTAATTTGAAAATTCCGGTGGTAACGTGACCAAAATTATCACTGATGGCTTTTTGCAGTGACACAAACAGTTCTTTTTGTGCCCAAGATAGAGGAACAGGCTCTCCAGGGAATGGGCACAGCCCCAAGGCTTCCAGAGCTCAAGGAGTGTTTGGACAATCAGGCACAGGGTGGGATTGTTAGAGTGTCTGTGCAGGGACAGGAGTTGGGCTCGATCATCCTTGTGGATCCCTTCCAGCTCAGGATATTCTGTGGTTCTATGGTTCTAATCCATGGACCTGCATGGCCTCACTCTGTTGGGAAATGAAGAGCACGGGACTGCTCGTGGGTTTGGCCCCTTTATTGTGGCCGCCAACAACCCCGGAACCAGAGCAGCTGATCCGGACAGCCTGGAGCATTGCTGCTGCCGCTGCTGAACCCGGGCTCTCTGTGGAGAATCCACTGAATTTAATGGGGTTAAACCCTGAGGAGATGGTGTGGGCACAGAGGAGGTGGGACACCATGACTGCCTGCCTGCAGGAACAAGCTGGGCAGCAAGGAACATTTCCCATGTTATTTCTGCCTCAGCACATGGTCACACTGGTCCTAGAGTAGGGATGGCAAAGAAACCAGTGAAGGAGTAGCTGCTGGATAAACCCTTCACCATCCACAGCCCCAGGTCCCTCACACGCTGTGAGGGAGCAGGGAGGCGGGAAAGTGCGGAGGCGGGAAAGTGCAGAGGCGGGAAAACTGAGAGGCGGGAAAACGCTTCCTTCACACGCAATCTTAGGCTGCCCTCAGTCTTTTCTGAGCAATCCCGTGTGAGAATGTGATTTCCACACAGCCTGGCTGCCCTGAAAGGAGGAGAAAGGCTGAGGAGAGCTGAGGAGAGGCAGGCGCCATGTTGGGTGCCTGAGGGTTCGTGAGGAGACAACCGGCCGTGGCTGTTCCAGGTGGGTTTGCCCACCCTGTGTCGGGCAGGGCTGAATCACAGAATCTGCCAGGCAGGAAGGAACCCTCAAGGATCATCTAGTCCATCTTCTGGCCCTGCACAGACAACCCAAAAATCCCACCCTGTGCCTGAGAGCACTGTCCAAATGCTCCTGCAGCTCTGGCAGCCTTGGAGCTGTGCCCATTCCTTGGGGAGCCTGTTCAGTTCCCAACCACCCTCTGGGGGAAGAACTTAAACCTCCCTTATACCAGTTCAGGTTATTCCCTCATGTCCCGTCCCTGGTCACACACAGCAGAGATCAGTGTCCGCCCCTCCTCTCCCCCTCATGAGAAGCTGTAACTGCAATGAGTCTCCCCTCAGTCTCCCGTTCTCCAGCAGAAGAGACCAAATGCCCTCAGCCTCTCCTCACACGGCTTCCCCTCACGGCCCGTCGCCATCTTTGTTGCCCTCCTCTGGACGCTCTCAAATGGTTTAATGTCTTTCTCATGGAGCCTGGCTGGATGTGCAGGTTGGTGCAGTGACTGGCAGAGGTGCCCTCAGGGAAATGACCGCCCTGAGCTGGGAGATGCTCTGACATTCCAACATGGGGGGCTGACTGTGTGGACCCTCAGAGTGAGGGGTGTGAGGGGGGATTCGCCTCCTCAGAAGTGGCACAGAGCTACAAACAGAAGTAATACAGACTAACAATTGCTGTCCACGACTTCAAACTCACAACACAGGGTTTTAACCTGTGGGAAACTATTGCAGTCGGTTTGGTGGAGAGTCATGGCTGTGGAATAACTCTAAAAACCATGGAAGAGGCTGCTATGAGCAGGAGTAGCCTCTGGGGCTATTCTGACTTCACAGAAAGCTGGACTGAAGTTTGCAAAATGAGGGATCCATGTAACAAAGCCTTAATTCTGTTTTCCTTGTTTCAGGTTGTGCACAACCTCAGAATTGTGCTGCTGTTTTTGCTTCAGAGCTCAGCCCAATGTCATCCTCTCTGTTTGAATGGCAGAACAAGGAAAGCTGACACAGGTAGTGTGCACAATTCCTATCAGATTCCTATCTGATATGGAGCTCTATGTTTTAATTTCCTTGTTTCTTAAATAACTGAATGCATTTTACAAATGTGACTTTCTTGCTCATGAAAATAATTTAATACTGCTACACAGATAAAGAAATAGAAAATGTTACCAAACTCCATTCTGGATGATTCCAATAGTATTTCTAATGAAGACAAAGAAGTCCTGTTTTCTTAAGATGTTGGGGGTTGAACATGAAGGGTCAGAGAATAAGTTGCAGAGCCACAAATTTATAAATTTGAACTCTTTAAAAAGCTTTTCTTTGAAATTTAAGTGATAAATCTTTGTTTAACACATTGTAAGCATATTTACTGTGTTCCTTCCAGCTATCAAATACAGTTGAGTGGGATTGTGTCCATTATATTTGGTGTTAATGGAAGTGAGGTATTTGGTGCTTCATTTGACTGCACCCAGGAATAAAACGTGCTTCCTCAAGCTGAACTCCCACTCATCTGCCTGGAATTTGAAGGCCAAGTGCCTTATAAGTCTCATGTAAAATCTATCTGTAATATTTCTCACTGCATCCATTTAAATACTTTTCATACTATTAAGATGCACATTTGGCAGGGAGAAGGAAATGAACTCAGGGAAAAATATTAAGATTTGGCTGAACTGTAAACTCCGTATCGGGAATTGGTCCAAAGTTTGATTTTGCGCTTTTTAAATCACAAAACTGGACCTAGATTTTCGAATTCTGAGGCTCAGCTTGGTGTGGAATTGCAGAGTTCTCAAAAATCCTACTCAGCCCCTCGGGTTGGAAAACCCTTGGAGGTGATCCTGGCACAGCTTGAGTTAGAGTGAGAGCTAAAGAACCAGAGGAACCTCCCAGGCACTGCAGTCACATTCACTGAGTGATTGTAGTTTAAACTGCTGCAGACTCTTTCCTGAGTCTCATCCTTAAAAGATGTCACATAAAAAAGGGTTATTCTACCTACAGAATGAGCAAAGGAGTTTGGAGACTGCAGAGACTTGAGGGAAGATGAAACTCATTGACAGGAGGGGAAAATAAAAGGTCAAAAGTGGAAAGGAGGGAGGAAAATGACTACTGTGAAAGACAGAAAAAACCATTGGAAATGTTCCCACCCCCACCCAGCATCCTGGCTCTGGTTCTGTGTCAAGTCATTTCTTTGGAAAAAGAGCCAGTCCGAGTACATTGCTGCTCAAGCCCGAGTGAGTGCGTTATAAAAATGGAGAGTAGCATGTAAATCATTCATGGGGACGGGGAAATAAATAACCCTTTATGCCCATATAAATACTTATCAGATGTTCATAAGGGGAATTTACATGGAGTTTTATTCAGTACTGTCAGCCATTCCTCTGTCTTCCATCATTCCTGCCGTGAAGACAATTCAAAATATGGTGGTGGAGAGAGCAACCTCTCCACCAGCGGATCCGCAGCACATCATGTAGAAAGCTCTGAACTTGCCCTCAGTGCTGCTGTTATTTTTATTATGGCTCTTAGCCGAGTGAGATCATTCTTCCTGGTTTGCCTCCCAAGAAATAATGGGAAGCAGTATGTTTAGCCAGTGGATTGATTCTGTGATCTATTAGTCTAATCCTGACTCTGCCAATCATCTACTGGGTGACTGCAGGCGAATCACGTCACTTCTTTTGTGCCTCTGTTTCCTCTCTGACCTTCTGCATGTCTTTTTTATTTGGACTGTAAGTTATTGAGGGCAAGGGCTGCCTCTTGCTGTTTGTGTGTACAGACCATGCCTGGTGCTCTGGGACCTCTGCGAGGCTCCATCTCCAAGTGGTGCTGCCTGTAAATAACAACATTATGCTCCTCTTCTGGAGGTCACAGAGACAGAAGAAGTTGGCAGTTGTATAAACTGGTGGCAAACTAGAAGGCCATGAGGAAGAGCCTCTGCCATGAGCTGTTTTGCTGGGTGCTAAACTGGCACAGAGCAGAAAGGTGATCCCTGCCCCACAGATCGTGATCTGAGGCAACTTTGGCCATCACGAGCTGCCCTGAGCCCTCAGTGCTGGGATTCTTGACTTAGGGACACTTCCCAAACATCAGCTGATCCACACCATGTGGCAAATGGAAAGTGACTTACTTGGTCCAAAATTAGCCCATATTAGCCCAAATTATGTGGTGTTTTATTGCGTCTGCTGTGACCAAGGAACTTCTCCGGGCCAGGTGGAAAACTGTGGCAGCCCAGCCTTGGGTTGTTTAACTGAGCCCTCAGGTAATGACTGTAATTCCCAGAAGAATCAGGTTGAAAATTCTTTTGGGTTTTGGGAACTCCGTGCAATGGCAAGATTCATACCTGTCACCACGGCTATACCAGAGATGTTTGTCATCAATGGCAATACTGCCTTTCCACAAGGGTCCTTTGAACCATCATTTTGGTTTTGAAGCTCCTCTTCTACGTTCAGGAGTGACACCAGCATAAGGTAAGTTTTGGTTGCACTTGGCATTCCCTTAGTAGAATATTTCTCATGGATACTGTTGAAACTTAATAATTTTTTTAGATGTGGCTTTATTTTTGATAGGCCTGATGCTTTTTCTGAGCTATTTCAAATACCAGATTCTGGAACTCTCTGAAAGTGTCTCTGTTCTGTTCTGGTGGTGATCAGCAATGAAGATGGGCTGTGAGTCCCACAGTAGAGCCTGGGATTGTCTTTGCTACTCTACTCGTGCCTTTTTAGTCCCTGGAAAAGGCACTCTAAAATATGAAAAGAAGGGGATGATCCTGCATTTTTCTCCACAGCTTTTCATAGGAAATTCAGCATGTTGCTGTGTTTATGTAATGCAACATCATCTTTCAGATACTGTTAATTCTTAAGTATAACCTAATTGTTAAAGTCAATTTTGTTTTTCGGATCATCCAATTCAGTTACCATTTACTTGTGATTCTGAAAATAAAATTTGACCCATCAGGTGCAAAAAAAAAATAATAAGTTATGTCCCTTGGTTAAAAATGAAACAAGCAAATTGAAATGATAGATGTTGTTTGATATTTTCCTGATGGGATGATTTATTAAAATTGGAACTAGAGATGTTCAGAGGTAAAGGAATCTTCTGAAATCATAGGGTGTAAGTACATTATAGAGCAATAATTTGGATAATGCTATAAACCTGCTGAATGGGAATTTATGGAAGCAGATCCTACTAGTTTTAATGGGAGTAACAACCATAAATCCCTGTGCAAGAAGATTAAACTAAACTCTGCAGTTTTAATTATTGGTGACATCACTTTTTATTTGTCATGTGTCCTGCTTGGTGAGGGAGCCTCAGTACAACTGCTGGCCCACTCCTCAGACAGACTGGTGAGCAAAGGTTTGTGAGAGCAGCCAATGCCTCTCCTTTTTTGAGAACCACCCCCAAATTGTGTGTGTTCATTTTATTATCCCTCCTCCACGAGTCTTGTTCAGAGCCTGCATTTGTAATATTAAAAAATACTGGGAAATTAGACTGTGGCTGTGGTGAGCTGCCCTGTCAATTGCTGCAGCACCTGGAGTCCTCCACGAGGTACCACCAGCTCACAAAGGCATTGTCCACACGGGACTGAGGAAAAAGGACCAACCTAGCCTGTAAACCAGGCTAGTTCTGTATTTCTGGAAAATAATGTAGGGAAACATCCTCAGCTGACATAGATCAGAAACATCCCATTGAAAAACTTCAGTCAGCTTATTAATTCACTTGAATTTTATGGTGCTACACTTATTTCTGCCAGATGACAGTCTGTCCCATCACTTTTCCCATTGCCAAAGACTGACAATATTTAAAAGCTAACACTTTTTTTTACATCGATGTATATATACATATATATATATATATACACTACATGTTGTGTAAAGGAAACATACAGTCAAACACTTGGAAAGAGCTGGTTTGAAAGTTAAAGCCAATCTAAGCCTGAAATCCAAACTCTAATTAAATGTTAAAAGATTAGATAAATAACTTCTAAATTAATTGTGTGTGTATACGCATATGTGTGTCTTTTATTTCTTGATGTGTTTTTTTAATAATACCTTTGTCTAATACCCAAAATAATTACTGCCTTTCTCTGAAATTTGTGTATTTTCAATTTTTGCAGAAAAGTAAATCAGACATAAACATAAACATAAAATACAGTGGTTACGTGTGAAAAATTAAGTACCTTGAATCAAAAATAGTAAGATCATTGCTCTGAAATTAGAAGAGATTCATCAAAGTAAAAGTAACTGTGACAAAGGACTATGAAAATATAAAGGGATTGACATATGTGGTAATAGGGCAATTAAATCCTTAGCTTTTTCACTGTGATGATTTTATAGCATCTTCTTACTGTTGCCAGTTTGGAAGCTGCCAGCAAATATTTTCTTAATTGCAAAAGGAGACAATATGTGTCCCACTGTTTCATTCATAACATTTGATTAAGTTAAAGAGGCTGCATTTCTATCTGGGAGAACAAAGAGTTGGAGATGGAAATAGCAAAGACACATTGTGTGTTTGAAAAAAGATCCCAGGAACAAATGATTAACCAGAAATTTTACAGGAAAAAAAAGTCTACTTGTCTTGACAGAATAGCCTGATCCTGTAATAAACCCTCCCAAAGTCAACAGTTCATAAAGTCTTTTGTTCTAGTAAAAGGGTCTTTAATTTTTAACACAAACTCACACTTTGGTATGCATGAGCTTAAGTAAAATTAGAAGACATGTATATAATAGGATTTAATGGATTATCATCTGCATTTTCCAAAGATGTCAGCTTCTCTCGGCTCTGATGGAGTAGCACTTAATGTAAATTTAATTTGAAGTGATGTATGGAGGGCTTGAGGTGGTACTCTGTGATTCCCTAACTGCCTGGAGAGGCTCTGTGGGTAGCATCTGGATTTGGCTGCTCCACATGCCCAGCAGCATCTACTAACTAGGATTAATGAGGTGGCCTGTTCACCAGTGATCCAAAGGAGGTATGCTACATTTACTCCCAACAATATGAATAGGAGGGCCAGTTTCCTTTGGGGGCACACTGTTTGATGAAACTTAATGATGGTCTCGATATTAGGTGTAATAAATATACTGTATAGAAAGCACTTCTGCTTTGTCAGATTTAAATGTTATTTAATCATAAAATGGTGTTTGGCTTAGCGGGGCTGAGTTAAAGCTCATAATGGCCTCGGATGACATCTTTAAAGATAATATTTTGCCTAAGTTGGGAAATAAAATACCAACTTAAAAGAGCTAGTATTTACCTTTGAGACAATTATTTTTTTTTTTCAGTTTGGGGAAGAGAGGGAGGAAATCTCTGCTTGCTTGCAAAGTTGTGAGACGGTCTTAAAAAATATCTTTGCTCTTACCTCAATGTGTTTGTGTAGAAATCACCAGCTATTAACTTTTAGGCAAAACTTCTCTGTGTGGTCTCAGCCTCATTTACGCGTCAGAATTGTATTTTGCCTTTGTGTCTAACTGAGCATTGAATGAATTCTCAGCTAATTTCAAATTCCCTTTGTCATCATGGTTTTCAGCCAAAAGTCTATAATAAATGGTCAGAAGATGAGCTGAGACTGAATGAATAGTGAGTGGTATTCATCAGCCAAACATAGAGTCCAGATCCAATTATATGTATTCATTAAGTGATAATGATATCATGGTCTTTAACTAGGAAGAAAAGAGTGTAATTGAATAATAACAGTTGTACAATCCCAGCGGAACACACTTTCCATCCCAGCACAGCGACCCTCGGGGATGATGCAGAATTGATGGAATTCTATTACTCTTTGATAGATTTATTATGAAGGGCTGAGTGGACTTGCTACTCCACTTTGTCACTCACACTAATCAGTATCGTAAGGCCCCGAGCGTGCAGGCTTTTGTATCCCTTTGACAAAGACAAGGTTAGGGGAGGATGACAGACACCCAGACCTTTACAAACCCATACCGCAAGATGAAATGGGCCAGCTGAGCTCTGAGCTGGGACAGAATTTTAATTTGTTTATCAATGGCTCACATGTGCAACACCATAAGGATATTTGTCAGAGGAGTAACACTGAAGCTAAACTCTTTTGTTTGGCAAGTGGAGCTTGGAAAAATATTTATTGAACTGTAAAAAACAGGGTAAATGAAAGGAAGGTGAAAAGTCTAAATGGAGTGGAAAATAACTGGCATTACTGTGCATAAAGTATGAGGAGGATGGGTATCTTTGTCTATTTTTGTTTGTTTCTGTTGAAGGAAATTTGCTCACAAACTACAGTCTGATCTCTTGTTGATTTAGATTCTGGGGGTGGACTCAGACAAAACACAAGTGGGCAAAATGAATTTCAAGTGTTGCTTTTTATTGCTGTTTATTTATAAGAAGCTTCCAGTTCAGGCAGATGGATTGCTCTCCTGCTTTTTCACTATTAAAAAACAGCAAAGTAAATAAAATACCCTGGCCTTAAAAGCTGGAACTTGTAAATACAGTCTTGGATTTATAAAAACAATCTTGTACGTGTTCAAGCGTGGCTGTTTCTCCTATCCACCGTTCCCATTCAAATGCAGGCAATAGGCTCTGTCAGCATGGTCAGTAGCTATCAGAGCCCACTGGATTCAGGGAAACAGACAATTTGTTGTGCTTCTGATCCCAACAGGAGCTGCAACCAACATTGGCATAAACAAGGCAGTGCATAGGAGCCTGCTGCCAGGGTTTGTTTTTTGTCAGTGTTGTTGAATGATAGATATTTCCATCCTTTTCTTCCCTCTGAATTGCTTTCCCTTTGCCTTTTTTTAGCGTGGCATTCTGCATTCTAAGAGGCACTTGACAATTCAGTGTCTGGGTTCAGCATCCCTGTCCATAAAAACAAATAAGTCGAGCGGTGCTGTGTCCTGTGTGGAATTGCCATGCCAGTGCCTCTGTCCCTGGTTGGGATTTGTGTTGGAGGCAGCACAGTCAGCTGTGACCACAGCAATTGCCTGAGCTGGCACTCACCGTGGGCAACGAGGAGCAGGGATACCAGTGACCAGAGCAGAAAACATTTAGGACAACCTTAGTTTCTGTGGATTCTGTCTGTAGGGCTCTTCTCCCACAGAAGCTCTCTTTTCCCCTCTCCAGCCAGAGGCACAATTTTGGGGATGCAGCTGTGGAGCTTGGTGGCCCTGCTGGGTACATCTAAACAGCCAACTGAAGGTGCATCTGGGGCCTGGAAGGACCTGCCCACACTGGTTGTTATCTCGCCAACAAAATCGGTGAAGGGAAGATGACCCAGGTTTGACCATATGCAGCAATCACAGCACAGAGCTGCTGGCTGGCTGGTGCTTGGGTCCGGTGCCCAGGCACAAGCCTCATACTGTATCAGCATGGCTACTGAGTGGTTTATGTTTTGTCTCTCTTCTTCCCTCTGTATAAGTAATTCTGAGGCCAGGCAGTGGATCCTTGCTCTCTTCCAGGACCCACCACATCCATAAACTCTGTGCTTACTGGGGTTCACTGAATTTATTTGGTTAAGGTGCCAGGGAGTGAGTGAATATTTCAGAACTGAAAATGACTGTGCTACAAATCAGACCCCCATGGCAACAGCCCTTCCCTTGCACAGTACAGCCCTGTGTCTCCTTTTGGGTTGGATGATGACAGCTTTCCCATACAGGCACTTTTTAAAAATCCTTCATCTTGCACAGTCATGGGCATGATGAACAGATGGCAGTGTTTTGCATCTGTTTTGCAAGAGGAAACCCTGAAAATTCTGTAAATGGAGCACAAGAAGAGTACTCCTTTTCAGTGCCAAGTTTTGTGATGACAGCATGGAATCTCACAAGCCTCTGTTGCCTCTCCCAGGGGCTGGCACCACTGCCTGGGAACAGCCACCTCCAGCCCTGCTCTGCTTTGCTCCCCTTCCTCGGCACGTGGTGATCAACAGGCGCGATCAGGTGGAGGGGGTGTGACCAGCACGGCTCCCACAGGGACCGTCCCTGCAGAGCAGATGTCACCGGCAGCCTTCTGCTGCCTGCCCGGGTAACCCCTCGGTGTCTGCCCAAAGACCCCAGCACCCTGCACAGGCTCAGTGCCTCCCAACCAGATGGGCACAGGCGCAGGCAGGCCAAGGACCACTCGTGAGCAGGGAATGTGTTGGAGGTGGGCAGTCTGAGCAGCCGGGAGTGGCACTGCCTTCGCTCCGAACACCTTCAGCGCACGGGGACAAGAACAGATCTAGCTTGGCGGAGAGTTAACTCTCTTTGCTGCCAGGAGGAGGCAATGGATTGGCTTTCTCGGCACTTATACCCCCTGAGGTCAGTGGAGCTCCCCTGATACTCACTGCTAGAGCTGAAGGCAGAATCAGCCCCCCCGGATTTTCAGAGGTTTCAATCCGGGCAGAATTCACCTCTGGATACAGATGTGCTCAACAAACAGGCCAACAGGGGTCATTCAGCTGGCTGTTCTTTCACGGCAGATATAAAAATAACAATTTTTTTGGACCAGATGTTTTGTTATAGATGACATCAAGCTCCTTGTGGAGCAAGGATTCATGTTCCTAGGAGAGTCCAGCTGTAGGGAGCAATCTGTTCCTTTGGGATCTCCACAGTGCTGTAGTGGAGGAGCCCCAGCCCTGCCGGCATGGCTGTTCCAGGCTCCTCGTGCTGCAGCTGAGCAAGGCGGATGTCTGCAGTTCTGCCAGCAAAATGGTGTGGAACCTGTTCCTGTGCTTGTCCTGGGATTTACTTCCCACAAGACAGTACAGTGTACACTAGCTGACTTATCTGTGAACCATGGAAACATTTTGAAAAGGTAAAGCAGACAGTACACTGAAGAATCATTTGTCACAAGTAATTGCAGGCAGTCAGAAAGAGCAGGGAGAGTATATGAATCATGACGTAAAAACAGTGAAGGGCAGGCATTTAGTCTGGTCTGTGGCTATAAGTGCAGTGACACAGGTTAGTCCTGGCATGATATACAAATGTTATGTGCAGAGGGACAAGTACAATGAATAAAGAATCCCCGTTTTCTCATTATCTCATGCAGCAGAGAGGTTTTTTACTTCACACATAACTCATAACTTTTAGTAGTCAGGAGATGGCTACATTGAATTAGTGGGAACATTTTGTTTCCTGAATTTAAATATTCTCCCTGTGACAATTTATTTCTAGTGTAAAATCCTGGTAGGATGCAGAGAGACAGGGAAATTAGTCTGAGCAGCCATTTCAGCTGGCCAGAGCTGGGGCTGGGCACCTCAGACCCACCACCACCAGAGTCTGGCAACTCAACTGCGGCAATCCTGACAGACCATCAGGGAAAAATATTGATCAGGTTTGGCAATTTCCTGGGCTATAAACAGGGGAAGAGCTCTAAATAAGGAGCACTAGGAAAAAACTAGTGTAAAGAATTAGAAACAAACAAGACAACACTTTTTTTTTTTACACTTTTGCTTCACAAATGGGTGTTTCCATTCTGAAATATTAAAAATAACAAAATCCATGCAACTTAGATAAGGAGAGAGGCGTATTAGGATCTAGAGGGAAACCTATCATTGGAAAAGGAACAGCTGAGTGAGTAATCGTACAACGCTATTGCTTATGAATTTGTTATAAAGGTAGACAACAGTGGGAACTTCTTAGGTCTCCTTCAGGAATTTATTATTTATGGGCAAACACATGCATGATACATAATAACTTTTAGTCGTTCTGTAATTCTCTCCACTCAGACATCTCAAAATGATCTGTAAATGTAGGTAGAATTATTAGTTCCATTTCAGAGGCTGGCCAGCAGTTGTCCATGAGGAATGGCTGGGTTGAGGTGCAAATGTAGGACCTCGGAGTTCCAGTGCAGAACTGGACAAAACACCTGCAAGTGGGGGATAAATTGATGTCTCTCACTCCAGTTTTGCATCAAGATAACTCAAGGGCTTGGCACTTCTGGTTCACAGTCCTATTTGGATTTAGTCAAAGCAATCAAAAAGGTTATCACCATTGTTTCTCCCCCATAAGAAGGTGACAGACAATTTTCAGCCTAAAATATTTGCAAAATCATGTGAATAACAAAAATACTTTAAAGTATCCACAGCCTATTAAAAAGAAATGGTGTTGGGTACTGGAATAAGAAATTAATGGCTCAGCTTGATCATGGAGCAGTCCCTCAGCTTTCCCCTTTCTGCTGACAGCCAGTTGTCCTGGTGATTCCTGTAAATGAGCAGCCTGAGCTGAAAGTTCTCGTTTTCAAATGAAAATGGGAGGGGAAAAAGTTCCCAGAAAGTTGAAATATCCTGGTTTGACATTTTCAGAGCAAAAAGTGGAAATTTCAAATGTTGAAATTACTTTTCATTTCAAATATTCAAATTCTGTATTATATTTGAATGTTGTTAAGAGATAAAAAGGTCAAATTCTAAAAGGTCATGGTAGAATTATTGTTTCAATTTTGCACTGAAACTATTTCCCATGTTGTACAAATTTTCCTTCATTGAAAATTTCAGGTTTCATTTCTGATCATAACAAAGACAAATGTTCAAACTTCAAAATCCTCTGCTCTGCTCTTCTCTCTCTTTCCTCAGTGTGTTTCTCAGCCCAAGTTGAGAAGCCCAGTGGAATCAGCCAGGAATTTTTAGATACCAAAAAATGTTCTTAAACCAAGCCATGAGTTATCTTTTTTGGAATTCACAAACAGAATCGATGAATTAAAACTTTTTGTTGATGGATAAAATAATAAATAAATCCTAAGCTTCATCAGGTCAGACAGGAAAAAAAAACCAAACCAGTGCCTGCTTTTCCTCAAGTTTTTTTCTGTATAAAGCAAAAAAAAAACCCCATTGGAAGTCAAGGATCTTTATACATGTATTTGTGTATGTTTATTTTCTAAAGGCCAGTTTCTGCTTTACTCTAATTTCCAGGTTTCCATTTCCAGTCTTGAGATTACAGACATCAGTTCTTACCTGGGACTGGGTTGTACCTCCTTTCCACTTTGTCTGGAATTGGCTGTCATCTCACCTGTCCTCTCTCAGGAAATGTGGATTTTCCTGTCGCTGATCTTTGCTGTAATTGGGTTATTTCTGGTTATTTCTGTCTTGGCTTTGTGTGGTGGAGCAAATCTGCAAAAGACCCCTACTCTGAACTTTAGTGGACTTGAAATCTCGCCTTCATCTGAGGCTGCATTCAAAAATTTGTGATCCATTAGGTTTTTTTTCCTTCTCCTCCATGCCATGTTTCACCTTTGAAGTGAAGGATCAAGCTCCCAATCTTACTGTTTTACAAGGGAAAAGAGATTTGGAATGTCAGGTCTTTTTCAGCCTTAACAATAACATCACTGCCAGCAACTCTATAACAAGGACTGTTATACTCCCACTCCTGCTTAGTGGCAGAAATTGGTCTGGTTTATGTTCCTGCTCAGACATTTCCATTCATCTCTGCCTTGCTTTTAATGGCCCAATCTGTACCGCTCTCGTTAGTCAGTGTTTACGTTCATGGTCCATTTGGGTGGAACGATTTCTCACCTGAGAGCTGCACAGCCACTCTTCTGCTTGGGGTTTGTGCACTGAGTGGATTTGATGCTGAATTTGGCTGTGGGTGGCCTCGTGTTTTAAGATTTGGTGTGTCTAAGAGTTGCTGTTGTGGCAGCACCAGCCTGGCTGGCACAGGACAAAGGGTAGAGGCAGGTCCTGTAGCTCAGCACTGTGTTACTGGACCCTGCTTGTGGAAGGGTCCCTATCACCTGAGTGTACTCTGAGTGCACTTTTCCCTCCAGGATTGCTTCAGAAAGACTTCTCTGGGCAATCTAGACACATAAATAGATGAAGGTTTTTCTGGGTGCCTGATCATCCTGTTTTTACAGGACTCTAGGAAAAGGTTAGGAAGATAGGCAGAAGAAAAAAAAAAGGGATGGAAAACGACTTTCTGAGCTTATTATAATGTATCTAACAGGGTGTAATCTCAATTGGTTTGAGCATGGTGCTACTGATGCCAAGGTTGTGGGATCAGTCCCAGTACGGGCCATTCACTTCAGCCTTGGACTCAAGATCCTTGTGATCCTTCCAGCTTAGAATATTCTGTGAATATTTTTTCATGAAGCTGCTAAACACTCCTTCCTTTTCATCTGTGGAGTTTTCCAGCCTCAGATGAAACTGAAGGAACAAGTTAATATTTTTATTGCCAACAAATAACCCATCAGAGGTGACTTTTGAAGAAAATCAGGACACAGTGACTTACCCACCAAAGGGTGTCTGAATCAGGCACCTGCAACATGTAGGTGTAACTGTAAAAATCGAGAAACTGAGACCATTTTATTTCAGTTAAAATCTTAATGAACAGCTGTTAATTCAAAATTATTTGGGTTTAGATTTTATTTGATGTTGTTTATTTTTTGGGGAGTGTAACTTGACTGGGTTCTTTAAATTGAAATTGGTTTAAATTGTGCATCTCAGCCACTGATTTCATTTAAATTTAGTAAGAGTTATTATAGAGTAATTAGATACCAAAGGACTATTAAGAACGCTTTTAAATTTAGCAGCGGTACCACACACTGATAAACACACCCTTAATCATCAATTGATATTTAATCACACGGCATTTTTGTGAACCTTTTATTAAATCTGATTCAGATATAATTTAAACTGAATCAAAGAGATACTAGAATATCTATTACTGTAGGACAACAATTTGTCTTGCCAACATATTCTGGGAAACAGATAGGATTTGCTACATCTGTGATCAGCACTCCACATGTTTGATTTTCTGCTCACCATGTCCTTTAATGGCTTTATAATGCAAATAAATTATAATAATGGTATTATTTTTTTCCATGAAGGGTTTGGATACCAAATTTCAGCTTGTAAACTGTCTGTAGCTCCAAACCTAAAGTCCATGAACAAAATCCTACTACAGTTAAGAACTTGAAGGATAGGCCCAGTTTTTAGGGACCAATTGATGTATTTGTGAGGGGCAGCTTGAAGGTACAGAGCAGAATTTCTCAGCCAGCCAAAGGATCACGAAAGACAATCAAGGATATCTGAAAACTGAGAATGTTATTATATGAGAAAAAACCTCCTCTTAGCCTTCTATCCTCTCATCCTCCATGCTTCAGTATTCCCTGTCAGTTTAAATCCATGCACCAACGCCCTGTTGTTACAGGTGTAGTATCTTCCTGTGAGGTTTTTATGCAGCATAAACCTCCCCAAGCCAGAAGAGGTGTGAATGACTAATTGTGTGTGCTTGTCCCTCTCATATAACTTAACCTTGCAGCCAGCAATTTGTGTTAGAATCTCTTGGCATAGGGTAAAGGCATTGGGATGTTTTTAAGAATCCCTGGATCTGAATTCCTGTGAATCTGTGTAAGTCATCTCAGGATCAGAAGGGCTGCTCCAAACAGAGCAGGTCTGGGTTGTGGTCGCTGCTTCCTTGGCAGGTTCAGCTCTCAGCCTTCAGCTCCAAGAGCACAACTGCTGCTGCAATGAGTCATTAACCAGCTCAGTCAGAAGAGCCTGCTTCAGAGAACCTGCTACTAAAACTCGTTAGGCTAATGAGATCATTGGCCAGGTCTGCACTAACCAATGGCTACCTGGACAGTTGTGTTGGCTGCTCCAACGGGGCCCCAGTCTCCAGTGGGTGTTGTGGGAGTAGGGAGGTGCAGCAGCGTGGTCCTGTGCCAAGTCACCCTTCCAACAGCATCCTTACTCCTTCCTTCTGCACAACACAGAGCAAATATCCTGCTCTCAGGATGTCACAGGGCCTGGCTGGTTGGTGTTCATCCTGCTCATACACTGCTGCCTGAAGGCTGTATTTATCCCAACCCAAATGTGTTGGGATTCCATGTGCCACGCTGTTCTTGAAGTGAAGGGATAACTCATGTCCCGTAAGGCACTCTGTTAGACATTATGAAAAGGCAATATTAGAGGCAACAAAGTATTTGTTGTTCTAAAATTGGGAGGGTTGCTGAACTGCAGCAAGGGAAATCTGGAAGGTTTTAGCCTGTTTTGAAAATGAATTTATACACGACAAATAGTGACATTTATAAACTGCTGAAGAGGGCCCTAAAATAAAAAGAATGGAGGTCAAAAATATGAAGACCAGCCTGGAAAGAGATCAGGAGGAAAGACATTAATAGCAACCCCCTCCCTGAAATGCAGAGAAGTAATAAAAGACTGCCAAGAACATTCCCATTGGTGGACTGTTTTTTGCTACGACCCTTCTCAGAACGTTTCATTTGGTTCTACTGCTTCACAAAACTCTGTTGTCACACAGCAAAAAAGGCAAAGGTCTCTAGAGCAAAACCTCACAGCTCAAGGTGAAGTTCTGCCTTCAGAGGGGTTCCTCTGGCTCACCAAGACTCCTCAGCTTTGTACGGAAAACCAGTACAGGCTCAAGAAGAGCATCAAGGGATGCACAAGAAGTTGACACTCCATAAAAAGAAATTGGGCTGTTAGGTTGGGTGTTTTTATATCTAAGCCTTTGTCTTGAGAACCCCCAGCATCCAGTGAACATTCAGTATCGGCAGAATCACTTTTCAGGAGGAAATTACTGAAATTTCATTGAAATCCAGACATTGTTAATAGTTACTTAGTATAATACGATTTTTTTAAACTTAAACAAAAGCATTTCAGACAGAACTGACAAGCTGCAGCTCAGATTGTGATTGGAGAAGGGATGTTGCTGGCTCAGGGTAGTCAGTACCTTCCTTTCTGTAGCTCTCGTGCCCTGATGTCCTGCAGTTATGCCAATAAACACTGTACAGGTGGCATGTGAGAGCTTGAAGTGTGAAAACAAGGTCTTGAAAACCTGGGGGACTACCTTTTGCTTCAGTTTTAGATAGTCCTGGCATCTTGGCTGCAACTGGATTGTTACTTTCACTCTTCCTGCATTCTTGTTGAGGTCTCTGTGAAATACATTTTTCACTTCCCCTTCGGAAGAGCTGACACTATTGTGGTATCACAGTATGCTGCTAAATAGCTGATTCCTGCTCTCTGTATGGGGCTGTATTTCTCAGGAATCCCAAATATATCTTCTAATAGAGAATGCTGCCTAATGTCAACTCATCTTTAGGAATACAGGTCTGGAGAGTCCATTAACAATATCATAAAACATCAATAATATGCCTGAGATCCTTCAAAGTGTAAAACAAATCCTTTCACACAGGGAAGTCACCCTCTGGCACATGAACTGGCTGTGGACAGAGAACCATATCCCACAGTATTTTTGTTGTTCTCAAGTGGATCCTATTTCCTCTGAAATTTGAGTGTGGTCTAAATGGCAACTTTCTGTAGTTTCCAAGACCTATAACAATTTCTTCTCCCACTTTATTTTAACAACTCCAGTAAATCATGGTCTGTTGTGACTGGGGAGTGTTACAGCTGTGGGGTTTGTACGCACAGCAAAACTTTCTTCACTGCTGGTTAGCGCAGATGGAAGCAGAAGCAATCCAGAGCACAGCAAGAATCCCTCTCTCTCTTGCATGGATAACCTTAATAAGGCAAACTTGTTGTTGAGGGAAGGCACTCAACTGATTCAAGAAACAATTAGGAATTACAGCAAACAAATAAGCCTTGGTGATTTGAGTTACTTGGGTGATCCACCTGATTCATCTGCTAAAAAAACATTTCCCTTAGTTATAGACTTGCTATTATCTCACTGAGTTGGAGCAAAAGCTTGCAGAAAATCACTTCTCTTTATTCATTTTAAGTGTTAAAATAGATGCTCATAACTACAGCAGCACTGTTAGGAGATGTGGGTCAGAGTTATGAAAATCAATAGAGAATTTGGATGCCCAGATGCAGAAGTCCAAAGACGACCCTGATTTTTACCACAAAGTGCCAAGTTCCCTTTTTCTGAAAAGTAAATGTTAGTGGTGCACGGGGGATACTGTGACTTGGCTGTTAGCCAAACTGGCTACTACTTTTTATCCTTCTCTAAAATAAGTTTTCCAAGCTCTTTATGGGTTACTGCTGCATGAGATGTGATCAGTGCACGAAGCAGAAAGAGAAATTTGGAGTAATTTTTGCTTTGTAGTCAACCTGGTTGTATATTTTGTTATTAGATCATATCTGCAGTTTTATAAGAGATCATATGGTGAATTTATGTAGCTAGTTTTTATTGTAACTTAATTTTTGTTAAATATATATTGTATTACTATATCTATAAGCCAAAGGAAGGGCAAGTGGAAATCTTGTTGTCTGGCCAACAGAGTTCTGCTGCCAACTCAGTGAGTATTGCTTGAGAAACCAGAGACCTAAAATGATGTTATACAGCCATAATTCAGCTTTAATCTACTTTAAAGAAACAAGCCACTTGATTTTATGTTACAGGAAAATAACCCCCAACCCTACATTCAAATGATATTGCAGTGAGAGAGTCCTGCAGGAAAAAAAAGTGGGAGATAATGATTTTAATTGTGTTATCTCTAAGTGCTGTGCTATTATATAAAATGGAGCTAAATTAAGAGTTGTCTGATGCAAACTTAATTCTGGTATTCCTGAATGGGAATGTTGGAGTTGATATTTTTGAAGCTGGTTTTATCTGTGTGATTTCCTGGGCTGTTAAACAGGCAAACTGGGTCTGACTCGAAAAATCTTGTAGGAAACTCCAACCTGTTTGTCTGAAGAGCTGGTACCTCTAGGTTCACCACAGTGAACAGGAATTTGAGTTCATGGACACGAGTCAAACTTTGCCCCTGGATTTCACAGACTCTTCCTGTGAGTAGAGGAATTGTGACATTCAAGAAGTCTGGATTCCCTCGTGTTCAAAACTATGGTCAGTCTTTTTTCCCACTTTTCTCATTCCAGTCCTGACCACTTCTCTACTTCCGGTTTTCGGTTTTCTTCTTAGAGCAGTCTCTCCCAAACACTTCTTGCTTCTAATCCACTACTCCCTCCTTCCCAGCTCTGCTTTGTCCCAGCTCTTTGTCCTCACGTGGAAATTTCCTCTAATTCAAGCTCAGTTTCTCTCTTAACCTCATCATCTCAGCTAATAAAGTTCCTCATCGTTTATCAGTCGCCCCCTAATTTCCCACCTGTTAGTTTCTTCCAGTCCTGCGTTGGCTGGGCCAGTCCTTTCACCAGCTCTGTGTCCTGGTCTGTACTGCTCGATGGTGCCCCTCTCTGCCAGCCACGGCTTTTTTCTTCTGGGTGTATCCCTACTTTTGCTGCCTGGGTGCTGGGAAGCAAATAACTGACGGTAGTGGAAGGAGAGAGTGAAACTTCCTGGAACTGACTTCAGGAAACTGAATTTCAGCTCATATCTACAGGGTGTCTTTTTATTTCTGTGTTTTAGTGTTGGCCTGGCATCAAACATTTAATGTTTCTGAACTCTAAACATGCTTTAGGAGAGGGTAAAAACGCGACCGTGTAAACGGCCAGTGGGGAGATGCCTCCCCCGGCCCGGAGCTGTGATCTGGGCGCTAACCAGGAGGTGGGGATATTCCATGGGAGGATGGAGCAGGGAATCCGCGCAGAGACCCTGCTCAGCGCTGCTGCTGCTGCGGGGCTTCATCGAGGAACTGGCGAGGGGGGAAGACAGAGGGCAGAGCGGGCAGCAAGGCGAGAAGAACCCCAGTCTGTTCACGCCTCTTTTTTTTTTTTTTTTTAATCAGTTTCTGGCTTAAAATTTGGGATTGCCAGGCAATGGATAATTAAGTAATTTTGTGGCTTTGCAAAAGCGTCTGTAAAAAAGGAGACTGAGGTCTATAGGAGTCTGCAATGCCACCAGGAATAGGATTTCTCAAGGCTTGAGGGCTTCTGTCACCATTGCAATGTCTGCAATGGTGCTGAGACTTTCTGGAGAGCCACATCCATAGCTGTGGGTTAAACCAGTGTATTCGATTTTTCCAGCTGCATGGATCCAGAAGTGCACCTTCATGATGGGCCCTCTTTCAGCCTTGAAGGGAACCTACTGGGAAGCCAGAGAGGGATTGTCACCAGGAACTGTAGTGACTGGGTACAAATTGAAAAAGAGGAAATTTCGGTTAGATATTAGAAGGAAATTTTTTACTGTGAGAGTGGTGAGACACTGGAACAGGTTGCCCAGGGAGGTTGAGGATTCCCCATCTCTGGCCAGGCTGGATAAGGCCTTGAGCAACCTGGTCTAGCAGCATGAGAGGTGTCCCTGCTCATAGCACGGGGGGTTGGGACTAGATGATATTTAAGGTCCATCCCAATCCCTTAATATTCTATGATTCCATGGATTTGTGGATCAAACATCGCTGAGCACACTCATGGGCCAACCCTTAACCAGTTGAGTGCTGGAAAACTGGAAAAGCTCAGAAGGGCTGAGGCTGGGTGTGCTGGGGAGGCAGCCTGCCCTGGTGTTACATCCTGCCCTGGAGCTATGATAAAATATGCAGGAGGTGGCTGGTGTGTCCGGGGATGTGCTCCACGGAGACAGAGGGATTGGAACCATTCAGACAGCAACCAGAATGCCTTGTACCCCCTCGCTCCTTGGACTTCTTTACCAGTCAGATACAATAGAGCCAATTCCAAAGCAGCTAACCCCCAGTAACAATTCAGAGAACACATGGGATGAAAAAATAATGTAGCTAAAAAGTCATAAAAATGAAGACTATTTGATTAGATCCAAACCAGTGGTATCAACTGATTTTGCTCATTTAACCTGTCTCCTGATCGCAGTACAGCCATCATTTAGCTGCAGGGTGGATGTGTTCATACTGAACTATTAATCTGTTTCAAAATGCCATAACATTTCCATGAAGAACTTCCTAATTTTTTTTTCAGAAATTAAATGTCTGTTTAAAGTTCATTCCCTCCTGCTGCAACTAATTGAAATGAGATTTGGTTTATCTTTATGACAAGAAAATGAGATTGAGTTTCATAATAATAACAATAATGATAACTCTATAGATTTTAGGACTAGCAGTTAATAATTATAGTAATATGTGGAGATTAGAAAAGAGTAATGCAGCATAAACAGTCCATTGTTATTTGTTGAGATATGGGATTAGGTATCAGTCATACCATTTTTCTAATTTTGGATCTGTTTTCAGTTCTCATTGAATTTTAGACAAGTGCATTAATTAATTTCACCCCAGTATCTGGTAGTTTAAGTAACCTTCTGTGAACTAGGGCTCAATCTAAGCCTTTCTAAACATGGATTTTAAAAAGGGAAAATTCTTGAAAAGCAAAAAGCTGAGGAATATAAACATTAATCAGCCATCTGTCACCTTCTCTCTCCTGGGGCTGTGATCAGGAATTGGCCTTGTGGGTGGCTGGAGCCATCTGAAGGTGAACCTGAAGTCCGTAATTCCCATCTGATGCACTGGAGTCGGGAAGGGACAGAAAGGATCCGTGCCTTGCCCAGACTCTTTGCCCCGTGGTTTGCATGCCAGGGCAGGAATCTTGGGGGCACTTCCCAGTTCTCCTTGTGGAAGGGTTTCTAATCCAAAATCTTTCAAACCTGTACAAGCACTGGTAGAATGAGGTCCCTTTAGAATTGCAGTGATTGTGTTGTGCCAAAATCCACTGCTAGAGAAGAGCAAATTATTGTGGAAATGGCTTCTATATCTATATGTGCATATGCTGATTATGTCTATGGGTGTATATATCTATATACATATCTACATATAAAATACATGCATGTGTTTCAGTGATCACTCAAAATCATGTTTCTTAGCCTTTGAACAATCCTAGAAGTTGTTTAACTTTTGTAATTTTAGTTTTGTCATTGCTAATGCTGCTTATTAAAAGGGTAATGATTTCAGGAAGAAAAGCAGCAATATAGCTCTGCCAAATTAAGGGGTGTGTTCCAGAGGAGAGCTACATGTTCATTTTCTTCATGACAGTTTTAATGGGTTTTTTTTAACCTGCTTTGGTTGTTTTTATTCACTGAAATTTCAAGTCATATGTGGACAACCTGTTTATATGGAAAAACATAACCATGACAATCATATTGCCATTATCCATGATGAGATTTATAATCTTACAATATAAACAACCCATTGATTGCAAAGGGCTTTTTGGGAAGTAAGGCAGTGTTTTTAATATCAGTCCAGAAAAATCTGGTCCGTAGTACTTTGAATTGTATCACCTTCTTTCTTATGATAGGAGTCCAAAAAAAACAAGGAGCCAGCAAGTACAACTCCTGGGCTTGTATTTTAAATGATTTATATTGTCTGTAGAAGAGATGGGAGAAAATCTGGCCAGTAGATTTGAGACTCCTGACACTTCAGGAAGTTCAGGTTTCTCAACCAAAACAGGAGATTAAAAATTCACCTTATAGCTCTCCATCCACAGTAGTTACAGAGCAGAACAGTGATGGCAAAAGCTCTCAGCTTCTTACCTTGGGGCCATACACCCACCCCGCTGTGTGCCTCAGAGGAGGAGGGCTGAAGGTTTGATCGGGATGGGAGTGAGCTGGCCAGGAAATCTGCCCATGTGGTGTGAGCACGATGGCTTGGGGAGGAAGGGAATTGTTGTCATTGGAAGTAGGGTCTCCAAGGGGGACTCAGCTGAGCCCTTTTGGGTGGGAATGGAAGGAATTAGTTGACACAAAGGCCAGTTGGCTGTGATGGCTCTTTCAGATGGTTATGTTTTATTGTGTAAATGCATGTTTATCAGCTTTTTTAAAATGCAGATTAAACACCTAGCACTGCATTTGGAGTTGGAGAAGAAAACACCTCATTGACTCAACAAACCATTGCCCCTTCTTTTGAGCTGATGAGTTCCCTTGTGCCAAAACGTGTTTGGGCAGTGTTTAATGTGTGTATTGCGTAAGTAGTCAGCGATGCTGCTGGCAGAGCTGAGGCATCAGAGGAGATACAGGACAAACAGCACCTGGGCAGTGTCCGTGAGGATATAGACCCAAAGATCGCCCTTATTGCTGTGCACTGGTTTCAGGGTGGGAATGAACGCGCCGCCTTTGAGCTGGAAACCAATCCACTGTTAAATAGCAAGTGCTGCCTTCCAAACTGGGGGTTAGATTTTGTCTGTGCAAGTTCACTGACTTTAGTGGGACCAAGTAGCTTTAGCAGAATAAGGTTTTGCTTGAGAGAGTGTTTTACACATCCTGTTCTGCTTCCAGAGCTGTAATCTATCTGCTCTGGCTTTTCCTGCTGACTCATGGCAGGTTCAATGAGGAAAAACTGTCTCTGTTTCTTCATTACCCCTGTGATTACCTTATAGCGTGGACAGGTTGGCTCCAATCACCTCTCAGGGTGGTGAAAATTAGAAATGACTCCACTGTAGGGATTGGATGGAGAGACACTCCACACCTATATCACTGGGGGAAAAAAGCCAGTACTGCCATTTGCCAAATCACAGAATCACAGAACGGTTTGGGTTGGAAGGGACCATGAAGTTTCACTCCCTGCCATGGGCAGAGACACCTTCTGCTATCCCAGGTTGCTCCAAGCCGTGTCCAAACTGGCCTGGAACACTTCCAGGGATGGAGAAGCCTCAACTTCTCTGGGCAATTATTGTCGTGAAGGACAGAAATTAGCTGTGAGGAGTTAAATGAGGTTTTTAAGTAAGGAAATAGATAATTTGTTCTTTGCAAGTTAGTTACTAAATGATGAAGATGACTCCAGCAGTCTGTAGGCTGAAGAATCAGGTCCAAATATTCCTCTTAAACCCCCCAGTTTAGGGGAATCAGAAGTGCTGTGCCTTCCTCACATCATTCCACAGCTTCTGTCAGCACTGCTTCCTGGAAGATCCTCTTTTCAAGGATTGTGCTCAGTACCTTTCTGAATTCTTAAAAAGATTTTTTTTCTCTCTTTAAACCATTCACCAGGTTCATCACCTTCATCATCCCAGGAAGTTTTGCAGAAGATGAGATTAAAATACTCTTGGAAACCTTCAAATGGCCAGGCTGGTTTGTGTGGCAGCACATTGGGACGGCTCCGTCCCCTCCGAGCAGCCGCCAGCCCCCCTTCAACACGGGGCTCTCACATGAAGGGAGCACAATCAATAGGCCACAAGGGCAGCCCCAGAATAAATTTCCAAAGACATGTTCTTGCCTGTCCTCACAATAGGAGATATAATGACAGTGCTGACATGGAGTGGCACTGAAAGACTTCTGTATTAGGGCTGGTCAATTTTTTTTCTGTGTTTAAAGGAGAATGAGGTTTTCTACTATGAATATTTTTCATGACAGGTGCCCACTTTCCTCTAAGCATGACAGTGTCTTGTTAAAACACAATACTTCCAAAGTGATGTATTTAATTTGAAAAGGGATGTTTTCCATTTTTTGTTACCTGACAAGAAGAAGGAATTTTGCCATGAGAAGACATTGATGTACATAGGAAAAAAAGACATAATTTTCTTAGGAAACGAATTACTGTTTCCTGTTTCACTCTGCCTTATACCTGCACCTGTAGGGATCTACTTAGACCCTGGGCATCAGTGATAACAATTTTTAAATGATGCCAATTTCAAGGAGCCTGTGGGAAAAAAGTATATTATTAAGCACAGGTAGTGCTACCCTCCTGCAGATCATCACTCAGGCCCAACTTAGTGTCTTCTGTGAACTTATTGAGGGTCCACTCAATCCCCTCATCGATAAAGGTATCAAACAGGACTGAAAGTCTGTATTAAGTATTTTTGGTACCTCCTGAAGAGAGAAAGTTTGTTAGATAAGGGAAAAATGGAGCCATTAGAATGACATCTGTCCCTAGTAGGTGATGCACAGATTTGATATTTATGAAAAGATTACCGGACTCAAACTATGTGGTAAAGCTTTCAAATAATGTTGAAACAGGGAAAATGTTAATCTTCATTATCCAAGGAGTTTGGCCTGGCCCTGTAACATGGTTTCTTGTCTCACAGTTTTAATACATTTACACACGTTAAAGCTGTAGAAGCTTACAGAAAGGAAGAGATCTCTTTGGTGGCATTGCAAATACTCACCCACTAAACCAGTACTTTTGGACATATTTAATAAGCCTTTGATCAACATGCCCTGAAATCACTAAGAATTTCCTAAAGGACAAAAATCTCATTATACTGTTAATTTTTTAGTGTTGAGGTCCTCATATTCACTGAGATAAACATATTGTGTTCTTTTAACACACAGTTGAATGACCGTAAATGTTTTTAAAGGATGACACCCCAGATAATTCATTGGATTTTAATTTCTCTTGTGGTGTTTCACAGAAAAGGAGGCCTTTGTTTTTTCTGGTGAGCTGAGTGCAGGCAGAACGATTCTTTGATTTAGTGGCAGTACCTCAGGAGGCATCACAGCGTCAGTTAAATGTGCAAGGTAGCCCTTGGGGATGAATACAGCACTTATTCCTACCCAGCAAACCATGTCCTGCTTGGCAACAACCACTGACTGACTGACAGGGAGAAGCTTTTGATGTGTCAGCCCAAGGTGGCCGTGGTGGGGTTCCCTGAGCACCGCTCCCCTCCCAGTGTGGGGCGGTGTCCGGCGGAGCCGCGGCGGCCGCACCGACCCCGTGCGGTGGCAGCAGCCACTTCAAACATGGCCTCATGAATAGGGGCTCGTTTGACCCTTGACCACGAGCAGCCTCTAAATTGGCAGACAGAGAATCAGAGTAATTTGTATCATTTCAATTAGTTACTAGCTGCATAACAGGGAGGTCATGACTTTTTTGGGATGATTATTGCCCATGGCAACCGAACTTCAATGTACCATCAGTTTCCAAATACTTTCACTTAATAAATGTAAGTTCATAAACAAGGCCCGATTGTTGGGGACACAACAAAGCCAATTATCTGCGCTGCTGCCAAGGGAGCGGAAGATGACATAACTTTGTCGGCAAAATCCTTTTTATTAGCAACAAGAGAAAAAAGTCTCTGATAAATGGCTTTAATAATGTTGGCTGAATGAACAGTATTGATCTTTGACTATGTAAAATGGCGAGGAAAGGCAAGTTTATATAAGAGCACTGTTGTTGTACTATTGAGAGCAGGCCGGTTTTGTTTCACAGTTTGTTCTATGCACCAAAATTCTGAAATTCTAAAATCAATGTTGCCATTGTTGGGCCAAAACAGCACACCCTTACCACAGACAATGCAAAGAATTTCAAAATATAGATAGCTCCCTGATACATACAGATCGGATTGTAAGAAACATTGGGTTGTTTTTGCTTTCTGAAGAAAGGGCAGCTTGTTCCAGGGTACAGACAATGGTGTGTCTACATGCCTGTGAAACTTCATGAACCCAGTGCAATAATTCAAGCCTTTGATTTGAAAAATGTTTTGTATGTCTTCCTCCACATCTGCAAATACCTCCACTTTCCCTTGATGCCAGCCAAGAGTTGTTAGCAGGCGAATGTTTTCCACTTGAGGAAGAAAAAAAAAAGTTAGGCACGTACATAAGTTTTGCTATTTGGCTTTTGTTTTTTGAATTAAAATAAAGGTTTCCTTCTTTCATGTCACAATCTATTAGCCACTGGGATACCTGGTATCACAGTTCTTTCCCCTTCACCCCTACATTTGTAGCAGATTTGACGGTGTGTGGAAACCAACACAGGCACTGCGCTGTGACTGCGTCACCTGCAATCAGCCGGAGATGCTGCTGAGATTAATCATGACAGTAGGCAATATTTCCAACATTATTAGAAGAGAAACCTAATATTTTGGGACATCAGGGATCTCTGAGCTGTTGTCCATCAAACTGAGAACCTTCATTTTCTACTCCTTGGATGGGTAACCTTAAGTTTTAACCATTTCACAGACGGCAGGTTCACACACACAAACACAGGCACACTCAGTACACTGTGCCACATGCAGGGAGTAAATCCTGAATCCTCTCTGGAGCTGCTCTCAGACACTTGAACAAACAGGGGCATTGTGGTCAGACTGAGCCTCTCTCCTCTGTAAGTTGTAGTGAGCCGCTGTTCACTGCCTTAACCCACCCTTTTGGTCATTTGTTTGTAAATGTGGGCATTTGTGGGCATTTGCAGGACAGAAATCCAGGCACTTGTGTTTGGCAAACATCTGTCCGTTCCATTGCATGGCTGCAAAGGGGAATTAATTCACCCTGCTGACGGTCTTTTAAATACAATTTTAATGAATCGTATGTGAAGAATGCTTAAAGTTTGAGGCTTTAGGTTGTACAGAGAACCCACTACAATGTTTAATGACTCTGGATGAGCTGTTTGGACTGCATCATTTTGAAGGATAGAGTTAATGCAGCTTTTGTCTGAGGCTGAAGGAGTGCAATATCCACGTTAATGGGCTGGGAATTTTCATCACAGTTTTACTTTTTTCTTGCAGCTGTTGGTTGTAGGTCAGTGACATAAATTTTATTTAAGGCTTTGTCCTGCAAAACTTTATTATGGATGGTAGAGATTATTGTCAGTGATACTGGGCACAGCAGTAAGTGCAACTTTTCATGCTAAGGGCTTGCAGGGTCAAGCTGTGCTCTATTTGCAGGAGTAAGCAGTGCCTCAGGTTAAAAGATATGGGGGATCTGGCTCCTACACTTTAGGAAAATCTCTAAGACCATGCACAGCATTGAGCACATTTAGTTCCTCATGAATGCAGTGGGAGTTGAAGGCACTCAGCACCTTCTGGGATTTGGCCCAGAATAATTGTTTTCAAATGGGACTGCAATATTTGATTTTAGTTTTGAAACAACTGCAGTCCTCAGTCAGAAGGGAAGGCTGACATTGTTATGAAAAAAAAAAAAAACAGGGATTTTGTCCTCCCTCAGCAGAGAGCCTGAACAATTGCCCTTTGATTTAGAAAGAAAGCTCAGAGCAGAAGTGAGCTGAACTCTGCAGATCTGAGATGGATTTGCATGTTTACTTTCAAGCTGTGCCTGAGAAGCTGGTGGGAAAGAATATCTTCCAAAATCACCACCACACCTTCGACAGAACTGCTCTGCAGAATGATTTGGGATCTCCTCTTACACCTCACCGTGTTGCTCTGAGCTCACACACAAAGGTGAAGGTGCTTCTGGAATAAACCAGCAGATCCTGTGAAGCTGTAACTAGCAAATTTCTTCTGTTCTCATTTGAAACATCATCCTGAGAGAGACTGAGCTTCCTTGCTCTCCACAGACCCGCTAAGTGAAGTGCTGACACAGTGGCTTCCATGCCATCTCCTCCACAGCTCAGTTCCTCTGGATTTCAGTGGCACCCAGCCCCACTCGTAGCCCCTGAAGCAACTCAGGCTTCCAAGTTTGGCCCATTTTGGAGCTCAGCACCCTGCAAGAACTGCATGTACATATCCAGAGACAATGCACCTCATCTGGGATGGAGCCCTCAATATTCTCCCAGCATTCCCACACTCTGAAAGTCGTTAGCAAACTCCAAAAAGCTAGATCAGTGGTGAGACAGCAAATAAAATCCATTCTCCTGCATTCCATAATACTTTCCAAGGAAACCATCAACTCCTTCCTGTACCCTTTCCCCCCCTCCCCTCCATGATGCATTTCTGAATATTTCTAGAACCTTTTCACACTCCTTTGGCAGCTGATCCTATCCCACCTTATCCATCATCATTGCTGCCTTGAGAGCTGATTCATTTATCTCATTGCTTTAGAGCTGTCACCCAGAGCTTTGGATACATAGACCCAATTTCTTGGATTTGGTCTTTCATGTGGCCTCTTCCCTGCTGGCATCCACTCAATCATCCCCTGTGCCAGCTGATCTCCTAAGCTCCTCATATGTCATACACTTCTCAACCACCTGGTGGTTGCACACAGGATCTACTTTTAGATCTTTCTTCCCCCCACATTCCCTGTTTACTGCCATATAATGCAAGGTACATCTTTTTGTGCCTTTGCAAGACTGTTTTTCCTTAATTACAGGCAGAGCACAACGATGCAGAAAAATGATGGGTTTGTGTCCATCTTTCTTTATGTTAAGAAGGTTTTTCTTCTCTGAAAAATAATTTGATGCTTGTGAAATTCAGTTTTATTCTATGCCTCCTTTTCCTTGTTTCTGTCTTGATGTCTTGACCCTAAATTAATTATTTACACTTAAAAATAATATAAGTATTTACATACTCTGTTCCCCACCACCCCCTCAGGATCTGCCCTGCCATTTACACCTGGATGTCTTGGAATCACCCTTGTTTTTCACTACCCACAGACCTGGCTTTGTCAGATGAGACTCTGCCATTCCAAGTTCCTTTCACCTGCTCTCCTTTCCACCAGCTCAAATTAATATTCCTTGCTGCAGGAAGCATCTTCTGCATATTCCAGCACCTTTTGCTCTCTGAACATAATTCTTATATAACTCTTGATATGATAAGTCATACTGGCCAGAGTTAACCTTATTACTAGAGATGTACTGAGCAATCTTGCAGTCACGAGATACCAGGGATATTTCAGTAATGGGAAATCTGCTTCCTATACAAGATTGATTTTAGTGATGACCTTTAGCTGGAATGATACCTGTAAATTCTTATCTGCATTAATTTCTTGTTTTCTCTTGTCACATGCTGTCAGTGTATGTGTATCTTGCAGATATGAAGTATTAAGAGCCAGCCCTGTAACAGACTGTGAGGACCCAGAGTTACTGCAATACACTCAGCTTTACTGGGGTGAACTGTCTGGGCTCCTGTACTGCCCCTAGGACATAGTGCTTAAGAAAAAGCACTGTTATTTACAAACTGAGAATTATTTCAGAGCATCTTCATGTTTTCTTAATGTGACTTAGTAAGAAATACATGGCCACAGTGCTGTTTGCTAAAATCAGGGTTTGAAGAAACAAGATTAAATTGTAAGATTAAAAAATAGGGTTTAATTTTCTAACATCATCTTTTCTTCCAAAGTGCTTTTTGTGGCATCTTGGTAACACAGGGTAGTTGGGATTCTGTTTTTCTCCTTCTGCTAGAGTTTGTTGCCATTGCTGATAAGTCTGAGTTCATTAAACTGTAAAAATGATCCATGAATTGGGGTTGAATATTCCCCTCAAAGATGGATTACAGCTCACACAGTAAGGTATGCCTGTTAGAGAAATCAGTGGGGAGGTCCTGCAGCCATTGTTATGCAAGAGGATGGTCCCCTTTGACCCTAAAATATGTGTGTGTGTAGAGATGAGAGGACCCTTACTGTGTCTTACAGAATCTTTCCACCATTAATTAATTTTGGAGACCTTATGTGGCAATCAGCTCCCTAGTGCTCCTTTCTGTTTGCTGTGGATGATATTTGTATGATGCTCACTTAAACAAATTAACAATTTAAAACTTCTGCTCCCTTATAGATGATCAACGTGTGAGTGTCTTATTGTCTATAACTAGGAGATAAATGGCATTACAGATAATTTAGTAAAGCAGACACCCCATTTCCTTATTGCTGAAATGACTGCAAAGGAATCTCCCCATTCCATAAGATCATCCATGAAGAAATCTGTCCCTTCCATCCTTTAAACATTTAGAGCCAAAGACTGTTCTTTATAAAGCATCTGATGGCCTTCTCTTATATCATGGAAAAAAGTGCTCACAAAGAAGACTTAATTAATAATGTGGACATGCTGTAGTAAAAATGTTTGCTCACTGCCTAAGTTTGGTCAAAATATATCTAGAAGGGAATGGAGAATCATCCTCAACTTTCTGTCAATGCTGGGAGCTATTCTTGTCTTTGACCTTCTGGTCAGTTCTAGTTGCTGCATTTTGGAAAAAGATATAGCAGAAATATCAAAGAGCTCCAAAAGAGCAATAAATACTGTTGGAAGATTGAAAAGCTCATATATTGTAAGAGCCAAACTGTGGTTTCTGTGCTCAGTTCACCAAGAAGGTTGATGTTATTTGTTGAGTGAAGTGCAGCACAGTAGGAGAAGTGGCTGGGTTAACTTTTGTCCCGGTACCCAAACGAGGGAACCACTGCCTAGATGTAACATGTTGAAAAATACAATATATTGTGTTATGGAGTGCCCTGTCACTAGATAGTGAGGCAGAAACAGGACAAAAATAAAGGTTGAGGTCATAGTGTGAAGAAAAGAACATCTGTGGATACATTAGGTAAGGAAGAAATATATAAACGCTCTTAGTTCAGAATAAAATCAGCTGGTATCAGGAACATCCCCAATGGGTGTCTTATTGCATAACTGTCCGTTATAGGGGTTTTATATCTAGCACTAGATGGACCATTGGTCTGATTTAGTATCGAAACTCCTCTCCTTCTTCCATCATTTTCTCCTAGGGATACTTCCCATCAAAGTCTGCAATGTCATTTGAGTTAATTCATTAATTTTCATTGGTTTCTTCCCTGTCTTAAGCTGGGTGCACTGACAAATCAATTACGGTCTCTTCCCATGGCTGAACCTCCTTCTGGATGCCCCTGGAAGGTGTTTGTCACTGATCCACCTCCAACCTGAGCTCTGCACTGAGGAGCCAAACTTGTCCACGTAGGACCCTCTCTGTGCTGGTGACTGCAGCAGCTGAACTCCATTTCCCACCTGATTCTGTCTGGTTTTACTCAGGTTCTGCTTGCATTTACTTCTCTTGTACTCTGCAAAGAACTTAGCTCCTCCTTTTCTGTTTATCCTTTAATAAGGTCAATAGGAGAGTTTTCATTATCTTTTTCATTCTCTTATCTGCTTCTTTCTTTCTTTCTCCTAATTTCACCCGCTATGTGAAATCCATTTTTCTATTGAGTGAATATCACAACATTTTGTCCTGGGAAACCTATTTGTCTGCAATAGGAACTTCCCAAATGACATCACAATACACAGCTATGTCCTCATGCATTAATTTTTGAAGTTGTGCATTATATGCTCCTGACTTACTGCCAGTATGGGACAACAGGTAATGCAGCAAAACTCCAGTGAAGAAAAATTGTTCTCCTCTGATCTAGGGACAAAATTTGTGTCACATTTTTTCCTAAGTTTGCCATGATCAGCTTTATAATTTCACATTAACAAAACCATGGGAAGTGAAAGCAAACCTAGAAGCTGAGGGAAAGGAGACTGTGTGTGTGTCTTGGGGTGACTCCATCATGTATATCCCCTATCACGGCTTTATGCCAAACAATTAATTTTGTGCCTTTTCTGTGCCTTTAAACTAAGCTTTAGAGGGAAGAAAAAAAGGACCAAGTGAACTTTTCAAAGCAGTGTCTCAAGGACACGGAGATTCACTCCTCTGCGTGCTCAGGCTGCGGTAGCACTGTGGGGAGCATCCTGCTTGCTTCTTCAGCCAGTTTTTTTTGGGGTTTTTTTTTCCTCTCTCTGGCATGAGACGGAAAGCTGAACTTTGCTTCCTGAGACTTCGTGGTTTTTTTCTCCTTCTTCTTCTTCTGGACTGTTTCAACAACATCAGAACACATCGGGAGAATTTTCCCCGAGGCCCGAGGGGGTGGGCCCTCTCCAACCCAGCTCCGAGGAGGAGAGAGACCACACCTACACAGTGTGGAACTGGAAGAATAGGGCTCGTTATGGCCAAAAGGGAATGTGAGAACATCATCACCTAAACCCAGCTCCTTGTGAACCCTATGATTTTTTCCTCCAGCATTTCTCAAAGCCTGGGTCCTGCGCTGCAGGGTGACCCTGTGCAAGCAATGACAGGTCTCTGCTATCATACATCTTTAATCATTGGGGATTGCTTTCCCTCTGCTTAGGCAGCCAGGCTCTCTTACTGCCAGTTTCTTACCATGTTTCTCCTGGATTTCGTTGTTTTACCTCTCTGCAGTTTTAGGAATGGCAGGAGTGGGCATGGCCACCAGTGCAAGCTTCTACCAACTCCATGTCTTCTTCATGAACTTTCCCCCAGGTCCTTGAGTGCCCTGTGATATAGATGGATTCAGGATATTGTAGTAATGGAAAGCATCTTCTTAAACTGCTCAGAACACAGTGAGGGACTCATTTTTTCAAATGTCTTTAATCCATTCTCTCCAGCTGTGGATGCTAACCAGCCCTCTGCATCCTTTCATCAGCCAGCCTGATGTGACATCATGAGAACGTGTTGACTTCAAATGCTGACCCCCAGAGCATAAATCTCAGTGGTGTCACAGCACAGCCAAGAGTGAGGAGCTGAAGGACACGGCTCAGGTCATGTGGCCAGGTCACATCGCCAGGGGCTACAGGAAAGGTCTCACCCCTCAGTGGGATTTGCTTACCCAGCTACAGTGGAGCCATAGAAAACACAGGTGCAGGCACTTGGGTACAGAGGCAAAGCTCCCATGTCAGAGTGTGATAATTGTGCCTTGAGAGGTTATCCCTGATTGGCTGCCAGAGAGACAGAGGCCCAAAAAGTGCCCTCAGAAGGTAATTTGGGAAAGCATGGAAGATTGCAGCACTCTTGGGATGTGATCTTTCATCTTTCACCTGCCACCCAATCTCCCTGACTCACTCAGGAGCACAAATCCTGCCTTGGGTTGAGTTGTTCTGTGTGCTGGGTAACACCAGGACCAGAGCAGCCCCCATATCCCACCCTGTTGGAACAGTGCATGGAAAACAAGGCTTTAGATTTTCTTACACTGCTTTCAGGCAATAAAGGAATCTGAAACACTGTGAGGAGCCCAGAATGTCCGAGTTTCCATGTCAGATCTACAGGCAGCTTGAGACCTACTAATAATCCTTGGTGTTAGGATGGCAATATACGTGGCATTACCCCCTGCACAGTACCTCTTCTTCTCTTTCTTTTCCTGTTCTCGGAGTCTCTACCTTGAGCACACTCAGTCCCGCAGCCCTAACCCAGCCTTCAGAACCTTGAGTTCCCAGAGAACCTGGCTGCATGTTTTCAATGCCATTTCATCACCTTTTTACTAGCCTGTATTTGAGAAGAAAGGGAAAAAACCCCAAAGCAATAGGCAAAGAATTACTTTAAGCTATTTTCTTAATCTCTTTGAATGTTTTAGGGTTTTTTTCACACTGTTTTTGCTTAATCACTGCCACCAGCTGCATTTGGAGCCTACAAGATGATGGCCAGATCTGATTTAACATCTCTGGGAAGACTCCTTGCTTTGTGCAGTGATGCTGGGAGCTCTCCTTACTATCACACAACCAGTTAGAGCCTTCATTTAGCGAGCTGTGGAGGAGCTTGTACGGTTTTTGTGTCACGAAATGCGTAATTCACAGAGGGGCAGAGCTGTGCCTGCCCAGGTGCTGCAGGCTCCATCACCCCGTACTGCGATTAATAGTTTGCTGCTCTTCCAGCAAAATTGTGGCTCTGGGCTTTGTTCTATTTTTGTGCTCATCCTATATGCATCTGTTCTCACTTTATTCTACATCCTGTTGCCATCCTCCTGCTCATCTGTCTCTGCCATCTTTAGACATCTTCCACTATCAGGTTGACACCACTGTAAATTCAGAGCCATCAAAGGAATTACTTCTGAGTTATGTCAGTAAGTAAAGACTACAGGCCTTTGTTTTTCTCTCACACCCACCTTTCTTTTCTTGCCATGTGCAATTGGACCTCCTCTCAAGTGTGGATGTGCACTGGTCATCAAAATTCTTTGCCATCAAATGCCACTGTAAGGTCATTAATGGCCGTATCACTCTCTGTCTGGGTGTTCTTGTCCCGAGGGTCAGGCCAGTACAGGACAGAGAGGATGATCTGAGGAGGGGCACGTCTGAGAGAAAGTGCTGCTTGGTCCCAACCCTGGCCTGCAGATGACTGAGGAAAATGGTATTCCATGGAATTCAGTGGGGCAGGAGCAGCCCTCAGTCCTTTCAGTCATTCTTGCTCTAGCGCGTATTGGCCTTGTGTAAAATTTGGTAAAATAATAAAAATGTTCCACTTAGATAAATGCTTGATAAATCAGCAGCTCTTAAAGTGGTATTTCCTTGTGCCTGCTACGAGTTTATGATGTAGTCACATGAAAAAAAAGAAACAGAATATAAAATGTGAAAACTCTGTCTGAAGAAGGTCCAATCTGTCATCACAGGATACACTAAAATTTCCTTAACTCTTGCCACGATCACAAAATCCCCTCTCTAAAATTCTGACATTTTCTCTCCAACAGCAAACAAAGGAGAGCAATATGCACAAGAAGGCAGTAGGAAGCCTGAAGCTATTAGCATGTCATTGTCAAAGGCAGAAATAAAAAACACAAAAGTTAAAGGATTCTGGAATATAGCAGAAATCTCCAGACATGAGTCAGACACTAAAAATGCCCAAACTCATTTAAAAAGCTCTTTGTCACAGTCCAAAAAAACAACATTTTCAGTGTTTTTCCTTTTGCTTTACATCCCGCTATTGCAAGTACATGGCTAATTATGATCTGAATGATATCTATTATTCCTGTGTCCTTCTAGATCGAGCCGGATGTGTTCCAAATATGGCCACAAACATATTCCAGTGTCCAGTAAAATCAAAAGAATAAGATAATTCTGTTTTAAGGGTTAATGGTATTCACTCCCACTCAGTTTGACTCACTGGACAAAAGCTCCAGTGTGCCTATTCTAGGCAGCTGTGCTGAACAGTAAAGATTTGGAGTCCTTTGTAGGCTGGAGAAAAAGAAAGCCTTTGTAAACTTTTTATTTAGTATATTCTACCAAACACCCATGTGTAACAGTTAAAACATTTGGAGTTGCAACAGGCTAAGGAAAGTTTGCGCAGATAAACAGAGTTATTCTAAATTTTGTGCCTACTAAGGTCTGAATCACAAAGTCTCATTGCATTTCATTTAAAGTGTATGTGCAAGGAATCAGTTTTCTTACCAGGGCCATTGTGCCCTTTGGGCTTTGTTTAATCATGTTAAAAATGTTCATGCAGAATAGAAAATCGTGTACTGTTTGAATCATGATGTTTGCAGGAATCTGGGAGTGCTCACGCTGCAGAGCAGCATGGTTTTTATGCAGGTATAATTCTCTTTGCTTCAGTGCTGTTGTTTTTGGGTTGTACTGGTGAAGAGTCAGGCCCACAGGCACTAAAAAGCAAACACATCCAGGCATATTCTTCCATCATCTGGATATATCCCTCTGAAACAAAATCAGCTTTTACAATACTCTCTCAGCCTTTGCGCGCCTCAGCACTTCCCCAAAATCCTGGCTAGGAAGGCACTGAGGTACTTAAGACCAGAGACAGCACAGCAGAACTGCAGGAATCCGGCTCCAGGGGGATTACAAACCCCCATGGATTGATCCAGGTTTGCTTCCTCTACCACAACCTAAAGAATCTACAGCCAGGACCATGGACATGTTTTAAGGCCTAAAAAAAAGATGAATATGGTTATTTTCATCACTCAGTCATAAAAGAATGAGGGAGACAAAGAGTTGGGAGGCTGGAAAAGGCCTTTTCATCCCACTACAACCTTCACCTCCTTCAGGAGGTCTCTGCTCCCAACAGGAGCATCCAGGGCTGGCTGGGCTGGCTGAGGCTGGGTCAGGTGGGAGGTCAGTCCCTTCACTTCTCTCTCCAGTCACTCACTAATTCACAGCCCAGCTTACCAGCTGTACTATTATTTCTATTGCAAAATGTTTCCCTTCCAGCAGCTGCCTGCTGCATTGGGAACCGAATGGTGGCTTTTCCGATCCCAAGGAAGGCTGTGTTCCACTGGGATCCAACGGTTATTTCCCAGTTTTTAGTGTCTTGAGGAGTAAAGATGTCCCAGAAGTGCTTTCCCCCATGATAAAAAGCAGTGAGGAAATTGCCTGTGTATTGGAGTGACGATCAAATCCCAAAGATCTGACTCTGCTTTCTGTCAGTAAAATTCCTGTTAACTGGAACAGGAGTTTATTTCATCAGGACTGTCAACATTTTGTTCAGAATTAATGATTCAGGCCATAAGTGAAGTAGGTGTTTAAGAACATCCCATGGGAATAATGGAGGTCTCTTGCTTTAGCTTAAATACGTGTTTAACACAAAGTGCATCCCCGAATGCCACAACCTGTTGTTATTTGGGAACTTTTCAAGTTCATCAGATTGATACAAGACTTAAACCTGAGCTTTTGAAGTAAAGATGCATTTTTAAGAAGCTGCCAAAATATTTGCTAACTTTTGAAGGAAAACCCCTCATATGTTCTCTGGGTATTGAATAATCTCAATCTTATTAAAGATTTTCCTACTTTCACAGATATAAATCTCGCCCCTTCCAGGTATTTCAGTCCATATATAATGTCCTTCTTCACTGTATTTTTCAAAAGCGCAGAAAATGAAGGCACTTACTTAAAAACCGTGTTAGAAGTATATGTGGTGTTATTCTAGTTGCAATTATCTGAGGAAGAGTTGTGCTTCCTTTTCAAACTGAGCTTGATGTACAGATTTGCCAAACTATTTGAAAGCTGCAGACACTTTAGCATTCATGACACTATTATTCACTGCCATAAATCTAGATCAGATATGTGCTGTCTGAATTGATAGTGGATATTCTGCCTGAGAAAAATGTGTTCCCCTTTAACTCTTAGCAGTGACATTGCTTATGTTACATCACTTTTCATGTTACTATGCATCACATTGGTCAAAGATGTCATTATTTATAGTGCAGAGATGGTGTCACTATAATTAAGGTTGCGTTAGGGTTTATATTACCTTATAAAAGCTCTATTTTCAGGAGCTTCCAACTCTGTAACTAAATCCATTTTGGATGTGAAGCTTTCATTTGGGGAGTGGAAGAAAAGAAACATTTGTGGTTTCAGTGGTGATGGCCTCTTGTCTTCCACTTTGGTCCCTGCTTGTGTGACTTGGAGTCATTGCACGTTCCGGGTGGCTTTGCTTTCATCTGACATTCATTGAGACAGATTCTTGCTTCTTTATATTTTCAAATTAACAGACAACAGGGACAGTGTGGGTGCACTTTGTGAATCTGGGAAATACCTGTTCTTGTATTTAAGACCTGTGCCAGCAGGCTCAGGAGCTGATCAAAATCAGGTCCTTTGGCTGCTGCCACTGTGCAAATAAAAATACGGGATGAAAGAGAGGGGTTTTTTTTAGTAAGGGTTAGCTACAGCTTATTTAAGACAACTCTCAGTTTGGAGTGGTTCATCACAAACCAGACATACTTAAAGTCATAAATGTGTTGACTAAAAACCTCAGATACTTTCTTTATAGACTAAGTGTAGAGCCAATGTTTGAGTAATCCCTTTTATTGGGCTAACTGTACACTATTGACAAACCACCTTCCCGGGTATAGGAAACCGTTCTTGGAGCCAACCCCTTGCTGACCTGCAGGGGAGTTTTGTGTATCCCTAAAGCCAGACTGTCAATATTGCTGCATCAGTCCAATAAAAGGGATTACTTGAAACTTGACTCTCAATTTTGTCTCACTAGTAAAGGCAAGTAATTAAAAATATTGAGTTGTGTAAGAAGACACACTGTGTGCTGTGATGTGCTAATAACCACGTCCTTCCACAATGATTTGCTGTATTGGTTCCAGTGTACACAGTGGATAAAAGCAAGTGGGAAATTTCCGAAAAAACCATCAAACTACAGCCCATTTCTGATTTCCATGTGATTAACCAAGAGAAATATGCAAATAGGGAAAAAAGAGCAAGGAGTTAAACATGTTTTCTCCTTCCAGGAATGGATGGGTCAGATGACCTTTCCAGCAAGGCTTTCAAGCAAAATTCTTACTCACATACTCGTGCCATGTAGTGGGCTGCTCCCTGACCATTCCCTTTGGAAACCTCAAAACTGCTCACACAGGAGGAGGCTCCTCGGTAGAAATAAAGAGCATGTGGCCCCTAAATATTATGGGTTTGGTTAGAACTCTGTTGTAAACAAGACAGAGTTAGTACAAAAACTGCTCTTGTGTTTTGAGCCCTCCAGCACTGAGCCTGTCCTTTTGTTCTTGTGTCTGTAATATCCCAGACCTCTGTATCAGGAGCTGAAAGACCTTTGTAGTACCCTTGTTTCTTAAGGACACTTGTAAAACTGGGAAAAACCTGCTCCTCTGCTCAGCAGAGAATTTTGAGCTCGAACCCTCTACTTTATAGTACATTGCAGCTGCCCTCTGCAGATTGGGTCATATGCTCAGTGTTCCACCCAAACCCAAGCCTGGATTTTCCCAGGAAGATAGATGAGTTTGTGCTTCCCAGGAGTCCCAAATCCCTCCCCAGTTCTGTCAGCTAATGTCCTGTGAGGCAGAGGTAGCATTTCCACAGTCCTTCTGGAAAGATGCCTGGGCGATGCCTGGGGTTTGTGCCATTCCAGCCCAGTGTCCCTCCCTATGTCCTTACAGAGGGCTGTTGCCATCACGAGATCCCCAGTTTGGCTTGGGAAGGGGCTGGGAGGTCTCAGCCACCCAGTTCATACAGGTGACACACCCCGAGGGTCTGGTGGCCACCACCTGGGCATTGCCAATAGGCCAATCCCACCTGAAGGTGCAAACTTCCCACTCTGCCAGGAATCCCATCCTGGATGTGTGTTGAAAACCGCAGCTTGGAACTCCGTGAAAGCAGAACCCGGAAATTAAAGCTGTCAGACTCGGGGAAAGCTGGATTTGATTAGAGCTTTACTGCTCAGGCCATTTTCTTCCAAAGTCCTGAAGAAAAGCCAGCCTTGTTTGTGCCACTCTCGCTCACTGTGGAGCAGAAAATGCTCTTTCAGATGGAGTCCCCGACTGACAATTTTTGGCACCCGGTTCATTCCCGCTGGCAGTGGTGCAGGAGCGGGAGAGCAGGAGTGGGGAGCATCAGAGTCAGTGCTGCACTGCAGTGGGCTGTGATTAAAGGAGGACAAAATGTTTAGATTCACCCTCTTGTTTTATTACATATGACTTAATCTGTGTTCTCCCCCCTTCCCCATTGCTCCTGGAAGGTGAGGAAAGTGCACATATTTTTTTTTTACTGGCTTTATTTACTTGGATGCTTCAGGATACTAAGTTATGACAAATTCTTCTCCACAGTAGCTTTTGGTTTCCTTCTTCTTGGAGCTCTTTAGACCTTTGAACTGCTGCCATTACAGCTGCCTCCGAGCCTGTCATGTGGCTGTTGAATTGAGCTTTTGAGTGTGCCTCTGCACTGCTCTCATTCCTGACTGGTGTACTTCTAACAGTATCATTGTTTTGAATGAAATAGCACTTCTGTGCCAAAAATGGAGGTTATTTCTCCACAGTACATTCTGGGCAGGCAGGCATTCAGTCTGCCTGCTCTCCAAGCCAGCTGAGAGCTCTGCAACCACATGAACACAGTATTGAGCCTGACTAAATAAACTGGATTAGTGTTTGGGCAAAAGTTGTCTTGAAGCACTTGGCTGATTCATGGCACAGTCAGAAGCAGCTGGTCTCTTCTGAGAATGTGCAGGATGGGTATATTTTAATCAGTAGGATTATTATTATTATTATTATTAGCCGCAGCAGCAGCAGCAGCAGCAGCAGCATCGCCACCACAAAATACTTTTATGCCATTAATAATTCTGATGGAATAAGCATTTCAATGTGCATTCCCACAGACTGAGAACCAAAATGCTAACACACCTTAATCCTGCAGACATTTACACACATTTTTAACTTTTTGCAAAAAGCAATTGGCTGAGTGATCTTATACAGGTGTGTGACAGTTTTGTAGATGGGGACATTCAGAGCTCACTGAGGTTGGGCTTTGTTTCCAACATGCACATATACAAAGGCAGTAAGTAGAGCCTGAATTAATGCAATAGCAGCATTATCGACAGCCAAAAACCACTCATAAAAGATCATTTGGTTGCAAAAACCTATTAACAAAATTTTTTATTGTTTAGGTAGGGCCTCTCATCAGTATAACTCGCACAAATATCCTTGGGTAAAAGCAGCAAAAATGTGTCTTGAGTGCAGTGAGTTAAACACAGAGGCTGTGCTGCAGCAGCTCTCAGTAGGACAAATTTCAGAGACAGAGCTGGGGGAAACAATTACTACCTGATGTTTTCTACAAATGCCACTTCAGAGATGAATCCGATGGCCTACAAGACTGTGCTTTTTTATTCTCTTTGAAGTAGAAGCTTTAAATTAAAACTGAAGCAACAGAACACTTAGCACTCAAGCTGGAGAACACATGATGAGCTTAAAAATAATGTTGAGGGAAAGACAACAGAGAATAGAAGAGGCTTTGTATCATGTTCGACTTCGTTTTCAAGCAAAACTAAACATCAAAATATTAGAACACAGGCACAAAACCTCATTGTCAGTAAAACTAATTAGTGTTCTGCTGCTTAATGCAAAAGCCTACATGATGTCTTGACCTTTTTTACACATTGTGTCTGAGGGTGTGCAATAAAACAGAGGGAAGCACAGAGTGCCTCCAGCCAGCCCCAGAGGTTTTCTTCCTCACGGAGTTCAATGGATCCCAACAATACCAGCTGTGTATGAGCCCCTTTTTAAAGCCTGGTGATTTCTTAGAGCTTGAGCCAGTGAATTAACGCTGCCCCGCTGGCAAGGGCTGTTCCCCAGGCTGATTGCCATTCCACAGTCCTGGGTTTGTAACAGCACACGTGTAACAAAGATTCAAATATCTTGGAGAAGTAACTGCCTATTCCCACCAACTCCTCACTCCCCGAGTCTGTCTGTGTCTGGTCCCTCTTGGAAACTGATAGCCAAATCTGTTTTATCTTGGCCAGATCTTGCAGAAATGCTGACCTCAGTAATACTTTGCTACAGGCTCCTACAGCATCTTCTCTGACAGCAAAAGGAGCCAAAAACCTGACAGAATTTGGGAAACACAGTTTACTGCACTCTTCTCTTTAAAACAGAAGTTTAAGTCAGTCAAAAGTCACTCTTAAAGCAGAACAAAGACCATGAGTCTCTTGCTGGCAGCACAAAATCCTTAACTTCAGTCAAAGTCACTGTTGGATATGCAGGTCCTTGAACTCTGGATATTTCCATTAAAAGCACTTAGGCAGATTGAAACAAGCTTAGGTTAAAATTTCCGTTAATATTTGGTGTTGACCCAAATGGGCCTCTGTTGAAATAATTAAAATTCCCAACCAAGCACAAAGCTCCCATTACTCCACTGCCATTTGCAAGAATTATGACTCAAAGTTTATAAAACGCAAAACAAGTAAATGTGGAACAAGTAAAAGTGATTTTTAAAAGTGGTTTTGAAAGAAAGGAAAGACAGAAGGTGAAGACAAGATGAAAATTACTTATTTTTGCTCATCAGATAAAAGAGAGACTGGAAACCTTTTACAGAACTGAGAATGTGTTTCTTGTACTAATACAAAATTTGTTCCAAGGTTTTTACTGGTACAAGAAATCAGAAATGTCCTACAGAGACCAACTTGTCAAACTGGAGTGAGCAAATTGCCCATTTATTTGAGTAAGACACCTTAGAAAAACTGTCAGAAAAAACCTGACTGTAAGTCAGGCTGGGAAAGGCACAGAGATTTTCCCTGCTTGGGCTACTGAAATATTCCACTAGAGGGGTTGGCTCTGTGTCTGGGAGAAAGGGGAGGCAGAAAGAAGAATCATCCTGTGGTGTCAGAAAAGGTTAAAATTGAGGGGTTGTCGTGTGAGTTACAAAACATGCAAAGCCCCTTCCCAAATTCCTGAGAATCTCTCCACTGTATTTTGGAGCACAAAATGTGATTGAATGAAGATGAAACAGGGAAAAAGGAGACGCTGATACAGGCAGAGCACAGAGTGGGAGATGGAGAAGTGCTTTGGTGTGACCACCTACAAAAAAATGCAAACATCCAGCTACCAGAGTTAACTGACAAATTCTAGCCTGAGTAAAATATTCATTGTCACCCATGTGCTCTTGCTGTCACTAAACCCTTTCTTGCAGCTTTTCCTTGTATGTCAGGATCTCATTGTACAAAGGAGGGATTCAGGTGTCAAATGAATTGTCCAGGTTTGAGTAGGGAGCTGGGGCTGTTGTGTATTGAGTGACAAATACAACCTCAGGCTTCTCCTTTCTCAGAATTAACACCCCAGGTCACAGAGTGTGAAGCTGACCTCTACAGAAGATAATATTTTAAATTTTATGATCTGGTGGGTTGAAATTAAACATTTGCTAATTACAAAGGTACTGCAAGTCATGCCAAAACCTCTTTTTGTTGTCTGGAGAGTTATAACAATCCTTTTCTGGCAGTTAGTTTTAAGATCATTAAATGATCCTCATTTGCAATATATTTGCAGAAGATTACAGCCCATCTAAATTGACCCTGAAGGAAGACTTATTTCATTAATGGGCTGTCCTGTGCTAATGCATAAAGCTAGAAAAATATATCTATTAAATTCTTAATGTGTAAATGATGTTTCTGGCTTTCTTCTTAATTACAAAGCAAAATGAGCCTGAAGTGCACTCCGTCTAGGAAAAAATGATCAATTTAATCCATCTTCCAAGAGAAAACTTTTTCAGCGAGTTCCAAAATCCCAGCTATTCTCAGCTAAGGCTGGAGCCTTATTGCTCTGTTCAGAAACACAATAAAATGTGCCAACACAATTTATTTTTTCCCTAGATTCCAATGAACGGAGCTTTCTCACATCAGTTTAGTTTACTCGCTATCTGTTAAGTTTTTGAGGAAAAAGCCAATGCAAAACCTGGCTGAGCAGTGCTTTGGAGATGAGTAATGCCAGGAGATTATGGGTTGATGGGGTATATGCAGAATATTAATACAGCCCATAGAAGGAGATTTACAGTACAAATGGCTGTGCAATGTACTCTCTGTACAGAACCACCTCATGTGCTCTGCCTCTCATCACAGCACAACTCCCAGGCAAAAAAAAAACCTTATTAAGGGCAAGGGAAGGCTGTAAATTCATATCAGGAATTTAGAGGGGGAAGGACAGTAACAGAAGAGTTTAAGTGAACATCAGGAAATTAATTCTAAGTTAGTGCTACACTTACGTCAGGCAAACAATGGGAAGTGTGGAAACGAGGACAGCACTCCTGTCACTCCAAGCACCCCGAGGTCTCAGTGACAAGTGTCCTCCTTGCTGACATGTGTAATCTCATGTATGCCTGCTTTGGCCACAGCCCTCAATGGCTGAGCACCTCTTAGATCCTCTGTGTGTTTATGTTGGCATTTCACTCTGGGCTGGTGACATTGAAAGTGTCCAGTTTACACAGCAGAGTAACAATATTGTAATGAGGGGCTCTAAAAGTCTGCAGATGCAAGTAAACAGCAGGAAAATTTTCTGGTGCATGTCCAGCAAGAAGCCAATTGCACCTTCTTTAGGTTTGTGATATGTTCCTGTAGCTGACCATGATGCATTAAAGACAGATCCTGGGGAAGGGAATATCTGCTGTGTCCATCCCAGTGTGCTCAGGAGCCAGGGAAGAGTAACAAACCTCTTCCTAATGTGTAGGGGCTTCTTGGAGAAGGCCCCACTGGCGACTCCCTCTTGTTTGTGCCCAGCTGCTCTGTTAGGAGGCTCTGCCCTGATTCCAGGGCTTCAGCCATTGGGAGTGAATTCCCATTTCCCCACTGTTGTCGTAAGCAGGCACCAGAGAACCAGAGCACATCAGTCCCTGCAGGTACAGTGAACACAAGGGAGGTGCAGTGAACACAAGGGAGGAACTGGGCTCAGTTTTGGCCTGATACCTGATATTTTTGATGTCAAGTGCCCAGCGTGATCCTTCCTTCCCAAGGCATGGCTCCACTAGCTGGTGGCTCCACTTGTCCTGCAGAGTAGATCCCTATGGGAATGTTCCTCCCCTCAGACATACGCTTTCCTCCCTCACCTCAGTCCTTTCCCTCTGCAATGAGGTGTTTCCTCGCGTTTTCCCTTCCAAGCTCCCTGGATCTGCCAAGTATTTGTTGTGGCCACCACCAACATGGACTGGAAGCAGCAGCAATAATAGCAGCAGCCATACTATCAGCCAGATAACATCTTCCTCTTCCTCTTTTACACTGTTTTTGCCCCAGTGTTGGCACTGCAGAACAACTGCCTGGACCTCAGAGTGGAGGAGTTGTGCGTGTTTTGTGCACAAAAATGTTTCAGGAGAAGCTGCCCAGCCCTGGTTCCCACTGGCAAGGGAATGAGCATGGCTTGGATCTGTGCTGATCCATGTGAGGCTGTGCTGCAGGGATTCTGCTGTAGATGTGGTGGACTTGTCTAAATTTCAATTTCCCTTGTGAGCAATGCCAGGTACAACTGCATCCTTGAGAATATTAGGGACTTATTGGTCATAGATCTGCCAGGCTTTAGTTCTTTCCATAAAAGCAGATATCTGAGGAATTTCTTCCTTGAGTTGAGTATTTATGTGATATTCAGCACCTTCAATATGTAATTATAAACCAAAACCAAAGTTCTATTATTTCAGAGAGCAAAATCTACTCCTGCTTTGAATTCAAGCCTCCTGAAGTCCCAGTTTTATTTCCAATTTATTCCCACTTATTATTGCTACAATTCCACTTAATGAATTTGATATTTAATACTTTATTCACACATTTTATTTTTGCACCAATTACAGGGCAGACAGATACATTGTTCTTACAGATTTCTGCAATCTTCAAGGCATTTTTTCATCTTGCTTTTTTTTATTTCTTAAAAAATAACAATCATCTTGGTATTTAAAGAGAAAAGCAGCAGGAGCAACATTCTTTTAATGCTTAGGGTGTATTTAAATGAATGTTTTCACTTCTATTTGCTAGAAAAACAAAAATAGTGAGGGAACATCCTCAGTTTATGTCCTTGATAGGTCACATGAAGTGTGTGTGAAACTGAAGAAGTCCTGCTATAACCATGCCAGCGGAAATGAAAATTATACCACTCATACTAACAAGTACATTTCCAAAGGGGCTGGAGGTATTAGGAGACTCTAAACAGATGCCTCTGAACTTAAAATACACTTAATTCCTAAGGCTTGTCTTGTAATTAATTTAGCCAGAGCAGAACCTATGAAGAGAATTCAGGGCATAGCACAGTATTACTCAGCATCCCCAAACTTCAAGGAGCATAAGGACAAATCATTTAATTAAAAAAACCCCATTCATGCTCATTTTTCACATTCATTTCCATCAGGACCACAGTGGCAAACATCAAGGAAAGCATTCTCCAACTTACAGCTTAATCTCCTGCAAGAAAAATCTCCATCGGCTATAAAAGGAAAGTGCACACATAAGCCACATCAAAAGGATATCACTCATACTTCAGTTTCAGTTTTTATTCCCATTAACTGGGGCTGGTGGTATGTAAGTCTGTAAACAGCCCATTGAACAAGTGGAGCTTACTCTGACTGTTTTAGTAACACACACTTGAACCACGGCTCTTCCATGCCCTGTTAACTCAGCTTGGATTTCAGTAGGAACCCCCAAATCTCAGCTGTTCCCTGAGAACTGGCAGCTGTGTTTTCCTAGCGTGAGCTGATGTGGGAGCAGGGGCACTATGGGGGACTCTGCACCTCAGGGGAGAAGGATGAACTCCCTTGAGCTCGTGGTGCAGGTTGGGCTGAGGCTGTGCTGCTCTGAGAAAGTGATTGGTGCTGTTAATGGACTCCAGGCTGCTGCTTCTTCCTTTGCCCAAATATTTTTTGGGGTTTTTGATGAAGCAAATCCTTTCTGCTGCATCCTCACCTCCTCCCAGGTGGTGTTTAGCTCAATCAAGCCTGATGCCATGAAGCTCCCTGTGGGTTTATGGTGCTTCTGTGTAAAGCTCAGTGACAGAGATTTATATTCATATTATATAAATTTTATATATATAAACAAAAATTTATTTTTCTATTAAGTTTAAATTTATATTACATATTTGTAATGATGGTGAGGCCCTGGCACAGGGTGCCCAGAGAAGCTGTGGCTGCCCCTGGATCCCTGGCAGTGCCCAAGGCCAGGCTGGACAGGGCTTGGAGCAGCCTGGGACAGTGGAAGGTGTCCCTGCCCATGGCAGGGGTGGCACTGGATGAGCTCTAAGATCCCTCCTATCCCAAACCACTCTGGGATTCTGGGATTCTGTGAAATGACAGTCACAGACAGAGGAGGTTACAGGTTGACCCTGTCATTTTTAACAATAATTAAACATTCTTAAGTGTAGTAGATGTAAGGGCCTCATCAAAGATTGACATAAATTGTATAAAAGAATCTTACAAAAGGAATTGTTGATAAATATATACAGTTCACACTCAGTGTACCTAAAACTGGTTCTCTAAGCAGTGGAAGGATCTTACAGAGGGGCTTCTGATCCTTGTTTTCCACCAGCTGGAGCTGCTCTTCCTTGGGAGATTTTGGCTGTTTCAGCCCAGCTGATGGCAAAGCAGCTTCTGGACTGCTGTGGTTTCCAGCTTTACGTTCAAAAATAAAAATAAATTGGTGCGTATTTCTGTTGGTTTGGTTTATAAGTGGAAAAGTTGTTTCTGAACAGTCTGAAGAATTGGGAAGGTGATTGGTGAGCCCAGAGCACAGGCAGCAAGATGTGACGTGTGAGGATGGAGACCACTCCTAAAATTTGTCTTGTCGCTTGATTTTATTGTGCTTTAGGATTTTCAAAGGACATTACCTGAGCACCAGGCTTCCAAAGAGTGTAAGTGTGTGTTGACATCCCTTTTCTCTTGCAGCTGATAAATTCTTCCTTAATAAATATCATTGAATCTGATAATTCAATATTTATGATTTGAAGAATTCCTGTTTCAGAAGTGATGGTCTTCAAGGGGTTTTCAATGGGACAATCATTAGGGAAGCAGCTTTTGATGCTCAGAAAGAACTGAGCCCCTCACTGACACTGATGCCTCTGGGAATATCCTCAGTTGTGAAGGAATTTGGGCTACAAAACTTTCTTGCTGCTCCTGATGTAATCCTGTTTAGTGCAGTCAGTTTAGCTTAATTTGGGCTAAAATCAGGGAACATTATTGTGCTCTCAAACTTCCCATCTGTCATAATTTCTATATAATTAAATAATAACTAATTGTAGAAGCTCCTAGAAAACGTTAGTCTCTCTGCTAGTGAGAAGCACTGGGGAGGAGAGTTGATAATCACGAGGCAGTTGAGACTCACATTTAGGAAGGAAGTAAATCTAGGTGCAAACAAATCCAGGTGGGAAGGTCTGAATTTCTGCTGCAGGAAACAGTAAGGAAAACTTGGAGCCCTACTCCATCCTGACCCAGCAAATCTGGAAATATTATTTTTATCTCTTTACTCTTTCTGTAAAGTGGCAACAACAAATCTGTGCTTAATTATTGGGTTTTGGTGTTGTTAATAACCTGCTCAGGTAAATAAGAGAGAATTCTGCTTCTGAAAAAATCATTGCATCAGGGTCTCTTCATGCTCAAGCAGACCTTATTACACACCTTCCTTTAGCCTTCCTGCATTTTCATCACTCTTCTTTTTTTTAGTGAAAATGTAGATTTTAAACACATTTTTTTTCAGCAAAATAGAACAGCAGATAACTACAGGAGGCTTTGAGCTGTTGTTACCATCCCAGAGTATTTAGCTGTGGTTAATTCTCTCCCACAATTTGAGTGTGACCTGTACAAGTGACACCGAGAGAAAACTCCCCGGCCTTCTCTTTGCTTATATTGTAACATCAGGAGAGCCATCAATGCAAAGCTGCACTGAAAGACTGGTTTGCAGTGAAGACATAACTTTAGACAGCCATGTAATTTCCTTTTCATGTTGGTCCCTGACAAGAGACAATATGTTATAGTTCCAGGAATGGATAACAGGGGAAAGAGGGGAAAGTACAATAGCTTTATTTAAAAGTCTGTACAATCCTGCTTCGCTTTTCAAATAGCTTTTTGGACTCAGCTTGGTACTGTGCTCAATAAATTATACTATTTGTCCAGGTTTGCTATCAGTTAAGTGACTGGTCCAGGGCGTTTCGAGACATCTGGTCTGGTTTCCTGGAGGATTATGATTAATAAATGCTGGCATACAAAAGCAGTTAAACACTTGTGCTCTGCCTTCCTTATAATCTCATATTTAAGATACATTATGCCAAGTCCTTCAGTGCTTATGGACCCTCTGTAACTCCAGTGATGAGTTTCCCATTGCTGTTTGTGAAAAATGGATCTATCTGTTACAATCGGTTGTATTCAGATCAATAACAGAGCACGATACACTTCATTCAGCCTTCTTAAATTAATAATTTCCAGATTGCCTTTTGAAATTGGTTCTTGCATTGGTTTAGGGAAATTCTGAGTTATGCACGTGTTAGCTCAGGGTGGAAGTGTGCAATTTGTTTTCAGCAAGTGGTGAGAGACAATGTATATCCAATTTTGAGCATCGGTTGGAAAACTCATCTTGGGGGGTTGATGGGGAATTTTACCCAATCTGTATTGTACCACCACTCACCTGTTAAATTTCTCACTAGGCTCTATTTCCTGCCATTGGATTTCTTACCTTTTTTTAAAATAAAAAACTTAAATTAAAATTCAGATTTTTGACCAACTTAGACTGGCCAAATATTGCTCAGATATTTGTAGGAATATTACCTTGTATTTTAACTACTCCTGCCTTCACTTTTGCCTCTATACTACATCATTTCCTTTAGTTTTGCTCCTTCTCCTGAAAGCCTTTGTGTTTGTTCTGAGAAACAAACATTTTGGGGAAGTCTTAAATATCCTGTACAGATGGTGATATTTGGATACCACGGTGATTGAGAGGTGGTAACAGAAAAATTCCCTTGTAGGGACCTCATGTGAGGATTATTCCCTTCCCTCACTTCCCAGGTGGGATTGTTCCCTATGATGTCAGACATTTCTGAAGTTCATGAGGTAATCCAGCATCCCATCTTCTCTCCAGATTAAGACTTAACTCTGTTCAGATGTTTAGGATGACACAATTCCTGGCCATCTTTGCGGGTGTTCGAGTACAGTAAGCAGCCTAAATATGATCCATGAGCCAGCACTGCCTCCCATCCTTTAGATTCCACCTCCCTGCAGCCAGGAATAGGAAATAAAACTCGCAACCCGACTGTTTTCATTGTATTATTCTAACAGAACCACTGTGAAATATGGAAGTAGTTCATGCCTTCAGTAATATTATGAGGAGTATTGCCACTCTCTGGGTCTCCAGTAAATCCTGCAGAGCTCCAAATCATTGGGTTTTAAAGGAATCTCCCGTAATTGCCCCGACATCCAATGAAAGGTTTGGCAAATCAGATCGGTGTAGGTGCATCTCTGTGTGTGTGCATGTACACCTCTGATATTTTATCCTTCATATGCAGATGACAGTGGAGAAGAGGGAATGATCTCTTCTGAGCGAGATCATTTCGGAGAGACGGGAAGAGGATTTTTGCTGTATTGGTATTCGTGTGATAAATCGCCTTCTATTGCTGCACTCCTGAAATTAGCAGATGAAATGGCATTCCACACTGAGAGGCACAATATTGAGAAATTAAATTTATTGATAAACATAGCCTTGTTTATTATTTTCTTTTTCGTAACCAGATATTTTGCAGGGAAATAGACGTCTTGTGTTTACTTCTGTTTGTTAATGCTTTGATAAATCAGACATTTTTAGTATTCTATCAATGGCAAAAGTCTAATTGCCTTATCGTATTCTGATTTATTTCTTTCCTTACTTTCTTTGCATCCGCAGCCCAACAAATGAGTCTCTAAAGAGATATATGTTATGATACAGTGTCAGTGAAATTAATCCTGATCAATTTTAAAGTTCACATTTTTATTTGATGACTTTCCTGGGAATCACTAAAACCGAGATTGACTCGGCCTCTTTTTGTTGGTTAAATATTGTTGTTTGAGAACACTGGGTACAGCAGCAGAAATCTCATTATGATTTACCAGTTCTGTGTGAGGGAAAAGCCATACAAGCAATGATTTTTGCTAATTAATAGCCACCAAATCCTGCTCTTTGCTGACACCAGTGAAGGGTCCCCAGTCAGGGTCTAATGGTGAAAAGTGTTACTTGCCTGGGAACACCTTTACCTGTGAGAGGTCCCTGGATGTAAGAAATGGAGCAAGATAAATTCTTACGGCTTTCTAAAAACCAGGCTCTCTGTTTCCATCAGGATTTCAGTCCTGCAGCTCTTATGAAGGCACATGATCTCTAGAAGAAATTGGAATTTTAGGTGATTGTGGGAAAACAGAGATGGGGTTTATTGCCATTTTTCCATTTCCTATTAGAAAACAATTTTTTTCTCAGTTTGTAAATGCTTTCATAACATAACCATTCAGAAACATAAACCAGGCTGTGCATGCAGGTAATTTTGGGGGGCATTTTGCTTATTTATGTGTTTGATTTGTCAACAGAACTGAGGTTTTTTTCAGGTCTTCGTGGTAGGCAATGCTTTTGACCCAAAGGAAACAAAAGACTTTCTGTTTTGGTCCTGTGATTCCTGCCTTCTCCGAATCAAAGGAGATGGGGACTTACAAGAGTTATTGCTATCAAAAGGAAATAATTACAATGTCCACAGTGCCCAACAAATCAGATCTTAAGCCATTCTCCCCACTCTACCCCTACCTTGGAGAAGTTTAAACAGCATAACCAGCTTCTGTGAGGAACCCAGATTTCTATTTTTTTTATCGTTAATGTCAAACAAACATTTATTTCAGGTGCAAAGCCTCGGGATATGTTAGTGGAAACAGTGGCACTGCTGTTCTATTGCTTACTGCCCACTAAGTGGGTGGGAAAAGGGTACTGTGACCCTTTTACCCTTCCCACCAGTCTCCCTAACAGCTTTGGCCTTCGGGTCAGCTCAATTTCCCCTCCACTGAGTGGCCATTACCGAGCGAGGATGTGATAAATGCTTTTTGGAGGGGCCGGCAGCGCCGGCAGCGAGCGCTGGGAAGGAGGGAGCGGGTCCAGCCACACGGAGCCCAGGCACAGCCCGGCTGCCGAGCTCCCGCCTGTTCCCTAGCAACACGGCCGACATCGCCAAAAAATGAATAGACCCACAAACAAAAATGAAAAGGAGATAAAAAAGAGTAAAAGTCTATGGGGCTCAAAGGTTAATATTCCTCTATCTAATAACTTAGTTTCAGAAAATTGCATTTTAACCTTTTCGAAGCATCCGGGAGAGAGACTTCTTTGAAATTAAATTAGATCACATTTGTATGAAATGGGGGGCGAGAAATTAAATGCAGAATTTATTATTTTTTCCATCTTCCTACCCGGTATTTCTGCAATTCCTTGTATGTTCTGTTGACTTCCACTGCTCCACTCCCCAGCTGTGTGTAGCCTGCAGCCTGCTGTGGAGCTACTGATGGCTCCAGAGCAGAGTGCGCTGCTCTCATTTTGTATTTTGTGGAATTTTCTCTTGGAGAAGCAGAAAACCTTGCCCAGCATGGCATAACCAGACCTTGTATCCCTGCTGTACTCCCCATCCATCTGGCACCTCTTGGAGAGAAGGAACAGCGAGTGACACCTTGGAAGTCCCAAAGCAAAGGCCTGGCAGAAGCAGGAACGAGCCCTGGGACCGGTGATCTCTGGCCTGGGAGCCTCAGTGCTCCCTGTGCCATTCCTGTTCTTGCCATGCATCCACATCCCGGCCAGACCTGGAGCGGGTGCTGCGCCCATCCTCCTCCTGAACAACCAGCCCCCACCCCAGGCACAAGTGGTCTAAAAGCTGGAATGCAACAGGAAGTGACTGGAAATGGAGAAGCCCATGGTAGGGTTGGCTTGTACTCCCAGGGGTGCCTCCTTTAGTAAATAGTTTTGCTTACTCTGATCTGTTTTCATTTAAACAAACAAAACTCTTTCAGATCAAATAACTTGTGAGGGGCTGAAGTCCATTTCTGTTAACTCCCTCTCTGATCTGGGCAGATGGAGCTTTCACCCTGCCTTCCTTCCCCACAGGGAACCATTAGAAATTCCCGTTTTATTACATAAGCCTTATTTAAACCTCTGGATCCAAATTCCTGCTCCAGCTACCGTGGTGTAAATCTGGAGTAACTCCACGTGTTCCTGCGGGGTTATTTTGAGGCTGCAGCAGCTCTGCTGGGGCAGGATCCAGCCCCTGAATTCCTTGGCTGCCAGGGAAATCCAGGGAAAGCAATTGTTCTATTTGTGTCATGGCTGTTATATTTAACTTCACAACAGAATGCCTTTAAACTTTACTGCCATCTTTAAACCAATGAGCTGTATGGTTAACTAATTTTCCTGTGCACTGTATAATACAGGATCGATAATGCTGTTTCCTCACATAATATATTTGCTCTCTTCCACTCACTCTCTTCATATATATCGTATAATTACAAATACTGAAATTTATGGGGCATGTAAACCCGTGTTTTAAATACAGGAGATCACTACAATTGGGCTGGTTGCTGTTATTTAGCATATTCCAATCAACACCTGCCATTGGAGACAGGGAATCTGTGGGTGCACAGCAAGCGAAATGGTTCCATGCTGGGTGTTCTGCCGGCTGAGTCTCCCACCAGCCCCTCAGCCGAGCAGCACAGCAACTTCTGAGCTGGTGGGAGAGGCTGAGAGATGGGAAGAATCACTGGGGGCTTTCCTGGTGGCAGAGGAATGATGCTTCAGAATCCCAGAATGGTTTGGGTTGGAAGAATTCTTGAAGATCATCTCATTCCACCCCCTGCCATGGGCAGGGACACCATCCACTATCCCAGGTTGCTCCAAGCCTGGGCCAGCCTGGCCTTGAACACCTCCAGGGGTGGGGCAGCCACAGCTTCTCTTCAACATAATCCTTATACCCCTGGAAGAAGAACCAGGAGACATATCCAAGTTCTCCTTTGTTAAGGAAAAAATGAGTTTGCTATATAACAGAGGCCATAATTTTATATGACCCTGTTCTAATCCCTCATTACTGGCTGCAGAAGGGGCAATCAGATACTTGGTTCGAGCTGTTTCCCTATTTCTTTCTCTGCAATGATACAGACAGTAATGAAAGGGCTAGAGCTAATTAAAAGACAATAATTTCATGAAGGGGTGGTGATGGTGATGAGGCAATAAACTGTGAGAACAAAGCTTGAGGGGTTTTAATGACTCATCAACCCCTTGATGGGAATTTAGCCTTACAATCACTATCCATTTATAATGATCAGTGATATACCTTCCTTAAGAGCAGGAAAAACACGCTGCTGGTGGTGCCTGTCCCTGGTCCCCAACACCTTGTGCTCACAGTGTCCCCAGCACCGCCAGGCTGCTGCGTCAGAGTGCTCCAGGTATCCCGAGTCATTCAGGCACTTTGCACTCTTGCTGTGTGCCAGCCCTGAGACACTCAGGTGCCAGTGTCAGATCTGTTGTGTCTGGGTGGACACAAGGATGAGGAGCCAGAGCAGTGCAAGGATGTGATTCTGGGTGCAGAGGGGGTTGTGCTGCACACAACCAGTCCTCCAGCACAATCTGGGGGCTCTTCTCTGAGCCCTACTGCAGGATGTCGTTACAGAGCCAGGGGGTTAATTAGGTTAAATTCATCCATATAATTCCGTAAGAAAAACCTCCAATCTTCCTCTCTGGTGTGGGATTGCACCAGCTGGGGCTCTGGGCAATGGGACTCGGGGTTGTGCCACGTTCCCAGCGTGCTGCAGATCCCAGATTTGCAGGAACAAGAGATGGGGGATCTGCTCAGGTGGGAACGGTGAGGTAGAAGCAGAGCAAATTCCAGGTGAAATGAAAGCAGCAGGGAGAGGATGGAAAAAAGGCCACAGGCAGAGGTTTTAGTCTTATTTTTCTTTGGTGAGATGATCCCAAAACCCTAGACAAAAAATACACAATGAATTGGTGAAGGAAAAACCCACATTTTATGATCACTTTTCTTTTGCAAGCTCTGTTTGGTTCTCTCCCTCCTGAATTCCCTGATGCCTCAAAGACACATTTCTGCAAGGGAAGGAGTATTTCTTTGACCTTGCCATCTCGAAACTGAAAACACAACAACATGTATATTAAGAAAGAAGACAAGGAATCTCTCCATACCCCCTGAAGACACATCTTTCCCCGGAGAAATGGCCAGGGGACAGATAACACATACTTCATGTGCCACTGGAAGCCCCCGGGTACTAATGATTAATGGAACAGAATAGGTTAAGTTACTGTCCACAGCAAATCCACCTAAGTGTAATTAACAACTGCTCCTCCTGGCATCGGGCTGCTTCCATCTCTTTCCTCTGTCATTCTTCCCTGTTGTTTATGCCTTTCTCTTTTTCATTTTTCCCCCATTCTCTCTTTGTTACCCCAGTGCCAACACCTAATGACCGAGTATTTCACACTTACAAACCCTGCCGACCCTTTTTTGGGGTGGTTTTTTTCCCTCAATCACTGCCTAGCTCTTCTTTTTCCATCATTTCATCACCTTCCTCTTTTCGGTTATTTTTTCACCTAGAATGACAAGTATATTTCTCTGTAATTTTTATAGGCATGAGACATATCTGTATAGTGTATTTTGATAGGGAGTAGGAGACTCGTGTCTTGCTGGAATTGTGTTGTAGTTTGTGCTTTGTGTTATGGCTCTTTAGTGCCTCAGAGCCCTCTGATACTGCCCCAGGCTCTGTCAGCCTCTTGGGGCAATTTTATTTACCATTCTTTCCACTGGCTTTTTAAATCAGCACTAAGGGCAGCCTGGAACTCTCTGCTTGGATCTCTTGGCCCCTGTGAGATGGTGAGGTCTGGAGGAGCCAGAATCTGGGGCAGAGTAATAAAATAAAGATATGTCCTAATGGTAATTTAGGGAGATTTTGGATGGCTGCCCTCCCAAAAGTTTTCTAAAAGGATCCTTCTATATCCATCATGTCAGATACATGGAGAAAAAGGTAAGGCTGTTCTGGAAAGTCATAATGGAGTTATTTGTATTCTGTTCTGAAAGTGAGATTCCGAGATATAAAGCACATTTCACTATGTGAAATGTACAGAAATGCTTCCAGTCCTAATGTTTGCATCAAAGTGAGATCATTATGTTCAATCCTACTTTCTAATACCAGTTAAGAGAAAGGATCCAAACTGCCCAGAGATTCAGGTGGTTGTGAAACTCGGCTGTGTCTCTATACACCCAGTGCAGCAGCTTGAATGACCAATTATTGCAAATGGCAAACGAATTTACTCCACGTGTCTGAATGCGGAAGGCAGGCTTGTTTAAACTCTGTGTGAGAACTCGACTTTCCTTAATGCATCTTAAGGTTTTTACTCATAGTCAAGCTCTAAATGGTTGTGCTTATTGAATTGGTGCAGTCCCCATGCAAATGAAACTGTACCTGCCTTGCCTGCACAGACAAAGAGGCCATGAGAGGAAATTAGTGCTCGCCCTTGATTATTTCATTAAAGTACATTCTCCTATGTTACAAGGGGGAAAAAACACACCAAAAATGCTTCCAGGTGAGTTATTTTGTCTTAATTATCATTCATAATTTGCCTTTGCTATAACTCACATCCCTCACAAAATAGCAACATATTAGTTGGATCTTTTAATTAAACCCCCAACACCTGCAGGTGAGAAAACACAGATGGATTCGCTCCTCCATGGAAACACTCAGTTCCATGTGAACTGGCCACAGAGCCAGGGAGAGAATAGGTGTTAAAATAACACTCAGCTCCTCACAGTGACTCCATTCATTGCGGCAGAAACAAACATACCTGGAGTGTGGCCACAGCTTAACCCTTTGCTCTCCCTGCGGCAGCTGGACCTGCTGCCTCCGCCAGAGCCAGCTTTGGGTCTCAAAATGGCATCCAAAAGCATCTTTGTGAGGTAGATGGGAGCTTTGGATTCCTCACTGTGACAAAAAGGAGATTTTCATGGTTCCTACATTTATTTCTCTCTGGTGCATCTCTGACTGGCTTTTCCTTTTGTCCCCCTGCTCTTCCAGAACCATGAGGCAAACTCAAACAGAGAACCTGCTAATCCCATTGTGAGCTCTGCAACATGAGAGAGCAGGATGCAGTAAAGCTGCTCACTGCCGTGTGCACAGATCCTGTACCTGCATAAACCCATCTATATTTGTGTTTCTCTATTCTATAGATTTATCTATAAATTCTGTGCAGTTAAACCCTGCTCACCAGCTGGACAGACTCTGGATAGACTCTCTGGCACACTGGTTCCTATTCCCAGGGATCTCCCAGCTGGCAGTACTGGGCTGATGTGGTGCTACCCCATTATATAAACTTTTTTTCCATTACTATTATCAGTCAGAAATTAAGAACTAAAATTAATGGCTGTATTACTGAGGGGTTTGGGGGAGCAGATGAGAACAAAGTTTTGTTTTAGGCAAGTGACACTGGTAAAATGTTCATTTCCCATATTGGACACCATAACATTCTCCCTTGTTAAAATGGACATAATTTATTTTTCTGTTTAAACTGTTTTAATGGTTCTAGCAAAGGATGATGGATGTAAAGAAAACTGCATTTCTATGTGCTCCATAAGGAAACAGTGTGAACTGAGCATTGTTTGAGTTGCAAAATCAAACACCTGAAGAATAACCAGTTGCAGGAATTCCGTGGGAGTTTTTCCATGTAGTCTAACAGGATTTACACCAAGACCAGTATATTTCACACGTTATGGATGAACTCTAAACTTGCTGTATAGCCAATTAAAAGTAGATTTGTAGTACATTGAGAAAACAACTTCTCTACACTCTTATGAGTTATGTTTGAATTATGACTGACACGTCTGATAGTAATTCTTAGTGTAAAAATGATGAAAATATTGTAGCATTACCCTTCCTGCGTGTTGCAAAAGACAAGCTCGTGGCGTGGTGCCCACTCTAAGGATTGAGAGGAAGAGGAGATGGGGAGGAAGGAGGTTGGGTCTGATGGATCAAAGAGCTGGAGACCCCAAGTGAGGCACAGAACCAGTTGTGTTTCGTGTGCCTGGGCAAAGGGACAGGGCTAGAGCAGAGCTGAAAAGCTGAGGTTTGTGTTCAGTGTTTTAGTGTGAAAGGATGGTCACAAGTGAGGAACTTGGGGGAATTGAGGCACAGCATCTGCCAGAGTCCAGGCTTAAAGGAAGTGTTTCTTTCCACCTGAGCTTCAGAGCCCCAACTCATCCCCCAGTGGTAGAAGCCTACGAGGCCTCTTGGAAAGAAAAGGAATTTCACTCCTTAGAAGTTGAACATTATGGTGACAACAGAGCAATCAGAGCTCTCTACTCAAGGAGTTGAACTCAATCCCTCTCCAAACTCTTGGATTCTGTCCTGAACCTCTGCCTGGACAGCAGTTTCCCATCCTGGATCTCAAACTGAAGAGTGTCCCGTGTTTATCAAAGGGCACAGGAACACGTGGCTGCCACTCTGCAGAGGCCTCCTCACCTGGCTGAGCCACAGACCGACATCCTGGGCATGCTCAAGCATGGGAGTGTCTCGAGACAGCCTTCATGTGCTCCAACCCAGCACAGCTCCCTCAAAGCTCTGTTTGCTGATCAGTTCATATTTCACTCTGATCCTCCTCCCCTCCTGTCCCCTCTGAACACTGTGATCTTTCTCTTACACCCAAATTTCTCCACGGTGTGCCAGTGGCTGTACATTAAATTACTGACGCTGACACTTCCTCTCTCTATCCTGTTATGAACTTGCCTTCCCCAGATTCAATCACAGCCTTCTCATTAGGTGCTGAGAGATGATGTTTGGTGTCTGAAAACGTTAATGAGACAGGTTGAGCACCTTCAAACAAGCACATGAAGGAGGGGGAAATGAGGTGTGAATCCAGGCTGAAATTCGGGCTGCTGGAGGAACTGACACATTCACTACCCAATTACAAACAAAAGGGAGAAAAAATTGGTTTTCCAAGCATGGATTTGTCATTTTTTATTCACTTTTCTAGCTAATTACGAAAAGCTTCCACGGGAAGGACTTCCAGGAGAGGATGAGGATGTTTGAGCTGTGCTGGGCAGAAGCGGTTCTAGGAGTGAACTCTGGCCTGCTCACTCTATTTAGCAAGCTCTGAGATGTGTAAGTACATTATCTGCAAGGCTGCTAAAGAGCGCTTAGGGAGGATTTGTGGGTCTGTGGGAAGGACAAAGAAAAATGTTTTCTAATAAATTATTCACAGCCTCACAATCCCTTTTGGGCAGATTGTTGCTCTGTTTGCCCCAGCGCTTCCCGGCTTCTCTCTCGGCGTTCACACGCAGAGTTTCTCACCTCCAGAGAGCAGCAGAGATCTCAGGCAGGCTGCTGCAGCTAATGGTGGCAATTAATAACTTGTCATAATCCCGAGGATGAAAGGGAGGGCTCGCCATCAGCAGTCAGGTCATGGCGCTTCTCTAAAGCAAATGAGGTGCAGGTGTTGTCCAGATTTAAGAGCTTTGCTCCGCTGTCAGTGCTCTGCGGTGCCAAGCCCCAGCCACAGCACCACCCTACAGGTACATAACTTACTGCTGGAGTTTTCATGCTCCAGGTGCACGCACATTCCCAGCCTTCCCCCCCTCCACCGCTGTTCATTAGCGGCGGAGAGGAACCCTCGGAACGTTTCAATAAATCATAACCCGGCACAGTTAATTCCAAACCTGTAATTGCAGCGTGCCCGGATATTTGCACACACCAGGCAGAGCAGGGAAGCTTTATTTTGTATTTGTAAACAGAAATGGGTTTGGAAGGGGACGTGTTATCTTTGTCTTTTAATTGAACGTTGTGGATAAATGGCTTGGCTACCTGACAGCGGCTGAGGTCCATGTTCTCTGCTCAAGCTTGAGAAAATGAAACCTCATTATGCCTTTGGTTAAACAACAAACTGGAGAATCTCTTCTTTCCTAGACAGCTCTGTTGGCTTCTCCTTTTTCCGTTGCTGTGGGTCAGTTCTGCTTGAAATGAACCAAGTTTACAAATCTCTGCTGGTTTGTACACTCCTATTATGCAGACTAGGTTATGCATTTGTAACTGTCACGCGAGTCAGGGTGATCCAGCATTCTCATCTGACCCTATTCATTTAAATGGGTGCGTCTTGTTGACATTGATTCATGTTATAACTTATATCGATGCATTATAATCCCTTTGTGTCACCCCACTGGTTATTTCTACTCAAATGTTGTGAATAAATGCTGGCAATAATGGTCAGTAGGATTTGGAGCTGTTTTAAGGGATGTGGAGCCCACCTGAAGTCCCGGATCAGTGCCTTGTGCTGGCTTTTTCTCTGGAAGACAATTAACATGCAAAGTATCCTATTCCCGTGCATTTGCATGGCAAAGTGTCTCCTGGCTTATTAATAATTTGGGGCTGTGCATTCCAAATGTATATTGCACTCAACTAAAGGGATAAGTAAACACCATTATGCATGCATGTAGGTCTTTATCAAGGTGTGGTTGATAATGTTTTAAAGCAGAACTATTTCTCATGAAAATAGCTCCTCTTAATAGCCTCTGTCTCTCTATTGTGCTTCTTAGTGAAACATAAATCACTAATATGTTTTCAGCTGCAAACTACTCTCTTTTTCCATTGTATTCACAGATTTAGTGGCATTTCAAATAGATAAACACAAGCAACATCTATCAACACTACAAAAAGGGGGCCTTAATCAAAGCTCCAGGTCCCAGGTCTCAGCATCTCCATTTACCTTGAGATAAATCCATTGGTGTGACCACCACTGCACAGGGTGACAAATCACCCCAGTCAGCTGAGCAGTGCAAGGGCTTATTGGCCTTTCTTTAAGTGGTCTTACCCTTCAATGAAAAGGATGGTGCTTGTCAAGCAGGGCCAGATTAAAGTTAGACAAAAAGAAATGATCTGTTATTAGAAAACTCCGATTGAGAATCACAAAACAGGAAAGAAATATGAATAAGAATTTACAGTGAGGATGCTCCCCCCACCTTTTCTCATCCTCCCCCAAGCAGAAATTAACTTTAATTACTTTCCCAGCTTAGTACACGATGAATGTCAAGACAACGAGGCATTAACATTAAATAAATATGTGGCTCTGGGAATGTGCCTGGTGGAGCAGAGGACAAGGGCAGCCTGTGCCTGGTGGGGCCTGGGCTGGAGCTGCTCCAGCTCAGGTGTGGCTGGAGAGCATCACTGGAGCGCTTCCTTCAGACCTGGCAGGGCTGGATCCGCAGCATGGAATGGCTCTGGAGAGATCCATGGCATCACCCGTTGGGAGGCAGCCCTGTCTGAGCATGGATCTCTGGGACTGGGAGGACTGGGGTTCAAAGATCCATGAGCAGAGTCATGGTCTGCTTGGTCAGGGGTCTGTTGGTGCCAAGGCAGCTTGGAAAGGCTCCTGATGCTTCCAGGAGCACATTCTGACCTTGTTTGTGATGACACTGCAGAAGCATCACAATCTCCTCTCAAGGTTGGCCTTTAGTATTTTAGTTCACATAGTTCCTAAAAAGAAACTTGAGGTTAAGAAAACCCCACATGTAGATAAACTAAAGCCTCCTGAATGTCATGAAATTATCTCAATAAATAATGGGCAAAGTCTTCCCTCAAAGAGTACCCAGAGCCTCTGCCTTGTGTTCTGGTGAGCCATCCAAATGTAAGATTGTGTTTTAAAGTCTCTCCAAAAAATCCTACTTTTAAAAAGGAAACGACTGAACAGGTAGCAACTGAAAAATTTCAGAGCAAACCTACTTGGAAAACTGAGCAAATATTTGCCCATCCAATTGATTTGTTTGCTAAAGAAATTCACAGTGAGGGTCTAGTGAGGTCGTAAGAGGCAAAAAGAAGGAAATTATCCATGTTTAGTTTTTTTTATAGGGCCAATGTATGTGGCTGGGTAGATAGCTGTGGATTTGGGGGTTTTTTTCCCATACCATTGAGATTCATGCTTTTAAAATGCACTTGGTTTCTCGTGACTTGATAGACCACTATAGAAAGATTAATTTTCTGTAATCATTTGATTTGATAAATATCTACACAGCCCAGCACAAGTTTATTTTCTACTTATCCTGATCCTGAAATTAGTTGCTAAGGGTACTCCAGGGAAACACTTCCATAATTATAAATAGGGCCTGACAACAGACATTTACAATTGCAATAATGTAAAATGGTTATATTTCACCTCAGGACAGAAAATGCACTGGTAGGGACACACAAAGGAAGCGTGTGCAGCTTCCCTGTGCTTAAACAGACATGGCCTTGCCTGGCAAAAATGTCAGTAGTGTCTGTTCTTCATTAATTATTTTATATTTTGAGGTGTAGACAGTAAGATACAGTGAAATTAAGGGACTTGCAATAGATGACAGCGAAGCAAACAGCAAAGGTAGGGAAAGGTCAAAGCTTCCTGACTCCTTAAATGGAGAGAAAATTGTGCTCTGCCAATTTGTGAAGTAATCCAAAATTAATGTTTGGGTTGGTACCTCCAAAGCTGGACCCAAACCCCAGCGAAACGGTGGGGATGAAAGGCTGGGTTCAGGATTCCTTTATGGTGACATTGCTTGTCTTCACATTCAGCAGCTGGTTTGTACCTCAGGACAAGGAGGAGGTGCTGGGGCTGCAGCACCAGCTGACCTCTGAGGTGACCTCTGAGGTATCAGCAGAGCTGTGGCACTGCCCTGCTGCAGCAGCACAGGAAAATACACAGAAAAATAGCACTTCTAAGCCTTTAAGGCTGTAAAGTGCTTTGAAGAGGCACAGAACATCCTGGAGGTGGAGAATTATTGGCCACAGTCCTTAGGTGAGGCCAAGCAGCAGGAACAGATGGATTAAAGCCAATCTGTCCTTCCTGGGCAAGCCTTGTGCCAGCACGCTGGGGCTGTGGGACACCTTCAGCTGCAGCAGGGAGGAGCCCAGGAGCTCTGCTCTGGAGCATTGTTTACTGCAGAGACTGTTTGCTCTTTTATGAGGCACCTCCACCTAAAGGCACAGCAGAGACAATTAAAAAGTATCATCTCTAACTGCCTTTTAATGCAGTCACACTTACTGTGGTAGTCCAGATATCATAAAATATCCATTTAAAGATACCAGTTGTATAGATATAAAATATCAAGTAATGCTCAGAAGTTAAGGGAACATAATAATTATCTGATAAAATGTCTAATATACATAGGCATAGCCTTAAACTGCCATGGTGATTGCACAGTAATTTAATATAAATTGATTAAGTACATTTTTACTGATGCTTAAAGACTAGTCATAGCATGGGAAATGATGTTTTGTTATCAGCTGTTACTAAATGCACAGGATTTGCTGGAATAAATCCAAGTGTTGGCTTTAAGGCACAATATTTAAACAGTTTCCAGCTGCTGTATCTGTGCTCCAGGTTGAATAAATTTACCAAACATCACACGAGGATTTTCCAAGTCCAGGGGGTCCTGTCACCCACAAGGACAGTGCACACCAAGGTACAATAGAACAGCAGAGTTGTCCCAGCCTTTAGGAGAAAACCAGTTGCTTTCACCAGCATAAACAGAGGAGAATCCTCGGATTCCTCGTGTAGGATGAAATCTTTTGCCTGGTGGGGTGATTAAAGGCAGCATCTCGTTTGAGGCAGAGGTACTGAAATAAAGATCACTTCAATTTACACCTCCCAGTTGCTAAGGAATTTCTTCTTGATCTGCAAATAAGGAACCCCTGGACAAGCATAATCTGCCACATCATTAGGTTATTTTCTATTATGAAAATGGCATGAATATTATTAAAATGTAACTATAAATATTTATGCTGATAGAAAGCCCACTGTTGTTGCTATTATTTTATTGTAATGCCTTAGAAGAGATGCCAGATAATGGCAGGATTCAAGAGGTCACTGGAGGTAAAGAGGGGAATTTTTCTGGAGTTATCATTGCTGAATACAAACTGCCAGGGAAGGTACAAGGATTTTTTCACATCTGAAAAGTCACTATTTCTCTTTTAAGAAGAGAACATATTCTCTTTTAAATCTTTAAAGATCATCTGTTCTGCAGTGCCTGCAAATCATTACTGTTTCATACTGGTTTGCCAAGCAGAGAGCTCAGCTATCCATTTTTCTGCTGAGCTCTCCTCATCTTGGCTCAAACCCTCACCTTCCCTGCCTTGCTCGCCCCAACCTCTGTGCAATACTCTGGGAGCAAAAGTGAAATTTTGAAGAACTGATGTAAAACAAAGTGATAATAGTTGCAATTCTTGTGTTCTGAAGCCCAGAGTTTGAGTCAACAGCTCTTTCTGAACTCAATGTGAACAGGGGGAGATTTTGGCAGACATAAACTCCCACACAAAACATGGACCGTGAAGAAATGCCATTTCCATGAAATCAGCCCGAGGTTTCTGAACTATTGAAGGAATTACTGCTTCAAAGACAGAAATTAGCAATGCTGAGTGGATGGAGCAACTCAGGGGGTTTTATATTTATAGGGAAAATAAATGTTCATTCTTGATATAAATCCTAAAGAAAGATATTTTCTCTAAATGTTGACTCTTCAGTTTTGCCTAACTGCTTTAAAATGCAATTAAGAATTTTTGGCAGTTATAGTAGCAAAACCTAATTAGTTCAAACAAAAAATACCAGCATAGCCTGTGAGTCAAATCCATAGTTTTATACAATACAAGATATATTGCAACTGTCTAGTTTGGGTTCTCTGTAAGACCAGAGTGAGCAAAAGCACTTTCCAAGGGCTTGGAAAGTCTCTGGCAAAATACTGGGCAGAAAAACCTCCGGATAATGAGGTCATTTGAGGTAAAAGAGAGAAAACTCTGTGTGTGTGAGAGAGAGACACATACAAAGACTGAGATTTTTGTGGTGAATCTGGGAAGAGTGTAAAAGTGAGTATGGAGCAGTGACATTCTCTGCAGGGGAAACAATCCCTGCCATGAGCAGAGAGTTTCAGTTCTGCTTCTGGACCGGGCTTTTTCCAAAAGGAGAACCATTAAGACTGGTCTGTCTCTAAAGGCCTTTTGTCAAATAAACAAATCTGAGAGACCAGAGTCATAAATACCCACTTGGTATTGAATGTGAGACACCTCAGGGAGAATTTTGGGGCCTTTTACTCTCTAGAATTTTTTGATTCTTGCTCTGTGAAATGCGGGTTGAACTCTCACCTCAGTAATTCATGAGTCACTAATTCATGTTTGTGAAGTGCTGTGATCTTAAAGGTATTTTCTAACCCAAAAGAATCCATGATAACACGTGGTTGGTTAGCAAAATGTTGTATTACCAATAGGAGTGTGAGGACAATTTCAGAGTTAACCCGTGTTTTTATTAAACCTGGTAAATTCTTTTTTTAGACCTGAATTTCCATTTCTTCCGAATAGGATTGGACAGCTCCTGATTTCCCTCCCTCTTTTGCTGCCTATTTGAATGGTGTGGAGTTTTATCAGCAGATTATTCCAGCTGCTGTTGCAAACCACAGGTTGCCAACAAACTCTCGAGTCCGAAACTTCTTACTCTTAAAATCTCTTTATACGGTCGTGTCCCCCTCAAGCCGAGTTTACAACCACCCTCGGCTCGGGGCAGCCGAGTCACGGCTTTTAGCGCTCTTTGCAATGCGAGCAGCAGAAACTTCAGGGCCATCAATGCGGATTTTAAGCCGGCTCTCAGGAGCGCTGAAGATATTTGGGTCATTGAAAGGCAGCGGACACGAGTAAAAGCCTCTCGCACTTCATTAGCAGGGAAGACGCTGTTTGGTTTTACCCGCTAAATCACACAATTTATATAAACTGCGCGGGCGGTGGGGAAACTGAGTCAGCAAAAACCCAGCGAGGAGCCAAAGTCAAGGAATGGCCAAATTTCTGTGAGCTCAGTGCAAACTTGTTTTATTGAATTATACTTTTATATGCCATATTAACATCTCATTTGCATACAGATTGCCCTCCATCTTTACCCGAAAAGCGCACTGTCAGCAGTTCTCCTGCGCAGCCGAGGAGTGGCACAGGAGCATTGAAATACTCCTGGTAAATTTTAAAGCAAGATGCAGGAGCTTTTGGTCAATCTGCTTAGGTGGTTATCACATATATTTGTCTTTCCCTTCCCAGTACAGTGGTGGCTGGGGGGTGATTTTATTTATTCCTTTTAGGATTGCTGGAATGCTTCAGCTACTCCAGGCACAGACTGCTCAGGAAATCCAGTGCTCTTCACACCAGGCTTCCCTGCTCCTGCAATCCTGCTTGTGGAAGCAACAGCACAGGAACAGCACTGCCAGGGCAGTGGTTTGGCCACAACGCTCTATTTACCAGAGGAGGTGAACACTTCATCTCTTATTGTTGTTACCAGTGGTAGAATTGCATTAGAGTCAAGCAGAGAGCCCAGAGTGCTGAACAGAATGAAATGTAAATAATCCAGCACAAGCACATCCATGCACTGGAGCAGCTGGATATGATCCATTACCATAACACAGATTTTTCTCCATGTACATAGATAATCCCCAGCTGCCCTGAATTTTTTTTTTTTCCAACAATCAGTTCTTCATTTATAAGTTCTAATAATTCTATCTGGAGGCTAAACAAATAAATTCACCTACCAGGCACACGACAGAAACGACAGTGTGGTATTAACAGCTGGTATCTGCCATGCTGGAATGATAGAAATGAGTCTGATAATACATAAATACATACAGTGAATATCACTTAGCAGCTGCTGATGGTGTAACTGCCCTTATGTGGTCATGCAGAGGTGCCGTGTTTGGTGAAAACCCGGAATTTCTGGGGTGTTGTAATTAGTGCTGGCGGGCAGCAATACAAGCCATCGCCTCTTGTACTGTCGCTAAGTGGGTAAAGCAAATAATGTGGATATGCTGAGGAAGTTTCAGAGCTGCATCCCCAAAAGCGGAGTCTCTGGAGGCTCCGTTGTGCCCTGCACTTGGGATACAGTTATGTTAAATACACCCAAGGCTTGGCTGCCAGCCAGAGCCGCGCTATTGTCCTGCCGCTGTGGCATCAGTGGCTCAAACACAGGATAACAACCAACTGCTAATGGCACTAATTAGGAGCCGTGGGGCTGATTTATACCTTTTGTCACTGTACAAGCAGTGGAAGTGCTGAGGTTTGAAAGGATAACAATTATTGGTTCGGGTGATGATTCTTTCATCAAAGACAGACATCTGATTTTTAACTGTCAGGATTCAGAACTGGGATCAGGGAAAACATTCCAGCGAGTGCAACCAACGGTCCAAACATTTGCTCTTCATTCAGCTTTGAAAATAAATCCATAAGCAAAAAAATGACGAAGTGGGAAGGTCATGTGGCAGATTAAAACTCCAAGCTGATGATTATTTACATTACCTAAAGATATATGCGATATTATTTATATACTATGTAATTTATCTTTCAGAGACAGAAGTGCAACTTAATAGCACTAAGTGCTTCTTATCTGAGTATCTCAAATATTAGTGAACGTAATCTCTTCGTACTCTCAGCAGATTTAATGGGAAGCAGCCGATAATATTCTCAACACAAATTCCTACCCAGATTATCCCTAAATTCTGTAGTTATTGGAACCATAGCACACATTCCTCTCAGCCAACCAGTTGCTTATTCTGAATCAGGGTTGTGCACACAATGGGTATTACTGAGAGCACTGGCACTGCCTGGTTTGGCACAGCCGAGATTGGAATTCTGATTTTCCTTTTTCCTAAGATCTGAATTTTGCCACCTCGTGCTTGGGAGTGTCAGCGTGTGTCCCCTGTGGTGGCCAGGAGCTTCCCCTCTTGTTGAGACCTGTGTGTGCTCCTGAGAAACATCTCCCTCTGGAACAGCTTTATAACTGTGGGAGAGAAGGAAAACAGATCCACAGTTAAAACACATCCTAAAACCACCTGCCTTTGCCAAAAGATGAAAATTCCTCAGCCTTCAATTTCTCGTTCTGTACTATTTGTGTGCAAGCTCCATTCTGAGGCGAGGCAGGATGACCTCCAGGAAAAGAGCAGGATATGTTTGAGAAAAGGCAGGAAATGTGATAGTCTGGAAGCTTGGAGTACAAGATCCAATCTCTCTCCATGGATGGCAAGAGCATGTCAGACATAATGGAATATTAAGAGAAGGAACCTATTGCAGGCTCAGGGGACTTGAGTAAGGTAGCATTAAAAACTTTACTGCTATTAAATCTCGGGGAGCTGGAGATAATTTTGCTTTAGAGGAGCGTGGCTGCTGGTGTGGTTAAAAATGCTATCGAAAAATCCACTCAGGAGGAATCCCTCAATAAAACAGAAACAATTGGGGCTACATTGGAAGTTCCTGCTAAGGAAAACATCATTTGGCAGAGAAGATTGGAGAGGCTGCAGAGTGACAGCAGAAGTGGAGTTTTAGGACTGCAAACGGGAGCTAAGGGAAATGGTGGAAAGACTATTGAGACTTTATTAACTGCTACATTGGGGATCAGAAAAAGTGCTCCCCACAGAGAGAGAAAAAGCCTTTCCCAGAGCACTGAAACATTTGGCATCAGCTGCTGTGCTCGGGAGAGGGATGAAACCATTCTGTTTTTAGCTGAAAACCTGCAAATTGCAGTCACAGAGCAGATAACCAACAACAAAAAGACATTTCCTGCCAGCAAATGTTTTCATACAGGAGGTTTTATGCTCCTAGAAAATTGTGACGTGTACAAGTATCAGAGAAACTGAAAACTGGGTCATATATAAATTCTTAAAAGCTGCCTTCTGGTTTGATTACTGGGTAGCTAATGACACCACATTCCCTGACCCCCCCTGGATTCTGGCATTCAGCCACCAGCCTTAGTTAATCCTTCATCCAGTACATCTTCCTCACTAAGGACAAGCGGGAAAAATCAGTATATTTAGAAGAAAATAGAAATATTTGGATATATTTGGATTTTTTTTCGCCAAGTTAGGACATGATTGAAGACACAAAAGACTTGTCTTTCTATCCCTGAAAAAATTGGCACTGACTGGCTACTGTTGTTAAAGGACTGGAATGTGTAGCAGTGGAATTGCTCTTTTTATTTGTTTGGTTTTTGTTTTAACTGTGGCATTGCTCAGGCTACAAAATACCCTAAAATGGGGTAAATAAAGGCTGAGCAGAGCATCCCTGAGAGGAGCCAGAGAGGGGAGAAGCACTCAGTGGTGGGAGGCAGTGAGAGAAGTGGGAAGGAAAACCTGAGTTTTCTAAAAACCTTTTTAATGTCTCGAGTTAGATCTCCTCTTTAAAAGCAGAAAGTTGCTGCTGGCCCAGTGGGATCTGGGGGATTTCTGTGGTTTGCCCTTCCCTGAGGTGTTGCTGTTCCTGGAGACCCCAATCCCTTCCGTGGCTCCATGTGGGAGGAGTTTGGGGCTGTCCCCAAAGCCCTGGAGGGTTACCATCCCCTGGGTCCCCAGAACCCTTGGTGGGCCTCCTTTCCTTGAGGCTGAGCTGTCCTAAGAACTGCGTGTGCCTCATGGATGTCTCCTCCCATGTCTCATCCAGTGGAGATTCCCATTTCTCCTTCACTGGGGAAGCTGCTGACAAGGCAGAAAATGGTAGAAATTTCCCATTTTTAGGTTCATTCTTCATCTCATCTGCTGTCCTCAAAGTCTTACTGCGAGTAAAGGAAAAATATCCTTGTCCAGTGCCTAGAACCAAGAATTCTGCTCTTTCAAAGGTATTTTCTTTGAATTTTAGTGGGGAGAATGGTCTTCCATTGCTTCACATTGAAGATAAAGGTAAGGAAAGAGCAGGATTTTTATCCAAATCCTCCTTTAAAGCAACCCTGCCCCTTTTGTGCTACAGCTGTGAGATCCATAACATGAAGTAGAAGCAGGGGACCCCATAACAGCTGTCACAGCATCTGAAGACTTTCCTTCCTCAAAAGAAACCTACTCTGGTATGGAAACATAAAAAAACCCAGAAAGGCAATTTTAACAAAAAGAAAAGTCCTTTAATGAATTGCAAATAGACTGTAAACGAGCCCAGAAAAAACTGATGGGGTGAACAAAGTACATAAAAATCCCCTGTGCATTCACTGTTTATAAATCAAGCTCTCACCCACCACGCTTGGAAGAGACATCCAAAGGAACATATCAAATTACATAAAAGGTCAGGGAATGTAAAATACTGAACTGACTGTTATGGGATAATCTTTAATCTTTTCCACCACCTAAAAACTTGTGGGGAGGGGTAAATTATAGTAAATGAATTGAGGAAGCCAATGAGAATTTTTGAATTATAAAGCCAAAATTGGAGATATTTTGTTCATTTGAAAGCTCTGGTGCTTGCTGGAAATCCTGTCCAGTTACTGAAGACATTTGGGAAAGTTAATTTTCTGCTTAATTTTTCTTAATGTAGTATTGACTTTAAAAAACCCCAACGAAGTTTGAAAGGGTTTATGACATTATTTAGTAGTCAGAACCGCTAATTTGGTTGTTGCACAACTCCTTTGGGGTGGTGTTAGCACTGTTGTACAGAGGAAAGCCGAGTTTATGGTCACAAATCCCATTTTATTCCTGCATCCTACCTACTCCAGGTAATAGCTGAGGTAGAGGATTCTCAAAGCACTCAGAAGTTAAATGAAGATATCCCATTCTGGCTGAATATTTTGTTTCTCTCTGTTTAGACACAAGTATGCCTTGATCTCCCGGTGTGAGTACTCACTGAGTACTTCTTCCCACAGGGAGTAGAGGAGTTGTAGAGGAGGCTCCGTCTTTCTCTTTGTCCCCTCACTTGTCATCAATAAAAAGAAATTCTTAATGTGAGTTTATGGACCCCTGGTACAGTTCTAGAGAATCAGGAGTTTGAGAGTTTCATGTGCTGGTTTTCAGTTGATGGAATTAGAGTCTCTGGGAGGTTACACTTGGTTTTGCTTTAATCAGAAATTTCCTTGGGGTTAGTTCCCTCAGGCCTCCTGGGTAACAAACCCACACCACCTCTGGTTTTGAAACCTCCAATTAAACTTTTTTTTTTGTATTTTACACTTATTTTTTCTATAGGAGAGGAAAAAAAAATTACCTCTCTCGTCCCAATTCTTTTTTTTTTTTTTTGTGAACTAGGTAGGGGCCAGATTTTCTTGGTTAGCTGTGTCTAAATGTAACATTTCTTGGCTGTTCTGCCACTTTATGATCACTTGAATGAATAAGGCTCTAAAAATCAGGGGATCAAAGGTGTCCCATTGCAATTGAAAGTATCAGGCCTAGGGTTGTGACATGGTGGGAGCTGTGACATCCCAGGACACAGAAGTACCTAAAAAAGAAACCCTCTTCTGTTTGAAGCCTGGAGAATTCAAGGAGACTCGAGATTCAGCATCCTCATTGCATGATGGCAAATACAACAAAATCATGATTTCAATCCAAAATTTGTTACTTAGGTGCATCCTTCCCTGGATTTCTCCTTCTTAGAAATCTCTTTAAATTGTCCGTTATTATCTTATTTTTTTGTTTATTTTTCCTTTAAAAAAGTTAACAAAACTAGCTCAAAATGGAGCTCTGGCTTGGTTCTGTTAATTACAGCATGAGCACAGACTGGCCTCTGAATTCCCCCCAAAGCCTTCCTTCCCTCCAGGTCCCCTTCCAGTGTCCCAGTGTCTGTGCAGACTGTGCCAAGTTATCCCAGCCAGTCCTCCAGCAGCAGAGTTCCTAAGGCACGTTCAGGAAAAGAATGGTTTGCCAAGCAGTCCTTCTTGAACATGCCCAGGATATTTTAATTGGGACTTTTCCCAAGAAATCGCTTGTTCATACACATTTTTATTGAGAGGAGTATCATTTGTGGGTGTGTTTTTACCCGTCTGCATACACAGCCACGTATTTGCTCTGTGGATGTCACAGGTTTTGCACTTAGTGCTGGGAGCTTTTCATATTTTTTCTCTGGGAACATGCTGTGATAGCTCCAGTATTTCAAAGAGCATGCAATCCAAAATCTGTCAGGAGGAAATATTTCTTTAAGGAAGAAAATGTGGTTTTTGTTAACTTTCTCAATCTCTCATCCATTCAGCTCAGTGTTGAATATACGTCCAAGCTGTTGCTGGACTTGGGATGGGACTTCTGTTGATTCCACCTTTTTAAACAAGAGTTAACAAGAGGGATGCCAAAGTTTGAATCTCTGTGAGAGGTTTCTTCCCAAAAATAAAGTTTTAAAAGTTACAAATCGGGCAGCTGATTTATAACCATCCTTAACGAGTCACTATTGGCCTTGCAAGGAAACAACATTTATTGTCTTGTCATATTAGTCTGAAGTGATTTTGCATGCCACAGGAAGACACTCAGGGAGAAGAATCCATGCAATTTCTATAGCATCAAAGCCTCGTGGGGGTTTCCAGGTGACTGGATTCAGATTTATTGTTGGTGAACTTGGTTCCCAGTGACCTATTTAATTCTAAATTAGCATCTCTATTGCAACGCTTAGCTCTTCCCGTGTGCTTCCCAAACATACACTAATTTGGTCTCACACCATCCCTCAAACAGGAAACGGGATAATGAGGTGTGGGATCTTTTCTCTTTCCTTTTAACTGTACCGTTATTAATGCCTGGACTATTCGGGGGTCATACAACAAAAGAAGACAAAGCACATCAGTTCACTGGGAGAGAAATGCAGCCGAGAGCCGAGTCCCAGCCTTCTCTCTGGACAGACAAACCCAAGTGACACAAAACCATCCACAGCCGCTAATAAACTACAACCAACCGATTCTTCTCAACAGCTCTGTGTTGTTCATTCTCCTTGAACCAAATTTTGATCCATTTAATAAAACCCCTGCTGCTCGTCACCTTCTGCAGCTTAAAAAATCGTTTCTAAAGTGAACTTAAACCTGCGCCTTGCTGAAGTACGTGGAATATATCCACATTTTATCTGACAGTGGTTTGCAGCCCGTCTGTGACTGACCCCAGAATTATCCTGTGCATCTCGTATCGTGTGTCTGATGCACGGTGAGATGTTTGTAGTATTTCCAGATTAAAAAACTCGATCAGTATTAACAGATATTGAACTGTGAGAAGTGTTGAAGATGGATAATTGCTTCCAGTCACAAAAGTTTTGGAACACCTTGATTTTAAAATATAGGTTACCTTACCAAAGAGAATAGATCTTTTTGGTGTATCCTAATCCCTTTGGTAAGTTCAAAGTATAATTTTTCCATGTTCTCTTTATCTTCATTCCCGTTTAAAAATTTGAGTACCATTAAGGTCATACTTCAATCCAGGAGAGGCCTGGATCTCCATTTTCCTCTCTCTGACTTCTTAGAGGAGCAGTAAGTACTATAAAATATTCTGTGCCATTCTAACTAATCACCCCTCTGGCATTCTGAGCAAATGCAGGTTAATGGTGAATCCTTTAATATTTCTATTAATTACGTATATTATCCTAATAACTCTATTGTCAATTTTTCATTGCTAGGTAATGACCAGAGATGGGTTAGCTGTTCATAACTACCAATGGATTTAAAGAAAAGCAGGGATTTTTTGTTTGTTTGCAAATTGCCTGCTGGCAAAGCCTAATTTCTACAAACATATTTGTTACATGAGATTAATTTAGGGATGTTCTGTGCAGGTGTGATTGAGCAGAGGCACATCCATCACTTCTGCTGTGGCCAGGGGCATTCACACAGGGTGTGGAGAAAGGGCTGTTGTAGGTCTGTGATTATAGGAATTAATATTTGTAGTTTTCAACCTGACCATTTTATTAAACATGCCAGGTGTATGGACGGAAATGGGAACACAGCTGGAGCAGTGGGGCTTTTAGGGAGCCACTGCGACCTGTGCATTTCCTTAAACCCACAAGTTGAGCTTCAGAGGAGGATCTCTGGGAAGGCTTCAGATTTAAGCACTACAGACAGGAGGCAGGAGATGGAATAATTCAATCAGCCACAGTAATTCTTATTCTAATAAAGTTTCCTGTTTGGAGTGGCAGGAAAGGGCTCTTGCCACAATTGTCCATGTGTTCCGGTGCCTCCCACCATAATGAGGTGGAAACAGAACTGCAGCCAATTCAATAGGACCTGCAGTTTGATGAGCCCGCAGAAAGATGTGAACATAAGGATTGTTTCACAGAACCTGGGCAGCAATGAAGCTGAAAATATCGATTCATAAATTTCCCAGGAAGATGAGAGAAACTCTGCAATCATTCCCGAGAAGTTGATGAACATTTCCAGCCCCAAATACAATTCACTAATGGGTGTGTTTGTATGGAAAGGTAGAGACACAGAAAGGTTTTAATGCGGCAGTGTGTGGACAAGCAGAGGAAAATGTCCTTAAGGAGGAATCCTAGGAAAAATCATGACACTTGGTTTGACTTTGAAAAAGCCAATGCAGCTGTCAGCACAGTCCAGGGGAGGAGAAGTTACCCCAGGAATGTGCTGAAAGACCGATGCAAGGAGAGCTGCAGCAACTCCCAAGTGGGAAAGGAAGGCTGTGAAAATGCCTTTTTCCCCCCGGATTTAATTTCTCAGCCAGAAATGTAACGGGTAGATGAGGCAAAACAAAACTGGGAGGCTGGCTGGAGTGAGAGGCAGCGGTGCTGGGAGCTGAGTGTGGATGTTGGATGGTTTTTAAGGTCCCTTCCCACCCAAGCACTCCGTGATTCCCTGATTCTCTGCTGCAGTGCTGCAGTACTTGCATCTCAGGTGCCCTGGTTGTGGGTTAAAAGTTGACAAACACATCTCAGACAGCTCGAGCTCAGCTGTCCCTTGGGGACAGGAGCTTGTCCCTGATGAGGAAGCAGAGAGACACCAGCACATGGATTGTCCTGAAAAATGCCATGATCCCTGTGCCAGTTGCTTCAGACTCACTGGACATGTCAGTCATTTTCCTCATGCACAAGAGTTTTCCAGGCTGCCCATGGGCTGCTGGAAATCCCAAACAAATGTCAGGAGAAGCGGTAGGGCACTGGGTGAAGTGTAAAGGCAGTAGAAAAGGGAAGAATCACAGTTCTTTCATATTTAAAATCAATTCAAATAGAGAAGTGGTGGTGATTTATAAACTTGAGGAAGGTTAGCCTTAATCTCCAGCTAGACATTTTCATTGCCTGAGTAAACTTTGAGCTCATACGAGCTGCAGAGGCAGGAATTTGGTATTAATAGAGACACTTGAGGCAGTTTTCTTAACTGAACCACCCACGGTGTCAAGGGATTTTGCCAATGAAGCCTCACGAAATGGTTTGGCTGCTTAGGACAGCTCCAGTCCTAAGGGACCTTCCCAAAATAAAGGGAGAGTGCAGAAGGAAATATAATAAACCAGAAAAGTATACCAGCAAATCAGCAAAGTGAATCACCAGAACTGTACCCCAGAGCTGAAGGAAATCACTGCAGACTTGTGGGTGCTGTGTAAAGCTCCCAGTGCCCGAGGTGAAACAAATAAACAAATATTTTTACTTTGCTTTACATATATTTACAGTCACACCCATGGGTCTGGGTTTTTTAAAAATTTTTATAAACTATTCCCCATCTAGGTTTTGAGTGAATTCTCCCACAAACTACATGCAGCAGATTTTTTCTTAACTGCAACTTTCTTAGAGATCCAAGTAATGTAAATGACTTTAAAAAAGCCAATTAAATGTATGATTGAATATCATCCTTGCTGACTGCAGCCTTCATAAGGAACTGGAAATGTGAGGTATTTTTTTACCTAATATTGAACACAGTTAATTAAAAAGGTAAAGATTACATTTTGCTTCAGTTAATTTGAAATAGAGAACCTCCATTTAAACAATAAATTTCATATTTTAGTTCTAGCAATTAATAGACCAAACTGTGTACTTAAGGTTTTATTATATTGATTCTAAAATAATTAGATTAGCAAACACATTGCAAATATATTATCTAAAACAAATAAGATTATCACCGTGCTTTTTGTTATACAGCAGAGCAATAAAACATATCACAGTGTAATCTAAGGCAATCTCATAAAGTTAATAGTCATGGAGCATATATTACATTCTTGCACTAAATGACAAAAGGCAGCATGAGCATCCTGTGGACAGTGTCAACTATTTTGGTGCAGGATTTGTAAAGTGAAGACATATCTTTGATGTTCAGCAGATAATTTTAGCCCCACGTGTGTTTACAGGAGCGTTTCCAAGCAGCCCTCGCAGTCTCTGCCCCGGTAACCTCATTTTAACAGCATCTCCCAGCCCTCTCCCACCACACTTTCACATTCCTCCTTGCAAAGCAAATTGCAAAAAGTGCTCCAGCAGCCGCCCGAGACAGCAGTCTGAAAAGCCTTAGGGCTGTTTGAGAGGCCCTTTAAAAAGCATGACATTCAATCAGAGTTCAGGGAGGAAAGTTTTAATGAATAAACTTGGTAAATTACAGAGCGCTGCAGCAGAGTGATTAACTCTCATTTGTGCATTAGTGTTAAAATTAATTAAAATGTTGAAGCCGTAGGAGGCAGGTTACCTCCTCGAGACCTGCCTTTGCCCTCGGAGTCAGGCTGGACCCAGCAGCGATTCATCTCCCCGAGATGAGAGGGGGGCTGAGAGAAAAGCACAGCCAGGACAAATGTGTTTGCCACGGTGCCTCGGCACGGCGCTCCCAGTGTGACACCATGGTACAGCAGGGACGGGCAGGGATGGGTTTGGGGGGACACCCTCCCTGCCCAGGGGCTCCATCTGACTGCAGAGGACAGAGCTGATCTCAGTACCTGAGGCCTGGTGGGTTGTGCCAAACAGGCTCTCTTTGCCTGCTCCCTTCAGCTGGCGACTGGAACTTTCTACACTTAGCACCAAGTATTTGATACAACAAGTATTTGATACAGTTTAATTTTATACCCGTAGCTGTCACCACCAACAGCCTTTCTCTGCATCAATTACATGAGAATTAGCTGAACTCTCTGACTATTAAGGAATAAGGATTTATCTTAGGGCTTTGATGGCCACACATTTTAGCAACCAATTTTGTGTGAAATCATAACATTAAAATCTTACTTAAGAAAAAAAGAAAGCCTGTTCTCTTTCCAAAATCATCTTAGATCTATTTCTTTCAAGAAGCAGGAGCCTGTATTTCTTCCTAGCCAGACCTATTATGAGGTGGCTGTTTAACAAATCTGTGCTGGTTTGGAATTATAAATGACAGCCTATTTTATAAAGGGAAAAGTCTTCTTTGACAGCAGAACAATATCACATGAGTAACAAATGGCAAATTGTGTCATACAGCTGAACAGTTGTTTTCCCATGTTCACCAAGGGCCAGTTATTAATTTTACATTGGTCAGAATTAAGGATTTTGGAGAAATTCATCTGAAACAGAATGTATGAAAAATTCCCGCTCAATGAAAATTACTATTATTCGCTGTAGATCTATATTCATAACTTTAAAACCTGGCAGTCTTTCCTATTTTTTTCCTCTATAGATTTCTTGTCAACAAGAGTGTCAGAGGTCAATGTCAGAATGCCCCTCTGGCACCCATTAACTATAACCAGAAAACTTGTTCACTATTGATCTACAATGTCTAAATATCTATTATGTTGGATATAAAAGGTGGTTTCACATCTTTCTAAAACAGATAATTCATACAGGCCAAGGGGTCAGCTCTGGTGATATATTATTGTTTCACTGTATCAGTGAAGTGCGGGAGGGGAACAGCCAGGAGAGGTGTCACTGAACTCTTGGGGATGTGGCCGTGTGTCCACGTTCCCCACCACAACCTGGGGAGCTGTTGTGGCTTTGCTTGGCATTTGGGAGTGTCTGAAGAAGTCGTGTTTAAAGTTTTTGTTCATGTCATGGCAGCCAAAGCTTGCATGAATCCCAAATCCGGGTGGAAGTCAAGTCTCTCCCCCTGTCCCCGATGGGCCGTGGTGCAGCTCGGTGTCTGTGGAGCTCTTCACACCATGATGGTCACGCTGCCAGGGCTCTGGGTGTGGTGCAATGTGAGTTTTACAAGAATTGTGCACAAAAAGGGCACTGCCCCCGTGGGTTTAAGTTGTCACAGCTCCGGTGACTTGGGCAGAGTGATGGCACTTGATGCCCACAGAGGCTCTGCCCCAGAACGCGTGTCAGGCTGCGGCCATAGTTCCAAAATCGTGTGTTTTCTGGACAGACACTTGTGTAGCATCACATGAATGATTTTGTTTGCTCATATCAACCCATCAGATTTATTGAGGCTCTTTTAATCTCCTCACTGTTTAACTACTGAGGTGCCTCTGCTCTGCTCAAGGCTCAAATGCAGAGCGGACACAGCTGAGTTTCTTTGTCCTGCTCTTCCTACAGCAGAGCACAGAGCACTGTGAGGGTGGAGGACACAATCCAGGGCTTGATTCCCCCCCCGCTTCCTGTGAATTCAGCCTTTGAGATCCCATGGCATTTCCCAGCAGGCACCTATTACTTCTGCAGGATGAGCCCCATAACAAGCAAACCCTCTTTGGAAGGCAGCTGATACTCTACTCTTTAATGGAGTTTATGGCCTTCTAGCAAGCCCCCAAAATGGTTCATATTCTTCCAGGCTACATTTTTGAAGAAAGTAAATTGAGATGAATCATGCTAAGATGAGATAGTTAAAATGTCAGGCTCCATAAGTTTCAATGCATCCTTATAGCTCTGAACACTAAAATGCAACTGAACATTGGAATAAGGGAAACAAAAGAGAATCAGATAACTAGTTCTTATAGAGGGGAAAAAAGTAATTTCTGTCTGCGCTGCTACACCATGGAAATCCACATAGTACAGTTTTAGAGCTGTACCTTAAAAAAAACAATTGCAGTTTCTTTTTATCACTGGCCTTGGTTACACATCACTGCCTACTCTATGGCACACTAGAATTGCAGAGTTTCTGAGGCAAACAATACAGCAGCAGCTTTATTTCTGTTTACAAATGTTACCTGGGGGAAATGTGCCTGTACCTGTTGGATAAATTACAAATCATCAGCACTGAATATGACCCACAACAGTGACATAGAGGGGAAGAGGGACCGTGGTCTGCACATATTTGGTGTTAGAGAGGAGGGACGTGCCTGGGCAGTGCTGCTGGGTTAATCAGTTAATGAAATGAGGCTGCTGCTCTCTTTAAACTCGAGCTGCGTGGTGCTTCCTCATTCATTTGCTGGACAACAGCCACTTCTTCATTTATACTTTATCATAATATTTAAAATTAGTTGAATTAACTAGTGTTATTGTTTTAAGTGTCTCACTGTAGGTGTTGAACACCACCAGAAGTGTAAAACACCAGATTTGTGTCCAAGGGCCTTCTGGGTTTGTAGGGAAAGGGCACAGGGTGCAGAGAAGCCTTGCGGGCCATGGAGCATCTCTTAGTCCAAGCCCAGTGATGTGCAGCTGAGCTGACTGAAGGAAACCTTTGATAAGAACCAAGAACAAGGTTCCTATTTCTGAATCAGGAGCAAGCCACTGCCCAAATCCCTCTGCTCCACGTTCCCTTCCCAGGAGTTGGCTGGGACAGCTTTCCCTGCCCAGCTGGTGACATCAGGATGGGTTTCATCCTGCCCCTAAACCCACCAGTCCTGGGTACCAGATCACAACATGACCTTGAGCTGCTCCCAAGGCCATCAAAGCCTGGTGCAGGCCTTGGGTTTGTTGTAAGCAGATCCCAGAGCTGGGCATGCCACGGCTTTAGGGCCAGCGGCATGGATAACACCAGACACCAAATAGGGTCAGGAGAGACAACTGGGCTGTAACTGGAGCCCCTCACGCCGCGCTGCCTGCAACACAGATGGGCCAGAATGAAGGCTATCACTCCTAGTTTATAGCCATTAGCAATCATGATCTCCCTAATATGAAACAGAAATAATAGTATTATTAATAATAATATCAAACTGACACATTATTAACCTCTACAGATGGCTCTAGTCCTCCTAATAATTTTTATTTTTATTTAATGTTTGGAGATGTTGTAAAAAGGGGCTAGTGCTTCCAAATGTGACCTCTGTGGGGTTTAAAACCTACTGAATCAGATGAGATATTAAAGCATTCAATGTAATGTATGACTTAGAGCAATGTTTTTAAAACTTTAATAGGAGATGTCTGATGCTTTAGATTACTATTTCTTGAAGTATAGTAGGCTGAAGAATTTGCTTCAGAGGGTCTCTTTATATCCAAGAAGAGGCACGGTGAGAATACACAGTATGTTCTTCCCTCACCATGCCTCTAAATAGGTGTAAAGGAATTAACATGTATTAATAATACATCATGTTTCTACTTTGTTTTATACTATTGTACATATGTTCTCACACCACAATCAACACCACCGTATTTAAATATCTCCAAGCAGTTCATTAAAGGAGGTGATTAACATCTGTCATGTATTTTTTCCCTCCTCCTGTCCCCAGGGAGGGGAAGATGTTCGGTGGCAGACCTGAGTTTGGTTGGGATTTATAGTTTGTATGGGAGGCTTTTCTATTTTACTGAGGTTTTATTTTATTACCCAAAACTACCTATTGGGATAAATGTTTGCAAAGGCAAGTCCAAAAAAAGTCTGCTGAGCAGCTGAAGTGAAAGGGGGTGAGGTTTAACTGGAGTGGATGAGGTTGGAGACTGGGGCTGGTGAATGGTGGGAATCCTGCCACATCCTCACCTGGTCACTGGGAGATGGGAGAGAAGCCTTTGGCTGGGGGATGATCTTTAATGTCCCTTCCAACTCAAACCATTCCAGGATTCCATGGCCTGAGGAAGTAAAAGAGTGACTGCTGTAGCAACGCTGTGCCCCGAGAGCTTGTGGGGTGTCAGGTTATTGCCATCAGCCAGCTGAGGCTGTGCGAGGCCTGTGCTAAGTTTTCTGTGAGCTTTCAAATATGTGAAGATCTGATGTAGGCTGATATTTTCATGGGTATTTTCACCCTCAGTCAGATCACTGTGTGGGCAAGAGCAGAAATCAGATTAGTTACAGCATATTTCCTCACAGCATCTCCGAGGCTGGAATGACTGTGGTCTCCATTAGAGTCATTTTGCAGCATCATCTCTAGTGAGTTAAATTTTGCTAAGTTTTACTTTCAGTTTTACTTACCCGTGGTAGCTGTCCTGGAAAAGCACAGAGATTGTCTGAATATCTACATCATCCCTGCAAGTTTAACCACAAGTCCACTGGTAGCTCTTAGTCATGAATTTGCATCTGTTATAATATTTACTGATGCACCCGGCTCACACTGATGGTGTTCCGTGTGCTCTTCCAAAGAGAACTGGATGGCTTCTCCTTGACAGTGTGGGTTTGTGCCAGCTGCTTTCCAGGGACAAGCTGGTTGTTATTGTCTTTGCTGGGTTTGTGTTTTCAGCTTCCATCCCAGGAGGGAAGTCCATAGCCATCTCTGTTTCACACTGAGGGGAGATGGGGAGGTCTGATCCTTTCCTTGGCTTCCCCAGTGCACAAACCCTTGGACCGTGAAGGTTTTCTGTGCCTCAGAAACATCTGTATATGGGAGAGATCCATATCCATCTGTGCATGGATCTGCCAGTGGAGAATGGGGAATTAAAGGAGAGGGAGAAGATCTGTGTGTGCACACAAGCCATGAACACACACACAGAGCCTCACAAAGGTCCCAGTGGGGAACCCACACTAAAGGTTAATGCAGCCCCAGGCTGTAATTAGCCTTTTGCACAGAGTCTCCTTGTTGTGGAATCTCTCTTTATGAGGGTTTTCAGGGCAATGAGCCACCAGTCCCCTCCCCCCGTGCCCCCAGCAAGGCCCACTGGCAGGAAGCTGGCGAGGATGCTGGGCTTTGGGAGCAATGCTCAGGAGCAGTTCTTCCCCTGCAATGGCTCAGGGTCCCCGTGAGATCTCAGGGATTCTCAAAGATGGAGAGAAGGAAAATGCCTTGTCCCACTTCATCCATTTCTTTCCCCTGAGTAAAGGCTTGGGGAAAAACCTGCCCCCCTAATTTAGGAACTCATTGTCACATCAGTTGGTGACAGCAAATTTGCCTCTTTATCAGATGTATCTGATACCAGAGAGAGGATTGGCACTGCCCTGTTGTAGTTCACACAAGAAAGGTTCCTCTTCACTGAAGTGCAAGAAATTAAAGGAATTAGAGAGCACAGTAAATATTACAAACTCGATTCTATGCTGCTCATCCAAGTTCATCTTCTGAAAATGTGCTCTTTGCTGTTTGGGGGTGGCTGATGGCTGCAAGGCCCAGTGAGGGTTTATTGCAGCCATCAACTCTGTGGTGGCTGCTGGAGTCAACTCCTGGGGTCAGTGACTTGGGCAGGAAATTATGTGAGATATTTTGTTACAACCTGGGTTTGCAGATCCTGCGTGTGTT
>VZRS01011633.1:115904-153404 GCA_013398055.1 Ifrita kowaldi | reverse complement strand
TTTTAGAAATTTATGGTGTATTTTTGTATTCTTTTACACTGTTTGGGTTTGGGGAAATACGTTGTTGGTTGAGAGGGGAGTGTTGTTCTTTCATTGGGAAGTGCAATCCTGCACTCCTCTGTAGCACTTCACTCTTTGGGGGGTTTTTATTTTAATTTTATATCTAGAAATTATTGCACTCGGAAGCTTTACATGTGAAGACCTCGAATCTCTGATCCCGCGGATCTGTTGACAAACAACAAGGTGATGATTCCCTCAAATTAAAATAGCCAAGAATTTCAAATTACAATGTGAAAACCAACCAGCCCCAGGTTATGTGAAAGCTCAGAAGCTGCCCTGTGCCTCCTTATCCTCTGGGTGAAACCACCCCTCCCCAAAATCCCGACTCCCCCCTGCCCAAAATCCCGACCCCTCTCCCAAAATCCCGATCCCGCCCCGTCCCATCCCGGCTCCGGCCCCGCCCGGGCCGCGCCGGGAGCGCCTCCTGCCGGCGGCGGGCGGAGCAGCAGCGCCGGCTGCGCTCCGGGATGCGCTGGGATCCATCGGGAGAGGGATTTTCCTCTCCATGCAAACCCAGGGGTTGGTGGTTTTTATAAAGTCCTGGATATTTCACACGAAAAAACCAATAAATCAAAGCTTCAAATTCTGCTCTTCAAAGGAAATAGGTAGAAAAGGTTTCAAGTTGATCTCAGCAGAGCAGCTCAGGGGTTCAGTGGTGTCCAGATGGACATTTGGGATTGCAGGGGCAGGGGCAGGCAGGACAATGAAGACACAGGAGGAGAAAGCCGAAATAAAAGGCTGAACCCCACCAGCTGTAATTCTTCCCCAGGAGAGCACCAGCCTCGGGAGGAAAAAATGCTGCCCCTGGGAGTGGGGTGCAGGGCTCTGACCTGGCTCCAGACCTCTGCACTCAGCAAACCTGGGGAAAGTGAGTTCTTAGGACGTTAGAGAGATATTAGGGAGAAATTCTTCCTTGTGAGGGTGGGGAGGCCCTGGCACAGGGTGCCCAGAGCAGCTGTGGCTGCCCCTGGATCCCTGGCAGTGCCCAAGGCCAGGCTGGACATTGGGGCTTGGAGCAGCCTGGGACAGTGGGAGGTGTCCCTGCCATGGCAGGGGTGGCACTGGGTGGGCTTTAAGGTCCCTTCCAACCCAAACCATTCCAGGATTCTGTGACTCTGTGATACTTTTATAGTGCCACAGCCAGGACTGGGGTTTGTAAGCCCTGGAAACAGCTCATTTGATATTTTCTCCTGGAACTTCTTTACTGTTGGGAAAAGTTGTGGTTTATGTCCTTTTGGAGAAAAAGTGGAAGCAGAGCTTTAGATTTTCTCTTTCTGTGCGTCCATCTTCCATGTTCCACAACGGTTGCTTCAAAATAATTCATTTGTTTCTAAGCACAATGTTCCTTTCTGTATCAAAAGGGAGAAGAAAACAAATAATGGAATCATTAATTTTAATCTGATTTCAGAACACAGGGAACCATTGTAAACCTCTATCTTGAAATATTTTCAGGACAAATAGAAGAAATTAGCTTTTTTTTCCCCCATTAGTAACTTTCTACACAGGGAAAATACATTTCCAAGCTATTCTATTTATGTTCCACATGTTGCTGCAATTGCCTTGAATTGGATAGTGTGGAAAATCCTTTTTCTATCTAATCTGTCTCTCCACACTGTAGATAAGTAGGACAATATTATCCTAGAACTCCAAAAACTTTATGTACACAACATCTTATTTGAAATTAATGGGCACATTCACAGTCCCAGAAACCCATTTATTTTAGAACAGACGTCCTGCCTTTTTGGGGGCTTGCCATGTCTCAGCAGAGCAGGGTCAGGCTGAATATGGAGCTGTAGGTTGATTTATCTCCAGGATTCCTGCAATTTCTCAGATGTCTGCTGGCATCACATCCAGGTAGGGATAGCATAAAGTGACATTTACTATTTCGGTCTTAAAGTGAGTGTGGATATTGTTGCTAATAATCATCCCCTTGTAAATTATAAATGTCAAGGACACCCAAACCCACGTTTTCACTGTAGCTTCTTTTTCAGAAAGGATTTCTCCCGTTTGCAGGCGTTGTCAGGCTCGTGAAGCTCCTTTTGGCAAACACCACAGCATTAGCCTTTAGGGTGTTTGATCCCTGCCTTCAACTGCTGCAAAATAAATGAATAAAATGGGTGTTTTTTCTTAGGGGATGGCCCCACTTAAAGTCCATAGGCTTTAAGTTGCCACTGGAATATTGGTTATTAAAAATAAGAGTAAGTGGGGCTGACCTGGGCCAGACATGAAATCAGAGAATATTCCAAGTGTCCCTGGGAGCAGGATCACGGAGCTGGCAGAGGTTCCTGCTGCTGTTACTAAACCCAGAGCACTGCAGAGTGCTGGGGTGCAGCAGAGGAACGAGGCAGAGTCCCCGAGCTGTGCTGCAGCACAGGGGAGGTGACATTCCCGTGCCATCGCTGCCGCCCTGGGCTCTCTGAAGGGCTTCCCACCGCTCAGCAGCCACTTCCCTTCACTCCCAGAACATCCCCACTGGCCAGCAGAAATTAGGACTGAATCCAGGAAATTCCAGCTGAGAAAACCGAGATCTAAACCATTCCTGACCTGAATGTCCCACTCAGTGAGCAGGTGAAATGTAGCTCATTCATTAGAGTCAATCCAAACCGGGGCTGCAGCTACATTTTGAAACCCTGAAGATATCAGTAAGTGCTTTACAACTGTTACCTCTCCAGAGCTAAATAATTAGCAGAGTTTATGGAAAGGATAACAAGTATAAATGGCTCTTTGAACAAGTGGCATTCTCTAATTTGAAGATAAGCAAAATGAAAATTACAGAAGAGTAGACAGTGTGGAAGAATCCTGCTTCTGATGGTGCTTAAGCTTCTGATGGTTGGGTTTTCTCCAGTGAAGCTGTTGCTCAGTTAGACTACAGCTCTTAAAGCCTCAAAGAAGACCAAAGATTTAAGTGCTAATTCAGCAAATTGTTTCAATCCAAGCTCATGCTTAAATTTGTCCTTCTTCTGGAACGCACTGGTAAAATTTCTCATTTAATGTGAGAGAAGGACATCCTTAATCTCATTAAATTTAAAGAAAATTTTACTGCTAGTGCCGTAAATAAGGTTGGACTTGAGGGTGACACATATGAGGCCTGAGAACACCTTCATGGAAGAGGATAAGTCTGCAGCCAAATGTGCACCTTTTTTTTGAAGATTGGGAATTTCTCCTTTCAAATCTGTCTTGTATGGAAACAGTGGTTTGGACCTTCAGTGTAGCAGGAGCTTAATGAATGTCCCATGTTGTTCTATACATGCTCCCTTCTCCTCCAAATTATCCTAATTAATGGCTTTTGATTTAAGTGTATTCTGTAAAAAATAAGGAGAGCAAAACAACTATAAATAAAATCCAGTTGGTTTCTCTGTTAAATAACCCTGAAGAAAAATTTGCACATCGGACAACTGTTAATCAGGATTAACTGTTAACTGCATTGATCAGGATTTTATTTAGGAGAAACTCCCAGACTTTGGGTCCAACCTTCAGGTTTTAGTCTTGGTCATGCAACAGTTGATGTGTTTTTCAAAACCTTAGAATCTGGATTCCAGCTTGGAAATCTGAATTTTTGGGAAACTTTCATCCTGCTAGAACTGCCAGTTTTGAAGCCATTATTTTTTAGAGTTTCATATATGAGAGCTTGGTGGGCCTGGCATAATAGGGATGTGAAGATGGATTATGGAGAGACCCAGAGCTCTCATTAGGGTAGAGAGAGGCAGGCCAGGCTCTGATGGGAATGACAGATTGGGCCATCTCGTGCCTTCCTCTCCCAAGGCAGCACACCGCATTTTGTGTTTTAATTTTAAAGATAATTACTTTCATTTAAGCCAGTGCTTTTTAGGAAGGTAACAGAGATGAGGACATTTGTTATGGACCTATCATCATGTTTGAATTTGCTCCTGGTTAGTGAGGAGTGCTGGAGAACGGGCTGTCTGCGGTGGATTGTGCAGATCTTCCCTGTGTGTGGCAGCTGCTTCATCCAAAAACCCCTCACTCACCACCTCAGCATGTTCTGGTTTAGAGATTTCTTCCCAGTGATCCGAGTAACAAAGCTGAGAGGGGAATATCCACGGAGTCCTTGATCCCTGCATGTTATTGTCTCGGCAAAGAACCCTGAGGCTGCACCTGTGGAAGCATTTATTTTTGGATCAGGAGCACTTCGGAAGCTTCCTTCACCTGTGGCACCCTGGTTTGCCTTGCAGAGTTCTGGAGTTTGCAGCTGGGCTCCTTCTGGATAAAACCCCATGGAAATCTGTGATGCAGGAATGTGCCAGAGAGAGCCCCAGGCAGCCCTGCCTGAACCAGGGCTGCCACTGCCACGCTCCAGGGTGGATCCCTCAGAATTCCTGCTGCTGCTCCTAAATCCGTGTTCAGACACCTGATTTGCAAAGAATCCCAAGTACTGTACCTTTGAAAATCAGGCCAGTGATCTCAGCCCGATTTTACTGACTGGCACAAAACTGCTTCCCCTCTTGCTGTAGCTCCTCGTTCATAAACATTTATTTCACTCCTGTATACAAGCAGCCATGGAAAAATCCAGTAGAGCAGATCAGACTTTTAGTAGCATCTAAACATCAGCCTCAGTGACTTGTCCAGCGTGGGAGGGTGCTCTTAGAAAAGAAGCAGCTCTGGGGCACATCCCCAAAATTGCTGTTGGCTTGAGCAGTGCTCACAGCAGAGTAATAATGACAGTGCAAAGGCTGTGTTGGCCACTGAGTCTGGCCACATCCCCCACTAGTAACAAATTTATATGACATGAGCTGTGATTGATGAGCTGCTGAGTGATAACAACATGTCTGCAGAGGTGGGGGCACTGCATTTCCAACCTGCTATACTGTGAGTAAATGGTCTTTACTTTTAAACTTTTATATGGTTTGCAAAAGTTTTCTCTACTTTTCAGATTTAGTCAGGCTTGCTTAATTACTACAGGAAAAAAATTAATTACTAGGAAACATAAAGTGATCCTTTATACAGAGCAAAAGCACTGGGCTCTTTACGTGTCCTCCCTCAGTACCATGTGCTTAAAATTAGCACGTGGCAGAGCTGAAGATTGTTTTTAAGAACAAACCCATTTCTATGCTCCCAACCCAAATGCAACAGGAAAAATACCATTATTGCAGGACTAAAGATAAAAAGGGGATTCAATTTTAAAACGCTTGTGGCAATGAAAAAATATAACTTCAAATGTGAGTCAATTCATTGAGGCCTTAACATTCATTTGTTGCAAATGGAGGGGGCAGTGGAATCCAAGGCTGGAGCCAATTGGCATCTTGCAGGCTGGGAAAGGTCAAGTGGTGGCTCGTGGTGTGTGTGCTACTCCCAGGCTTTGTTAAAATGCTGGGATTAAACAGAAGTTACATCTGAGGTCAAGTGACCGCAATAACAGGGGACACGGCAAGCCCTCAAATCATTCCCCAGGATGAAAATGACACGGAGCTGACATAATATCTGAGGTGAGATGGAACTGAAATCCTCAGCACCTGAACACTTCACCTACTGATGGGTAACCTGACCCTAACCAATCTTATAATCATACCCATGTCAGGGGGGAAGCTGCATTTCCCGGAGCAGAAGGTACAGTCACTCGCTTTTATTTATTATTTTTTTTTGGCTCTGGCTCCGCTTCTGGAATGATGTTGTTAAAAGTTTCAATACTCTGCTTTAAGCCTTTCAAATCAATGTCTTCCGTGGAAAATCAGCTGCCACCTCGGGGGACAGGGCTCTTTGCCTGCTCGGTCTCTTCATTCCGGGTGCTTCGGTTTATGGAGCAGCAGCTGAATGTGCTCCTCGGGGGATTTGAAGAGATCCAGGCTGGGCTCAGACCTGGCACTTTCAAACCAAAGAGCAGAGAGCAAGGACTTGGGGTGATCAGGATTTGTTCAGGCATGGTGAGTGATTTTTGGCACAGGAAATCATGTTTTTCTAGTGGAAGCATCTTTTAAGAAGAAAGGAAAAATGAAGCTGTTCATTGTACTGTTCCAAATAGTGTCATACTGAAGAACTTTTATGGTGCAACCCCCCCCCTATTTTTTAAACTATTATTTACATCTCTAAATCTCACCTCTTTAAATTTATCTTTCAAAAATGCATGCTGGAAGATCCTGACTCAGAAACTCCTTTGTTCTTTTGCATGCACATTTTTCTAGAGAGGGCAAACAAAGCTCAAATTAAAAATCCCGTTTACATAAGCTGAGCTGGATCAAAATCCTCCTACAATATTTCCTGAGCCAATCTATTTGCACTCCCCCAAACAATCATTGCACTGGGCTGTGGGATGAATCAGCATGTATTTAAATCAAAGGCAGCCAGGAAAGACTGCATCAGTTCTGTGCCACAGACCTGTCAAAGCCCTGAAGAGATTAAAGGCGTGACCCCTTCATCCCTAACATTGCTCCACAAGAGACATTTCTGTCACTATTTCTGCCACTTGGCTTTCTAAGATGCCACGAAGCCTTAGGGCGACCTCTGCTACATTTCAGTGTTGTTTATTGATTTCTGACCCAGTGCTTAATAGTTTTCCCAGTCCCCCTGAATGGCTTTTGTAAGCAATAGGGTTTGTGCATCTCCCCGATCAATACCTTTTATATTTACAATAAAATTGAAACTGCTTCTGCTGGGGGTGCAGCCCAGCATTTGTCATCCTTCAGCGAGGGAAAACTATGTCATTATCTGAATTAAAACATTTATTTCTGATTAAGAGAGTGTCCTATCTCATTAATTTTTCCCTTTCCAATAGAAAGGGAATAGAATCCTATTGATTTTTGCACTTTTACACATCTCCACTGCTGGGAAGATAATTGAGAAGTTAGCCAGAATAAATGAAGTTTCAAGTCTAGCAGGCCAGCCAATACCTTCCAAATTCAAGGTGTTTTTATGAAGCTGGATTTTAATTTGTTGGCAAGCTGAAGCAGTGGGACTTATTCGGCTGAGTAAATTGGATTAAGAGTAGAATCTCCTTGAAGCGTGTCTTGGTGAATGCTGAGGGGCTTGTTCCCCCCAGACAGCCACGGACTTGCTGGAGATTTATGCTAAGACAGCTTCCAAATTGCCCTCCTTCAAAACTCCAACTCGCTGCAGGAAGTGGGGATTAGTGGACCAAAAGCTGATTAACTCACTTCTCCTCCATTGTATCCCCTGTCTTAAAAACAACCCGACTCCAATCAGCCGCTGAACTAGACCTTCAGATTTTCTGCCCATTGATTACTCTTTATTAGAATAATGGGATTAAATCAAGCTTCATTAAAAAGAATTCCCATTGCATGAATCCCTCTCCTGAGGACCTTTCCAGCATCAGTGTTTGCAGTGATACCCCAGGTGTAGGCCACCCTTCCTTCTCTATTTCCCTTCTCTGTTTTCCTCTCCCTGAATTAACAACCCGTATTCCATCTTCATTTCCTGCCTATGAAATCCATGCCATCATTGTGTATTCCACTGGAAACCAGAAGGGGTGTTTATACTTGGAGAACTATAAAAGTCTGGGTTTGAATCAGACAATATATTCTGTATTTTAATATGTTAAACAAACTGATTTCACAGCAGCTGTTTTAAAGCAGGGAAATGCGTCTTCCCGAATATATTCTCAGAAAACCTGGACTCCTCCAGTTTTGGAAGTAAGAATCAAACCTCTAAAACATTAAGACTGAGCTAGGAAAAAAAACCCCTCTCAATTTACAGATTTAGCTCAGTAATGTCAACTCATAGACTTCCAGTAATAGTCTGTATTCTCACTTTTATTCAAGGTTTCTTTAGAATGTGGTTTGAAGCAATAATTTGATTATTTTTCAGTAATCCAAGATTTATGGGCTGCAAGTTACAAATCAAAGACTGGAACTTCTGAGTTTGTGATGTCTGACTCTGGTGGGGTTTTTTGGGAAGAGTGGGAATGTTGTGACTGTTCAAACCTTATTAGTTTCTAAGGAAGCAAATATAAAATATCCAGGAAAAAGCCCTCTGAAAAAGCGTTGTAAATGCCATAGTTAAAACAAATCAACAGCCCCGGATTAAAAATGCTGTGTAAGGGGAGAACTTAATTTCTTGCTGCATTTTAATGCACAGTCCCAAGCACCAAAGTATGCAAAAGGTTGAATACATTCATCACAAACATTTCTGTTTTCTCTTTTTACACCAATGAGAAATTGCAAGATTACCAATGACCTTCCTACCAATGAAGCACCATAATTATGGTCATTTGTTATACAACAGAGATGAATGGATGGAATTTACATAGAATAAAAATATTATTTAACAGCTGTTATGGATGTGTGAAGTGCAATCCTAATTTATTTAAATGCTATAAATATATTGGTAATGTATTCTTTCCGAATTAACCTCATGAACCTTATACTGGCAAAACTTCAATTAATATTGCACTAAAATCCATTTTCTCCTGTTGTGGGGAATATTGAATTGGGGAAAATCTACAGCTACAGCGGCAGCTCACTGCCTACAAGTTTTTGTTTGATTTTTTCAGTCCTCGGCTCAAGCCTGTGGTATTGGAATTATTTAAAAAAATGCTTTAAATTAAAATTAGGCCAGACTTTTACAAACCAGCTTTCTTTTCCTGTTATTTAAGCATACAATAACGGTTTCTGAATGAGCTGCCAAACATTATTTAAAAATGTAGTATTTGACACTTTATTCTGCTGTATTCCAGGACTTTTTGTTTATATACCTGGCTTGGGAGTGAAATAAAAGAGGAAAAGAAAAGAGAGCCACACGGGGAACATTAACTCAGCCCTTTCTGGCCGCATATTGTAACGTGGATTTCAAGAGAACAACAGATCTGTGTGGTTGTTTGATGAATTTGGAGGCACAGGGGGATGTTTGCATGTGTTTGTGTCTCACATTTTGGGTTTATCTCTTTTGTATTCCGTCCATCTGCCCCGAGCTGTCATTATTCCATGTTCATCGACAGAAGAGTTATAGTTTGCAAAAACCTATCAGGTAGGCTGGACAGCAGATAATTGAGGTGATGATCAGTGCTGGCAAAAGACAATTGATAGTGATAGTGTCAGAGGCTGCACCTAACAAGATCTGCACCCTCTGTCTCCTTTAGCCTTCCTTTGGAAAGGACAGAATATGGAATAACATGGACATGTCTGATGTGCATCAATAGATAGGATGGCAGTGCATAATACTTCTTGGAACTGCAATCTGATGGTTGTATCTTTTGACATTGCAGCAGGTTATTAAATAGAAATGTGAACTATTAAGAGATGATCTTGACTTTCAATACATTTTTATCAAAGTCAAAAAATAGTTGACACCATTGAGTGGATCCGCTTTGTGAAGGAGCAGAAAAATCTGGCATTCCAGGGGAGTCAAGGATCGTAATTGTCTCGTTCCTGAAGAGGAAGGCAGAGCTCAAACCACAGATATTTCATGGAAATAGAATAATTAACAAATGTGAATATGCACAATTACACCGGAGTATAAATAAATAGGGACCAGTCCAATTTCGTGTGTAAAGCTACTGGTGAATGAACCAACTGTGACAGTCCCAGGTATCAGTTAGTTGATCCAGGTTCCCACTGGGAATGTGTCCTCTCCTCACATGTGGCTGATCCAGGTGTGGAGGTCAGAACACACAGACACTTCCCTGTCCTGATCCACAGGGAAAGCAGCTTGATCCTGTCTCTGAGGATATCCGTATCAAAAAAATTATTCCCTGAAATTATAAAACTGAATGGATGACACTAAACCACGGGAATGTATTTAAATCTCCTTCTGCCAAAAGCATTGCATCCTCTTCACCTTTTTGGATTACTGTTTACTTTTCTGGACATTCAAAAATGTCATTTCCCTTCCTGACTTTAAAAACCTACATCTTTATTTCAACCCAAATGTTCTGTTCCTGCTCTCAGCTCCGTGACAGCCTCCAGCAGAACTTTTTCAACATTTTCACGGAATGGATGAGCTCTTGCACATAAGACCCATTTGGCCAACTCCAAGTGTCCCAATTTTGCACAGCTGCACATTTTCCATTGGGCAGGAAGGGTCAGTGTGGGCAGCCTGGGGTAGGATTTATCCTCGTCTGCCCAGCTGTAATGTATGCAAGGAAGTCATGGCTTTGCATGGCTATTAAACACCCTATAGTCTATATAAAAACATGCAAAGTTGAGGCTTAATAGCAATAAAATATTACGGGTACTGCCCTCACTCATGGCTGAGCGAGCGTGGCCCTTGATTGGGTAATTGGCAAACCACACACTGTGGCTCTCCCGTGAATAATCATGTTTTTTCATTAGGGGAACAATAGGTTGCTTAACCCTCTAACTCTTCTTCCCAAAATGCCTCTCCATGGTTGTGGGGGCTCTTCCTGAGCGTCCTGCACTCCCCTTCCCAGCAGTGTGCTCTCAAAGTCATTACATTCCCGCTCTGTGGCACTGAGGCTCTGCTGGCTTTTATTTTTCCCCGAGGCCGGTAGCCTTTGGGAGGGACTGGGACACATTAATGGAAAAGATCTGCTCCCTAATTCATGGCATTTCAGAGACCTTTGAATATATTGGGCTCCGGTTGAATTAATGTCACTTCAGTCAGGACAGGAAGTTTACTGTAGTTTGTCAACTATCATTCATTTAGGAAGTCCAGTAATTTAATGTGCAGCAGAGGGCAGGGAGACGGAAGATGGATCTGGATGAATTATGTGGGATTTTTTTAAAAACATGCGTGGAGTCACATGGGAAAACATCGTTCAGTTGATGAGAGTACAGTGCACTTCCATGAAGTGGGGCTGATTTCTGCCACAAACCCAGCCTTAGTCAGCACAACCAGGAACACCTGGACCCCCCTCCTTCTCCCCCAACTTCTGAGAGGTGAGGTCTGTCCCTTTAATGCAGGGAATTGATTGATTTATGGCCACGTGATGGATCGAATGATCGTCAACGGAATTACACTGAATTATGGTGACACTGCTTCTGCTCCACAAGCCACTCCCCATATGTCCTATAACTCAAAAGCAGAATGACAATAATACTATCTATGAAATTTATATTCATGATTATAAATTAATTCTTTTTGGCCAGACCAGCAGCAGCAGCAGCCTGGCTTTGCAATTTCCAAACAGCATTTATGGCGTTGGCTTGGGAATACTATCTATCAAGCTTGGTGACAAATGTGGTGGATGATGGTCTTTGCCGCCGCTGGCTCCAACATCCACTTGTGTTACAGGGGGAAAGAAAATGCTATAAAATAACAGGAATCCTTGAGCTGCAATTTCTGCCCAGTGTTCCCAGCCTAACACCAAGCTGCACAAGTCTTCTGTGAAATGAATATTCCCTGGGAGAGAAGCATGGAAACCAGGCTGTATTCCCATGTGGGAAGAGCCAGAGAGAGCAGGAAACAGCTGCTGGGAATTGGAGAGGCTGCACCCAGTGTAGGAGCACCTGAGACTTCGGGGAAATTCAGCCTCTAACCTGGGGCCTGTTGAACCCCTTTCTATGCGACGGTGGAAGAAGCACTGGGGCTTTTCCACACAGTGTTGGCCAATTTAAAAAAAAAAATTATGTAAAAAACCTTTAAAAAGGGAAAAACAGGAGCAAGGAGAATGAAGTGACATCTTCTAGCTCTGCTGGCAGCAGGGAAAATGTTGCAGGTGTGCTGTCAGCAGATCGTGGTGATGGCAGAGCAGCGTGAGAGCAATGACTGCAGGAGAGCAGGGCCTGGCTTCCACCAGGGACACATCAGCTGCAGAGTTGCTTTATGGACACTTTGAATATCCCCGAAATGCCAGCAGGGCCCTTTGGAGGTGCTTTTTACGTTCTGGGAGCTCCTGGGTGGCTCGTGGCCACACAATGAAAGCCACTGATGGCCGGGTGCAGGGCAGTGCTTGGGCTCTCCATGGCTGCTTTCCAAGGAAGCCTCCCTTGCCGTGGGAAGGCTCTGGAGTGGCAAAGATTGACAATCAGGATGCAGCTTTATCCCAGATCATTACACCTGTACTGAAAAGATCTGCTGGCCTACAGTGATCACCTAACAATGGGTGATAGAAATTAGGAGCAATGGTTATGTTTGTATGCAGACACGAGTTCCATTGAAGAACCTATGAAAGCACAATGGTGCAAGATGAGGAGTGAGTTACTACTTTGGAAGTATTCACTTGGCAATAATAATTGCTTTTTTTGCTTTAGGAAAGACATCCTTTGCAAAAGTGCCAAGTTAGCAATGCTTCCCTTCACTCACCTGTTACTTAGCCTGAAGAAAACCTCTAAAACTCACTGAAGTTGTCTGTCTCACTTGAAGCTTTTTAGGTTGGGTTTTTTTCAGGTGAGGACCAATAGACCTGTGGTGCTGGGCAGTTTGCTCTTTCACTCGCAGATCAGCAGGGCTGGCCCCAAGCACCGCCTGCTGCTTTTCACCCCCTGTCTGGACCCCAAAGCACTGCTGGAACTGTTGTCTGTGTGATCAGCTCTGAGATCTTTGCTTGTCCTCACCTCAGGTGCTCCGAGGGCAATGGGAGCCTTTCACCACTTGCTGTCATGAGAAAGAGGGGCTGTTTGCAAGGCTGTGACTTCCCTAATCTCCCTCTGGTACCTTTGGACTTCGTAGCCCACGCCAGCTGCTCCTGTCTGGTTTCCATGGCCTCAGCAGTCGCTGGTGTCCCTTTCCACAAAGCTTTGCTGATGGCAGTGACACTTGCCCAGGCAGGAATCCCTCTGTGTAGAGCAGGTTGTTGTTGTGGCAAAGGGGTTTGTTACCATCATGACCCCATTAATGTGGGGTGTCTGGGGAGTGAGAATCTCTTCAGCAAGGCACTGAGTGATCCTGAGTGTTAAAAATTCCTGCCCTTGTCCTGGTTGTAAACACAAGGTTGTGGGAGCAGCTCCAGGTGAGGGCAGTCCCACTGAGCTCTGCCTTTGCATTCCTGTTCTGTTTTCCTCCTCTGCCTTCTCTCTCTAGCCGGGTCAGTTGGCTTCCAGCACCCCACACAGCCCTTTTCTACCTATTTATATCCTAGAGCATCTTAACTTTCCTTCTGAGATACAGAAAGAACCTGCAGTCCGGCCCTGTGTAGAAAGATACTTTGGAAAAGTTGGGATCCAGTAAAAACTCCAGTTCATTTCTTCTCTGCTGCCTGCCCTACTGTCAGTAATAACCTGCCCGTGTTCCCTGTGCCTTCCCCACTCTCTGTTTATCACTTTCATACCCTGCTGCCATCCTGTCCAGCCTAACTTTCTCCTCTCCCATCATCTAAATGCTTTCCCACCACCCTTCTATGTAAATTCCGGCTTAGACTTTGTTAGAGTAACAGAAATGCAGCTTTATTGCACTGTAAGGCTCCAACATAGTGAAACCCATTAATGGGAAAGGTTTTTCCATCCGTTCCAAGTGAACGGAGATGCAGCTCTATGGAATGTAGCTATGGTGCTGGAAAATCTATATAGACAGCAGAGGAGACAGAGGAAGGGTGTTCATTTACATAGTTTGTGGTCTTGGTTGGAAATTCAAGGTGAAAGATGGGCAGATTTCCTTTGGTTACAAGTAGTGTGCAATCCCAAAAGTCCAGGTGGGAGCAAAGTGAGGAGAGCAGGCTGAGCAAGGGATTAATTCAGCTTTGAAATACTTATCAAACTCCCGAGTGGCACTGAGGGGCAGAAGATCCCACTGACCAGCAGCACGAGCGCTCCTAAGGCTGTGATTTGGGAAGAATTTAAATAAACCCCGCCCCGATGGTTGCCTGTTCTGAGGGCAGCCCGAGCACGCTCGCCAAAGGTCTGTGGCCTCACAGGAGACCCATCCTTCCTCTGGTTATCTGTAGATCCCTTCCAAAAAAAATGTGTTCCTTGGCTGTGGAGCTGCATTTTGACTGTCTGATGAATCAGACATAAACCATCCCGGGCTTTGAGGAGCTCATTATTCCGAGCACTTCCCTTGCTGTTCTCCATGGCCAGCTAGCAGAGCCTGGAAGAGTTTCTGCTGACTCGCCTCTTTCAGCCTTGGAGACAAAATCCTGACCTTGCACAGCAAATTTAATTGTGCCAGGGCTCAGTGGAGACCTCGGCAGCAGGAGTTCCACGGGGTAATCCTTTACTTCCACACCTGCAGCGCTGCTGGGAGTTACTGAGGGCTGCTGAAGGGAAAAGCAGATTTAGATCCTTTATCTAAATGAAATATCCTAACGGTGGTAGTGCCAAAATCAAGCCCAAATATTAATCTAACAGAAGGTAGGAGCTGGAGCATCTTCGTTGTTCTCAAATTGAAGGGTGGGATTTAGAAGTGCAGTGAGGCATCGAGATCACGGCTCTGCTTGGATATCCCACTGGGAATCAAGGAATATTTCCAAATTACTAACCTGTGGATGGTCACTAGTTGTGATTAGTTGTGAAATGTGGCCTTTTTTATCAAAAGGGACACCTTTATTCTGTGTATTTACATTGTGTTTCACTCCATCCATGTCTGATCAAGCACTGAGGAATAGGGGCATCATTAAAATAAAAAAGATTCATAATGAAATTTAATAGCTTGTTATTTGTGAACCTTGATTTTAATGTTTGTGGTTCATCTTAACCAGTCCCTGCAAACTAAAAGAGGGAAAACTAAAACTACTGCCCCATCCTTATAATCATGGCAATTTCACAATCTCTAAGGATCATCGGTGGAAAATAAATATACCACACTCTGGGCATTGCATTGCCTGAAATCATCAGGGAATTTGAGAGTTTTCTCATCTCTATTTCCTGTTCCTTGTTTTCTGATTTTAGCCTCCTGCTCACCCTGGCAGTGTGGAAGAAAAATAGATATTACGTGGCACTCTACATGCTGCTTATGTGGGTCTTGGTTTGGAATGTTTTCCAGAAATCTTCCAGGAAAATAAAATGGCAAGGACTCCCAAAAACTCGCAGTTAGGCACACAGATGGCAACAAATCCAGAGGTGCTGGAAAAATGGATTTTAGCAGATCCACAGAGGGATCTGAGAACCACAGGCCTTGGGGAGGAGTTTTACTGTGTGTGCAAAAAATGGGAAAAAATGGGAAAATATGGGAAATATTGTAATTCCAGAGCCTGACAGCTTTGAGAAAAGCACAGGGCAGATGATTCTGTGGTTCCTTAGAAACAGAGTAAGGGACACACAAAAAAAAAATAGTTTGAAAAAATAATTTTATATATATCTAAGTAGAATGGAACCTGAATCATTTTAGCTGTGAAACTCCAGAGGTGGGATGGCATTCCAGCCAACATTAATCTACTTACTGAGCTGTAAAACAGGTGGCAAAAATACTGATGAAATTTGAAAAATATTAATGGAACCGTGGAAAACAGGAGCATCCTCAAACACAGCTTGTCTGGGCTGTCTAGAGTTTTAATGGAATTTATTTTTCAAATTTAGTTGAAAAAATGAATTCCCCTGCTGAAATTCCAACTTGCCAACTCTCCAGCCCAGGTGGATTTTTATAGCCAAGATCTAAACCCCTGAAAAATAGCAGTGTGGAGTATAATGGAAATGCTGACACAACCTACATTACAGCTGCACGAATTGTGCCACTATAGTTTATGGAGAGCCCATTTTGGGTTTGTCAGGTTTTTAAACACAGGCTGTTGTAAATTTGAAAGAAGACTGTCTTGTCTTTGGGCTTTAAGGCTGTACATATTAGCAGGGATGGGTTTGAACCAAAATTTCCCTTCTCAGACACAATCCTGGACCTTGGGAGAGCAGAAAATCTCACCTGAGCACCGCAGTGCCATCATTATCCCGGGTTTTGGTTTTTGTTTTTGTTTTTACTGGGGGGAATTAGTTCTGTGATGGAATAGAGTTCCAGGGGACAAACACAAAGTCGGAGGATCTTCCCCTAGGTAGAAAAAGGTTGTGAGGAGAAATATGAGTTCAGTTCACACTGCACAAGTTCATCCAGTCAGTGACAGGGTCAGGATTGGGCTCCCAGTCCATTGAAACGTCACTTTTAGCCCAAAGGTAAAATTTCTCTGTTACCTGAAGTCTAACACCTCTGGCAGGTAAATATGTGTCTGTTCAAGCTGCACTGAAACAAAGCTTTACAGGCTGAAGCCACAGCTTGGCTTCAGAAAGTTAAGGATTCTGTCTTTAATTAGTGCTTGTGGAGGAAGTTGAATTTAGGCTGAAAACCTGTTCTCAGAAGCTCTTGGGAAAGTTTATCCTGAACTTGTAAAAACAAAGGGATTGTGGAAATGCAGATTAAAAACCAAATGTCAGCACTTGGGCCCAGAGTAATTTGATTGATAACAGCAGCAGGATGTCTCTTAGTGCAACCCCAAAGGTGGCACCTTCCTAAGGTGGATGAAAGCTGCCTTCCACATGCATGAATTAACCCAGGAAAAGGCAAAGAGGGAAAATCCATTTAAATCTGCATTAATCTTTTATTGGCTTTCCCACTTCTCATAAACAGTTTGTAACCAGACATATATCATCATCCCAAACATCAAGTATAACTTCTCACTCAATAATCCAATTGATATCCAGCTGATATATTCAGTAGCAACAGTTCGTAAATGGGGCATTTTATAACCTAGGCAAAGGTTAATCATCCTTAGCTTCTTAAGTGTGATCTTAACTGTACTGCTCGTGCTCACCAGTGGATTTCCAGCAGGGCTCTGGCTTGTAGTTAATTAGGAGGCAGATTCTTCACCGATGGTGAAAGGAAAGCCACGATGTTAAAATATTGTCAGTAGGTGCCCTATTTCTGGGTGCTCAGCCATGACACAAAGGACCCTGACTGCCAGGAACCACATCTCAGCCTTTTCTGATTATCAGGCTCTTTAAAGAGATGTCACACTGGGCACCCAGGAATTGGGGACATTAGAACCACTTGTCTTTTTTGTTCTAGCTGGCTTTGTTCAGGTCTGCTTGTAGCCTGTCAGGAGTCAATCAGCAGGAAGCCAAACAAGCCATGGCTCTGCAGCAGAGAGCAAAGCAGAACATCTGACCTGGTGGCACTGCAGTGACACCGTCAGCAGGATCAGCAGCCTGGCCTGGTGGCCACACCAAAGGCTTCCATCATCCCTGAGCATCCTGCAAATAAAGTGGTGACACAGCTCAATTCAATCTCCCTGATCCCTCCTGAGGACCTCTCTTCTTCAGGCTATTCCCACATAGACAAAAAGATTTTGTCTCACTGAACCTGTTTATTGACCACAGCTGTCACCCCTGCTCTGACCAATGACCTTATCTGAATATTCAAATCCATTGTAGATCACAAGTTCAAATGATTTTCTTACCCTCTGAAAGCCCTGTTTTCATAGTGAGCTGATTGCACATGACAATATTATAAGGGGTGTAATTGAGATTCTACAAACAATTTGCACCTCGGATTTACAAAAATAATATATACAGAAGTGGGAATGCTGCTGACATTCCCTTCCCCCAGCTCCCCTGAGCTGCTCCTCTTTGTGGAAACCAGGATGGCCCCTCCAGGTACTGAGAGACACACGAGGATTTCAGAGGGATGTGCCAAATCTGCTGCTGCAACTGAGAATCCACTGATTCCAATTCATCCTTTGGAATGGGTGGGAATCAAGGCCACAGGCCCAACACTGAAACTCATCTTTCTTCCTTCCCCGAGCACCAGCGACTTCCCTGAGCAGGGAAACTCCCAGGGGATTTCAGTGCAGTGGCTGTAATGGAGCTGAAGAGGTGCAAGCACAACACATTCCATCTCCTGGGGTTTTGCACCATTTCCCATTTCTGCTTTGACTTTACTTCCTTTATATTTTTTCTTCTTTCTTCTCTCATATTTTGTCACAAAGAGCAGAAGGCCAACTTCACAGTATTGCACTGAGCCCTTAATCTGTGCTACCTGAATAATACAAATTGTCAGAATTAACTGCTCTCCACATCTCAAGTGGTTCTTTCCCAGCTGTCTGCCTGTCCATCCAGCATCCCACTGACTTCATCATTCTGCCTAAAGATACTGGGTTTTGCTGGTTTGAAGAATAAGGACACAATGGAGTCAGAAGAACCAGAATATCCAGCTGGGTTCAGTTGGACTGAGGTGTACACAATTAATGAAAATTAAACTCACAGAAAATTTGGCTTGCTCAGACTCCTGTAATAGAGCAGGAATCAGTCCAAGTCTATTCAGACTCTGCAGGGGTTCATGAACTTCACAGACCATGTCAGTGTAGCCTCAGCTGAGAACAGGAAGCACATGGCAGAGAAGCAGATTTTGCAATTTTATGTTGTATCAGTGAAGAAAAAGGTGAAATGCTACAAATTCAAAACTGAAAAGCAAATAGAGGCTGTGAAACTCCACCCAGAGGTTTGTGGTGATCTCTTCAGCAGGAGGAGTCCATGGACATCCAGCTTTGCCAGCATCAAGGATGTCCTCAGGAGGAAAGCCCAGACACAGAAATCCCAGATCTCCCATTCTCACAAACATCACACAAAACCAGGAAAACCTCTTATGGGCCCTGATTTTCCAGGGTGAGAAGTGCTGGCTGGAAACACCAAACTGTCAGAGCTTTCCTAACATGTGGTCCTGCAACCTTCCTGTCCCTGATTTTCTGCACCTCTGAGAGTCACCCTGAGGATTGTTCCTGGTGCTATTTATTCCTACATTATTATGAAGTGTCCAGTGTGGAATATAAGGCTTAAGTGCAGCCTAGTTCATAAAGCCTTTGGAGCTCATTACATGGATGGCAGTACAGGAGTGCAGAGCGTTGCTGTAAATTTGAATTTTCTGCCGTATGTTTTCTAAATGCCAATATAAATAGCCCAGGAAATAATAAAATGAATAAAACACACGACTTCATTCGAGTTCCATTTGGAAAGACAGGGTGTGAAATGAAGAGCTCTGTTCTCCAGGTGGTGATCTCCATGCATAGTAGAGTGTTTGTCCTGAATTTCATTGCTTTGGAAAAAAGTCATGGAAACTCTTGATTTAGCTGGCGTTTAATGTGTGTTTTCAGTAACTTCTGTGATATAATCAGCTACCGAGGGAACCCGGGAGGGAGCTCACGGGGCAGTAAAGCTTCAGCTGTGGCTCTCCCTGCCTGCCCATTGCGTTGCTGGCTGCACAAACCCCAGCATTCCCGGCTCTGTGCATGGCTGCGCCTCCAGCCGGGCGCTCCCGACGGATCCATCGGAGCCACGCCGGGAGCTGGGGCAGCACCAAGGCCCGGGGCTGTAAATCCCCTCTCCTTGCTGGGAATTGCAATGCACGAGCAGTAGGCAAGTATATTCATGTCTCCAGCTATCCATAAATGCAAAATCACGGGCAGCAACATTCTCTTTATTGTTATCCCAACAGAGGCCTTTTCCCTTTTTTTTCCTTTTATTATTTAAGCCCCTGTTGTTTTTTTTTTTTAAAAAAACATTTTATCTGCTCAGAGCTTTGGCACATGAGAATTCTTGCCTTGAAATAAAACCCAGTCTTCTTTACACAGATTGAGTGCCTCTGAATTTATAAAATTATAGCATTAAATAACTCAGCCTCTTCATAAATACTAAGGAGAAAGTCACAGGGCCACCAATTTTGCCAGAATCCCTAAAATCCTGAGAAACTGTAGCCACATTGAAAACTGATATGAAGTATGTTGGCAATGCTTTAAATTAAGTGTTTTTAATATGCTTAACCATGCATTTAATTTAAGCTTAATGAGACAGTTATTGTATGCTGACTAAATACCATGAGCTTATTAAAAACATATTTACAGAGATTAACAGTGATGTAACAGATACACATTTATGCCATCATTGGTAAACTGCTAATACCACATTTTTAATTAATTGGCATCTACTCGATATACAGTGGGGCTCTGGAGAGATTTATTATATTTGGTTTATATTGATGAAGCACCAACTGGTTTAATGAGGGTTAATTGATCTAGCTAACTATTAAAATATACATTTCCTTTTCTGTGGTGATCAGGGCTTAAATGAACACACATTGAAACAACTGGAATTTAGTCTGTGCTTAACAGGATAATTCACCTGCTCACAGGTGAGTGGGGGCTTAAATCAGCTGTTGAGTGGGGACAAATTAAAAATTCCAGGAAATAGCAGAGTAAGAAATGAAATTGAAATAAAAAACAATCACAGAAATACCAAGCAATAGGTAGGGCAGAAGAAGAAAAGTCTTTAGGGCTTTTGGAAGTGTCTCAAATTTGGTCAAGAGCTCAGGAGTTACTGCTGGTTGTTCTCCCTGGGCATTTCTTGGTGCTGAGATGAATTCTCGCTGCTCCTGCTGGTGTTGCCATAAATGCCAGCTTGCCATGGACCCCCACACCCAGGGGAGGTTCATTTAACCCACGGGATCTGTTTCAATAACTCTGAACCATGTGCAATGTGCTTACCACAGCCTCCTAATTTTCCATGCTGCTGGAATGTGTGTGTGTGCCTAATGGAAAATCTACGAGCATTTTCAGAGCGGTTAAAACACGCTTTCCACTGGTTTTAATTTAATTTTACTTTTTTATGAAGAATCTTAGAGAAAGGGCACAGTGAAAAAGCAATGAAAGCCAAATTGCTGTACATGAGGTTTCATTTCTGGAGAGCCAGGGAGATTAATTCACTTGGCTGTGACTTGTTCATTACTACCCCAAGCTAACCAAAAAAATGAAATATCACAGGGAGCAGCTCCTCTCTTCCATAGGTTGTTACAGAGTCCTGATCACAGGCTGTGGAAGAGGAAAATATTCAGGTTAATGCTCTGACAATGCCACACCTGCACTGAGCAAATTATTCTGATGCTGCAGTTTCATTTGCTGATTCTGATACGATTGTTTTTCTGGCCATTATTTGATTTTATTCTATTTTATCTGGACACTTTTCAGTGTTCCCCAGCCTGGTGTGAGGACGTGGCCCTCCCTGATCAGGAGGCTCTCACCCAAGATTTGCTGAATCACTGGTTCTCCCTGATCTGCTCTGCCAGGGAAGGGTGTGCAGGAGTTTGTGTGTGTGAATTATCAGAGACAACAGAAGGACCCTCGAAGAAGGATTAAAATAATGATGATAAGAAGGAGGTTGAATTATTCTCTGTTCTATTGTCCATGAGGGTGACAGAAGCCTGTAAAAGATCAAAGGTGGTATCCTGACACAGAGACATCAATTAAAATATTCTGCCAGGCCTTTATTTGACACTTAGCTTGCCTGTGACAATTTACAGCAGAACTTCGTAGCATCCATTTATATGGCTTAAATTTTTTAATGGTTCTGAATTCTTTGTTGAACCTTTTTTTTTTGAGGGAAAAATGTTAACTCTTAATAAGTGACATGGCATTTTATTCTGAATCAAAAGCCTTTTCTTTGAAAACGGCTTAATTAACATTTCCAGGTTCATAACATTTTCATTTATTCCTCTTTTTTGTTTTTAAATGGTTTTTTAAGTTTTCCAGTGATAGTGATAGAGGTTTCCTAATGTATTAAAAAAACACAGAGTGTGCCCAGTGGGATCTGCAATCTGATTAGCTTTCAGTTTGAAGCTGAAGGAGGAGATTAAGCAGAGAAGGACTGCTGTGCTATTAAGAAGAAAACCTGATTTCTTCTAGCCATTAGCCAGTAAAATGAGTACAGCTGTCAGCAGAATGGCTAAATATATTACACTGTGAAGATTAACAGGTAAATATTTGAAAATTATGCAAGGTTTGGAGTGTGAGGAGCTAAATTCTCCACTTAGGAGTGACTTTTGAAGCTGCAGTCGTGATACTGCAACCCAGAGGTTTTGGGATTGTCTTTGAAGAGCCTCTTTGTACAGGGTTTCATCCAGCTCTTGGCACAGTAGGCTCTGGTCCTTGACCAAAACTCCAAGTTGTTGCCACAGGAAAAAACAAAAATAAAATCCTAATCCCACTGAATCCCACGAAGCAGCTCCAAATTTGTGTCTGGAATTTAGTGCGGAGTGGCTTCACTCTGGTGATTCACCTCCGTGTTTTCCCCTAAAGGCTTCCCAAAGCCTTTCCCAAGAGTGGAAGTGCTGCTGCTCTCAGCTCTGCCCGTTGGGCCTCTGAACATTTGAAGTGGTAAAAGCTACAAAGTGTCCCATCAAAAATGATGGGAATCCAGCTCAGATTCCCAGCTTTAGATTTTCCAGTGTTTTGGATACATCTCACCAAACAAAGGATCTCAAAAGCAACTTCTATAATGTTTTCCATGAAGGCAGAATGCAGTTTTGGATCTGAATTAGACACAAGTTGTTCACTGTCTGACCAGCACGTCCATTTCTCACATTCCTGGGGATCTGCACCTTTGTATAGACACGATCAGAAGCTGGTGTATCCCTGCTGGAATCCATTCCCATCCAGAACAGAGCAGCTATCTAACACAGCCTGCTTTATGAGGATGCATTCAAGCAAAATGTCATGGAAAAACAATTTTCCCCCTGCAAAACAACTGCTTATCTCAGACAGATCAAATCAGAAATGAAACCAGAGGAGCAGAGAGGGGAATCCAATTAGAAAAGAGGTGGTGTGGGAAGGATTAGTGGTAGATAGGGATGTGGTAGGGGATGAGCGTTTCCAAATGCACTTTTAGACCCCAAAATAATATAGTTAAAACATCAAAAGGGTAATGCAGGTATCCAGACTGGAGAAGAAAATAAATATATGCAAGTTTAAAGTATATCTATAAATATTTTTCTTGTGTACCGTGAGCCATTCGTGAATTCACACACACATCTCCTGAGATGTAAAAAACCACATTAACTGTAAAATGCATGTCTTTCCCACACCTTTTGTAGCATTAATTTAATATGTTTTGCTATATTTAGGCCCCATCTCATCTTTAACTAGATTTGGTACCTCTTTTCTGTCCGTGTCTGTGTAGCTGAGCATTGTTTAAGAACCAGCTCTCAGACCTGGCGGCTGTGGGACCGTGCAGAGGTGAAAAGCAAAGTGACAGGAAGCAGATGTTTAAGTTCAGCAGTATTAGCAAAGCTCCTGAAGTCTGAGGATAAGTGTGTGCTTCAAACCCGTCGAGGTGCATCGGATGGAGGCCCAGAGCTGAAGTTAAGCAGCTGTTTTGGGGAGCAGGGATGGACGGCCGCTGGTGCCACAGCACAAGAATTAAGCATATGTGTAGTGAGAGCAGGCTCGCCGCCTGTGCCTAGGAAGGTTTCTGGTAGGATGTGTCGTTATTTGTTTTCCTGTATTTTTCTTTCATACAAAACCATTGCAAGCTGGAAATCCAAAGTGAATATCATTGATCTCATTTTCTAATCAAGTGCTTATGAGTGAGGGAAGACTGGCTCTGCCCCTCCTGTGTTAATTCCTTTCTCCCTGCTTTTTTCTCCTCACCGAGGAGTCCAAGGGTTAAGCCATCCCAACATGCCTCACTCTCAATTTATAAACCAGAAAATCTTCCATAAATCAAAAGTTACAAACAGACTTTGTAATGTCATAACTCTTGTGACGGCTCTGCCTTTGATTGATTCCTATACATACATTCTGTCTGATTACCATAATGTGTTCTTGTGGGACAATTCGAGCAGGGGAGAGGGAAGGCGCAAGGAAAGAAGTAAATAACAAATGGTCCTGACTCCTCCTCATCGAGAGTGATTTCAGTCCAATGTTCCATCATATCAACTGGGAAAGAGAGTCTTAGGGTTTAGGCAATCAATTACAGATATGTGTAGAGGCAGACACAATCATTTCCCTGATTGTCACCAGTCTGGAGCAGTGACACAGGGAAGTGATCCATCAGTCTATTTCCAGTGACAACCGGAGAAAGATGGCAGACACTTGGACACTCACAGGCCCCTGGATTGGCTGGCTGGCGAGATTGAAAAATAGCTGTATTTCAAACATAGCTAAACCTTTAAATACCTCTGGAGGAAGATTTCAGACATTCCTAGAAAACATTTAGAGCTATTATAGGAGTCACTCCCATTACAGTGGGTGGTGAGGAGAGTAAACCTGCCTTGAAGTGCATTAGAATAGATAGAGTGAAGTTACCCTGGTTCAGCCAGGAATATCAAAGTCCTTTCCGATTTGCCAGCTTTGCTTTTCCTCTGCTTTAATGCTGTGTTTTTAATAGGAAATCTAATTTTTTTCAAGCGAAGAACAGAAAATTAGCTCATCTTTGATCAGATATTTAGCATTAGATTTTAGAGGGCATTTTTTCTGTTGCTTAATGCTGCTTTTTCCTCAGTGTACAGGGTTTGTTTTACATTAAAAATCACCAGCAAGGTGCAAAGTGTGGTCAGTTCAGCAACCCGAGAAATGCCCTCTTCTGATAACTTTTATAGACATTGTCAGAGCCCTACAGAAAAACAACCCACACACTCACTGGGTCTTCAGTAACCAGCTGGTTTCAGGCTTAATGTATTTATTGGCTTCTCCTCATAGCAGAATTCTTTCCAAGAAAGAGAAACCACACACTGATGGTTTGAAACAGAAGCCCCAGAGCAGCGTCCCACGAGCTGTGGAGGGCTGGCTGCAAGCTTGGGACGATGGAGAAGCAGCAGCTGCCGATATCCAAGTGTTGGATGAGTAATTTTCTGGAGTTGTGAACTCCCCAGGCACATCTCTCACCGCTCCTCCCCTCACAGCCCTTCACTGTCTGACTGGGAATCCAACCTCACCCCTGCAGGCAGAGCAGCTGAGCCCACGGGGGCTGTGCAGGGATGTGACCTCCTCATCTTTCTCCTGATCTGTGCCCTCAGCCCCTTCCCAAATCCTCACTAGTGTTGGGTTTTAAGGCTGAACTTTGAAGGCAGAGATGCTGTGCCTTAGGCTGGGGGAAGGTGGATCCCCCCTGAAGGCAGAGGTAAATTAATTCAGGGAAAATCCTGCCCCGTGGCCTGGCAGATCCCTGGGAGGTGCTGAAATGGGAGCTCTGCCGAAGCTGGGAGTGAGGTGGTGCTGGGTGAGGAAGAAGCTGCCCCCGAGGCAGCTGGAGCTGGTTTTTATGCTGTACCCCTACAAAGGACACATTCTTGGCAGCCCAGGGAAGGAGAGAGGCTCAAGGAGTGTTTGGTCCTCCCACCCCTAAGCTTCTGTGGGAGGAGGAGATGCTCCCACAGGGCTTTCATTAAAGGAGCCTCTTTCATCTGTCTGGTGGGTCATGGTGGCACCCAGCACTGCCCTTGAGGCTTCTGCTGCTCCCACAATTTACACCCAACTCCCCAGCAGGGAAGGGGGCCAGCCTTGACCAATGTCAGGACACCCCCACCCCTCTCCTCCATGGACAGGACATGCTGAGCTCTGTATTTCGGATATTTATCATTGTCCTGAGAGCTGTGAATTGTCCTCAAGCACTCCAAGCACATGGAAGCATCACATTTTGGTGGCTTTTCAGGTGGAAAAAGCAAGAAAACAAAATCTGGGAGCTCGCATTAAAATGTACCCAGGCCCCCGCTCTAGGACACCGCTGACAAACTTCTTGGATAACATTAGTCTGATGGCAAAATGTATAAAATAGAATTTATTAATAATTCATAAAGAGCTTTGATATCTTATCTATTGCTCTTCTCTTGTAATGATTTTTAATGTCATCATGGTTTTTAATTTTGCATGAAACCCATCATCGTCTGTTTTCATTTGTTTGGTAAACCTTGTCTGCTTTATTAAGAAAATCCCGAGGCTTCTGCAGGTATTTCTGCAACAGTAAGAATAAAGAAATATTAATAGTGATTTGTTTCTAGCTCAATGCAACATTAATTTCAGCACTATATTATGAGGATTTTATTTTTTATAATTTCTCAACCTTGGGAAATATACTTCCCATTCCCAAAATCCAGTAATCCAAATGATGAGTGAAAAATCCTCAGTGTCCTAAGATCTTGTACAAACCTTCCCTTCCCTTTTATTTACTGTGTATGCTCCTGCAAGCCAATAGGAACCATAACTCCATTTAGATAATAATAATCAAATTATCCAAACCTGGGAGAACATGCTTTATAGATTTTGGTCTAAATTTAATACAAAAATGCAGTAGTCCTTGTTTGGAAGAGTTTATTAAGGGTTAGCAAAGAAAAAGCTTTTTCAATAGTCTATAACTCTCTAATGGCCTTTTTCAAATAAAATGGGAAAGAATTTGCAAAGAAACCTATATCAGTGAGCTGCAATTGTAACATTACAGTACAGGTCTATAAATCTTGACATGTTCAGAAGATTGCCTAAACCAGCAATACAATCTGTCCAAACCTCATTGTCTCCACGACCAGCCAGACTCATTTTAAGAAATGTATGTGGTCTTCAACCTAATTTTATCACCTTCATTTGTAAACTAGTCAATCAATCAAAGCATCCTGTGAGTCTAAATAGAAAAAGGAGTGCATTTTCATGCATTTCCAGACAGCACAGTCAAAAATTAATCTCCACTTGATCAGACATTCCTTGCCCTCATCTCAATAGACCATCATTAGGGTCAGCAATGTATATTAAAAATAGAGTTGCAGGGAACTGTGTGCTGGGGATTCTTTGCAAGGTACCTGCAGCCAGATCTGTGAGCTTAGGGCTCCCTGGGAGACAAGGCTGAGCTCACCCAGCAAAGAGCAGCCTCAAAATAAAGTTAGAAATGGGGAAAGGAGAATTAACTAAGAATTTTCATGCTCCACCAGGTGCTTTTTGCCCCCTGAGCACAGGGAGTAACAGCTTGGTGGGATGAAAAGCGAGATTTCAGAGACCTCATCTCATGATCCCTCTCCTGTTTAATACCTGTAGATATTATTCTGAAATATTTTCCCACTCGTGCGTGTATTCCTGTGAGATGAGACTGGGGCTGGGCAGGTTTGTGCTGGGGAGATGGGCAGTGGGTATGCACTGTGCCCCAAAGCCCTAATTCCTGCTCTTCCATCACGGAATTCATGGCCTTTGGTACTGGGCAGCTTTGGTGAGGTGCTGTCCTGTGGCTGTACCAAGGCCGCTTGGGACTGACCCCTCCTCTCCCTTCCAGCTGCTTTTCTCTCCTCAGGCAACACCAAGAGGCCAGTGAATGCTGTAATGGGATTTCCAGTCGGTGCTGGAGTTCCATAAAACAGCAAAACCACCAAACTGCCCATGGGGACCTGTCTGAGCAGCCCCAGGAGCCTGCTCTGGCTGAGCTGGGGCTGGTGGGGTGGAACAGGGGAGGGAAATATTCCCCAAAACTGGCAGAGCTGTGCCAGGGCAAGCAGCAAACTGGGGTGGGCAGTGTAGGAGGGCACAGCACATCTTTGGTTTGTTTGGGAGCATAAAAAAATATTCCAGAATGGGAGCTGTGGTACCTGAGGTCCTCTTTCCACCTACCAGTCCTGGTTCTCTCTGGCTGCCTTCTCCTGCAGCTGTCCCTGGACAAAACAATATTTAAGGGTTTGTTGGTCTTAATTCAAAGTTTCTGAGTGGGAGCTGAACTGCAGCAGCAGTTCCAGTCCCTCAGATGAGGAAGAGTTGTTTTCTTGCTTTGGGGAAATGGTTCAGTCCCATGGCAGTTGGGATTTTTCTCTAATTCTTGACTTGCAGCACAAAACCCATCTCTAAACACATCTCAAAGAATGGCAGTAGAGAAGGTGTTGATATAGCAGCAATGGCAGCACTGACCAGAAAAATGAATTCTTTATCTGAGTAAAGAGTCCCTTTTTTCCCTGGCTGATGAACCTTCTGAGGTGTTTAAACATCCAACCAGGAGCTACCTTCAAGGTGGCAGGAGAAATCTCTGCTCTCACCCTTCCCTCCTCTGTGGTGTGTCCCGCTGAGTGAGTGCTGCTTCAGGATGGAGTCACTTCATTCCTGCTCAGGTCCTTGGCTCCCTCTGAGAAAGGAGGCTGGGGCAGACCCACGGCCCTGTCCTGAAGGGCACTGTGCAGTGCTGTTGGTGGGAAGACACAAAGCAAGTCCAGGTGAAAGCTGGGCTGGATTCCGCCATCTGATGAGCTCAGGCTGCAGGAATGGTGCTTTATTCTTCATTTTTTTCTTGGAATATGCAAGAGGATTTCAGGGAATCAATTATTTCCTCAACTTATATTTTGGAGGAGAAAGAAATTTATATTCAAGTGGCTCTGCCACAGCCTGCAAAACCTTATGAAGTGGCTGGGGAACCCTTTCCCCAGAGGTCTTTCCTTAAAAAACTTCTCCCAGAGGTTTTTAATTAAAGCCAGAGCACAGAGGGTGTTGATCCTTCGGGGACAGGGCCCTGAGCTGCTGCTGGGCTCCTTCAGCTCAGTGACAAGGAGCTGGCCCCGAGGTGGCCGCGGTGGGGGGATCAGATGGATGATGGGGAGCCTTGGCCATCTGCCTCTCGTTTGCTGCTGCCGGGGACAGCCTTGGAGCCGGGGACATCGTGTGGGGCATCTCCCCCAGGTACCACACTGGGGAACTCCAGGGGGTTAAAGAGCTATTTCTGATTTACAGCAGCCCGTGGGAGCTCTGGAGCAAAGGCCGAGCAGGAGAGGAGGTTCCCCACACAGCACCATGGCCAGGTGGGGCTGGACATCCCCGATCGAGGAGGAGCTGCAAGAGAGACCCTGACGTGGAGAGCCTGAAATGAAGATCTCCCAAAAGCTTGGGAATTCAGAAAAAAATTACCTGCTGCTTTCCAGGCTTTTTAGTCTATAACCCCTGACCGTCAGGCTCGGCAAGAACAAACCATTGAATTTTCAGGGAATATTCAGACTTCAGAGCCGATTCCTCCTCTTTTCAAGTGTTTTTTCCACAAGGGGTCATTGCAGAGCAGAGCAAGGATGACTTAAAAATGAGGTGATTCTTTCCTTTTCGAAAGTGAAGTAGACATTTAGATGCAATTATTTTAACTGGAATTGTTAACAGCATTAATTTGTAGCTGAAAACCACCACAATGCCGTAATTATAATAATAATTATTTGGTTGGTGTTCGTGTCAACTCCGTTTAGACTGAGCAATGTTTTAGTTTAACTACATTTAACAAAACAGAGCCAGTCCAGTGGAGGGAAATACGGAGATTTGCCTCTGTGTATAAACGAAGCATTTAAAAATTAGTGTCGATTTCTGTGTGGTAATTGGGATAAAAGGAGAAGACCAAAGAGGAGACGTTTCTGAACTGACATTAAATCCAGCCCTAGAACATCTACGGAGAAGATCAGAAGCAATTCTCAACCATCAAACCACTGTTGACTCCCAGATAACTGCCTGATCTTCTGTTTCTTTTCTCTTTCCTTTTGTTTGGCAAATAAAGCCTTTTCAATAATTCAGGCAAATGGCTTGATAAATACAAATAATTGAGCAGATTAAGCTTAAAAATAAAAACATATTTCATCATATGTAACTTAAAAAGTAATCATATAATTAATGGGTGAAAAACAGAGAGAAAGATTGCCAGAGATTAAGATTAAGCCCTGCAGAAGAGAATGTTCTAACTAGAAATTGGTTTAATTAATAGCACATTTTACATAATGATTACAGTGTAATTGCGCTGACTAGCAGAGTGTCATTAAATATATCCATGCTCCTTTACAACACCCTAAGGCTAAAAATAATGAGTTACATTGAAAATCACTATGCAACAGGTTCATAAATAACATTTAAGCCTATACAAGGCGAATACTTATAAATAATAAATATTTGCCTTTTGTAATTGAAGAAAAAATGACAGCCTTCTTTTTCTACTACCCTGTAGATTGTCATGTTATAATGCTGAAAAGATTTTTTCCCCTTGCGTTCTCTAGAAAGTCTTGAATAATTTATTCAAATGCTAATATTCCACATAGTCTGACTTTGAGGAACAAATATTCCTACATAAAGAATAAATGCCAAGTTGCTTATTACCAGCTTGGTTTTACTTTGCATGGTGCAGTCCCCAAAAAACTCTCACACTCTATTACACATGTCAGATGAAGTTAGTGGCCAGATTTCCTGCCAGAAGAGCTACATTCTTTTTTTTTTTGATTTAAAAATTACCCCTTCTCCCAAAATGTTCATCAGGCTCAGAGCTGTTATGCAGCAACAGCTGCTCCTCAGCTCCAAAAAGGACGACATCATAAAGCTGATAACTTTTTAATCTGGAGCTTTTCTCTGGTGCATCAGGAGGATCCAATAAAACCAGGTTGGATTTCATATCAGCACTGGGCTGACATTTGAAACCCCCCAAATGGGGAGAGCTCGGTCACCGAGGCAGCCATGGCAAAATAAATGTCTCCAATGGCAAAAAAAAGCAGGAAGAAACCTCCATCCGGGACATGGGAATGTTCTGGAGCTCCAGCCTTGCCCTCCAGCCACGCCAGTGTCATCCCACGGCAGGACCTGGGGGGCATCCTCTTCTCCAGGGGAAGGATTGGGGTAATAACTCAGCTTTTAGGGGAAAAACAAAACCTCTTGGAGCCCAGAGGTTTTCCATGCTCTGTGGGTGAACATCCAGACCCACAGAGCTGAATTTTGGTCTCAAACGAATCAATAATGGGAATAAAAATGAATAAATGTCACCTGAGTGGAACCTAAGCAGGATGAGCCCTGGAACCACAAGGCTTGGGGCACCCAAATGGCTTCAGTGCAGGAGCAGCTTTTCACACTTCTTAATGGTAATGAGATATTTTTTGGTATTCTCATCCTTCTTATTATAAAAGTTGGTTTTGTAGCATTAAAACCAGAAAATTCATATTGCCTGAGCACTAATGAAACAATGCAAGCACCTCGAGCGAAAAACCAGCAGGAAGAAAATGCGGTGTTTGTTGGCAACAAAACATCCTCTAGGTGAGGGCAGAAGTCTGCTAAGGCATGGAAAGGATTCTCTACCCTTGGATGACACAAAATCCAACTGTCCACAACCATCTCTGTTGTTTTTCTCTATCACCAAAATGAACACCTGTAAAATTTCCTGGGCCCAGTCAGACATTTTTCCCCCTTTAACTGAAGCAGGAATGATACACCTTCCTGTCCACAGGAAAATGACTCCTTTTCCTCCTTATCCTAAACACTGTGCAGAAGATGGAACTCTAGGTGGATTTGGAGAGTGTGGTGAAGAAAAACAATGTTAATTTTAATGGGATTTCCATGGTGGCAGGGCAGATCACTAGGAACATACCTGATTTTCTGTAGGCAGCTGCATTTACATCACTGTTGACTGTCTTTTCTTTATTTCTCATCATTTTTACAGCTTCCAACGTCCCATGGGGAACTCCAGAGCCCACAGAAAGTGCAAAAAGGCAGGAATGGACTTCCAGTGGGAATCTGGGCTGAGGGGGCTGGAGAAAAACTCCTTCCATATCACACCAGGAATGCCTTGGTCACATCACTCAGCCCTGCTGGGAGCTCTGGGAGGTGAGAAATGTCACTAGCGCAGGTATGATCTTTAAAATTATTAGGGTCAATTAATTAAGGTATTAAAAGAGAGAATTAAGGCATAAACTATTTAATTCTAATAAGAATTAATGCATAAACTATTTAATTCTAATAAAAAAGACTTTATTTGGATCCCAATCCAGAACCAGTGGATATCAGAAGTCCTATACAGGTAAATCTTTTTATTGTTATTATTATAGAAAAAAAACAGGGGTGCTTTTTGCCACAGAAAAAAGAATAAAACTCTTGGAGATTTAAAAAGTTTCAATTTGCTTAGCTGCAGCTAAGACAAAATACATCCCCCAAAGTACAAAAGGGCAGAATTTAATGCGAGAGGAAAGGTTAAGAAAGATGAAGAAAGAATCTCTTCCCCTGTTTATTCACTGCTGCTGGGCAATAATATAATTTTCAGTCTCACGTCTCTATTTCAGACCACATATGGCAGTAATATTGGATGTTCACCATCACAGCTTAACCATGACTAAACAGGTTGATGAATGTCATGCATCTTATCATCATACATGCATATTTTTAAATATAATTCACTTTTGATCTGCACCCTTGTGCAGTGGTGAATGAAAACAGTTAAGATTTCTTCCACTGTCTGCCTTTAAATGTATTAAACAGCCCTGCTGTCAATAGATTATATTCTTGTACAATGATAATAGCCCAAAAAACTAAGAGGCCTTGTCAGGAATTGCAGTTGTCACAGTTTGATGCAAATGATTTTACTTGGTGTTCATCTGCTGCACAATCATCTCATAATCTGGATATACATCACAGCATGACATGTAAATTTCCTGCTACTCTGCTTTCATTTCCAGAGGCAGCAATCAAATGAAAACCATTCAACCTCACCAAAATGTATAAATAATTTTCATTCAAACATATTAACAGTCAAAATATGAGAATTTATCACAGAGCACTACGCCTTTTAAGAAGCAATAAAGACTTTACTTTTTAAGCATATTTCTACTTAGAAAAGTAATATGAACAGTAACTTGTGGTTTTAAAAGAGGATTTAAAAGTCCACACATAGCACCGAGTCTTCAGACTTAAGTGTGTTGGTGCTGCTTTGCTCCACGTATTTCTTGGGAAAAATCAGCCTAGAAGAGGGTTGGGAAAGAGGGAATAAGGGATAACATCCAAATGACTCCTCTCCCCTCAGATTTGCCCCATAAAATAAATATGAGTATTAAATACAAAGAACAGAAAATATAATGCTGTGTCACACAATCTGGTGATACAGCAATGAAGGCTTCCTGTATTTTATTTATTCATTTTCATTTATACTCTAGATTAGATGTTAATTTAGCTGAATTTAAGGAATTTTTTTTAATCCATCCTTTTTTAAAAGGGCTCAAACACCCCCAAAAAAGAGCAGTTTTGAAATGCATCCAGTGAAATCCAAAAATTCCAAACAAGGGTCAGGTTGAACTCCAGTTCCACCAGTGCCAGCTGTCAAATATCTCTTTCCTGATCTCTTTTTGGCCTGGTGGGAGCTGCCCCTGCCCGTGGCAGGGGGTTGGAATGAGATGATCCTCAAGGTCCCTTCCCACCCAGAGCCATCTGGGATTCTGGGCTGGAAGTAACAACTGGAAAAGGGAAATATTTGCCCTGTGGGCTGTGGGGAGATGGAGGTCTGGGAGCATTTTCCAGCTGCAGTGCCACTGGGGAGTGCTGCTGGTGGTTACTGGGAGCACTGGGACACACAGGGGGCTCTGTGTGAAATACGGGTAAAATCAGCCTCCACTTCTTGCTGAAATGAGCCTTTTTTGGATGATTTGCCCTCCTTCCCAAGCCACCCTCCCCTGTCACTGTGTCCCCCAAATCCCCTCCTGGGGAGTCACTGAGCTCCCTGGAGTCCATCACCCGCCGGGCTCCAGGAGAGCAGCCCCCAGCCAAGCCAAGGAATGCAGGAACAAAGGACACTTTGCTGTTCTTATTAATGGTGGTGCTGAAAAAAATTGCTGCCTCCCTAGAAATTGGGTGCTTTTTTTGAGAAACAGGTAAAAACTGCTAAGATGACAGTTTTTCCCATTTTTCCAGTGAGTGTGTCTGAGGAAGTAGAAGTGCAATAACCTGGGGTACAGCAGGCTCAGCCATTTGAAATAAAACTTTGCAGTACTAATGTTTTTGTAACTGCTTTCATATTGTAATGATATTTTTCCAAGCACTGGTTTTATTTGATCTTAAATACCTTTTTGGGAAAGTCCAGTGAGCTGACTCTAATAAAATCATGCTATTGAAAAAAGGTTTAAGTGGAATGTTCAGAATAAATTACAAAACTGCATGCAAGAATACCAGCTAGTGCTGCAATAAAAATCTGGAAATGAGGATTCTTGCAATATATTTTAAAGAAGTAGTATACTTTTTTTTTTGTTCATTTTTTTCACAGAATGTTTCATAATAGAAAGCCTTTGCAACGTGAGAGAGGGTGAATGAATAACGAATGAATAAACTGCCAAAGAAATTGCATTTTAAAAAAAAACTTCTTCTTTTTTTTTCCTGGAGCATATATTTCATATCATTTTCAATAACTTTTAGAAGATAATAGGAAAAGTAATTCTCTTCCATTTTGCTGTACCAAAATACTTGAATTACATCATACTTAGACTGTCAGATTTCACTCTCTCTCTCACACACACACACGTTCAGATCCTTTGTATCAGGAGCTGATATCCGGAAAATAAGAGTTGTTTTTAATCCATGTCCTGGCAAGTCCTGAGTCCAGAGCAAAGGGCTTCCAGAATTTAACCAAGGCTTTTCATGGGCTTCCTCTGTCCTGTGGATCCAACAGCCAACACAGGTCTGGCAGTGGGATAGAAAGGACTCACTCCTACACAGCCCCATTTTCTGTCTGGCTTCTCCCAGGGATCTCCAGAGAATTCCAGCTGTGACACATCCGTGTTTGGAATGGCCCAGCCTCGGCCACAGGCAAACCTAGGACTGGTGGGGAGGTCAGTTCCAGGGCACTGAGGTTTGGACCCAGCTAGGGGAGAAAAATGTGACAAAATCCTGACACAGCTGGGTGAGCACCCTCAGAAACCACAAACGTCCTCTCAGGTGCTCGACCTCTGGCTGGGTTTGTCAGGGTTGTCCATGTGCCACCTTTGAGCTGCTCAGGGGCAGGGGGACATCCCTGCAGCCCTCCAGCCTGGGGGCACATCCTGCAGACAGCTCATCCTGCCCGGCACTGCCCTGATGGAGTGGAGTGTCAGCTGTGGCAGGGAGATTTAAAGAGGGTTCTGATGGAGGATGGGGATGCAGGTGACAGCATGACAGGCTGCAAGGAGGGATATGAGCTGAAATATTAATGCATGGCAGCTGTAGTGCCAGGCCTGGTCTGTTCTCTGCCCTTTTAAGAACTTTACATGGACAAGTTTCCTGTTCCTCCACTTAAGACTCTCTGCTGGATCCATGTAGAGGATGGCAAGCGATGAGGAAAGGAGGAGCCAGGCAAAGGAATCCACACAAACAACCCCTGGCTGAAGTAAAAGCTGTTGCTTGAAATGCCAGATCTGCTGGAGCAGAGGAGCTGGTGTTGTCAGGGGTCGCCTGGAATCCTTGCTGTGTGTGGTCACATGTGAGGAGCAAGAGAATAAGGCCACTTACTCAGCTCTGGGGGCTTTTGAGTCATGGGCTGCCCATCAGCCCGGTCTTCAGGCAGAAACCTGAAAAGAATCTTCTCAAAATGTTTTAATTGCAGCTAAATCTGACGCCTGTTCAAAGCTGCTGGGCTGTCCTGTATCTCAGTGCCTTCACCAAAAACTTAAATCCTCTTTGTTCTTGATGGCTTTGTGCAACCTGCTCAAACATCTCCCAGCAAATGCAGGGAGAAAGGAATAAACCAGACCAAGCTTCCTTCCTCTGTCTTATCTTCATACTTCCAGTGCATCCTTCAACCTGGACATCCACCACTTCAAACCCCACCTGTGCCATTGCTTAACAGACCCTTTCCTCTTAGTCTTCCCTAAAATCACATTCCTTGCCATACTGACCTCAGAATTTAACCTGAACCCCAGTGGTTCTCTGGCCAGGGGCCTGCCTGCTGGCAGGGTGTAATGGTTAATGGGACAAAAGCAGGAAAAAGGATTAAATCAGGACAAGGTGCAAGGCTTGAGTGGGAAGGTGGAAACTATGGACTCAAGATGTTGCAGGATGCACTACAGTGGATACCAGGGGAAGGTCATCAGAAGGATTTCTTATTCTTATTTCAGGAGTTTGGCTGCCTCATTGCAGAAGTGTTTGGTCAGAATCAGATTCAATTAAAAATCAGGAACACCAGAGAGAGCATGGATTTAAACAGAGCTGGGGGTTGGCAGTCCTGGCTGGGCTCAAACATTGATATGAGGGGTAAGAGCAGATGTGACACTGCCAAAGGAGAGTGAAATGTCTCTTGGGCTGTGCAGCATCACATCCATGACTGGCCTGGTTCACATCTGGGCAGCTGTTCAGGAGCATGGACAGCCAGACAGAAATGTCACCCATCACCATAACAACCGAGTCCTCATTTTGTTCTCTCACTCCCCAGCTTTGTTTTTCACTGTTTAGGATTGTTGTGGCAGAGAATGGTAATTTCTTGATTGTGTCTCCTGTCTACTCCAGGAGAAATCAGTGTGTATAAAGACAACAAAAATGCCATTTAAAGGCACAACTGTAATAACAAAAATCTGAGCTGATCGGGTTTGGTGCTATTTCATGTTGAGATATTTCAGTGCAGCTGAATTTGAGGCTGCAGCTCTGCTGAAGACCAGGACTTTTTGTTGCCTTCTGCCCAATTAATCCAGTAATCAATCCAGGTGAGCAAGATATTGTATCCATGCAGAGCCATTGTCAGCTTGAGTGGGATCCCTCAGCCTTCCCCACATCATTTCAGTTGCAGGATGAGGATCCCCAGGAAAAGTGTCACAGAATCACAGAATTATTTGTGACTTGTGAGCCAATGAGATATAAAAATAATAAAAATAATATCCCAGGACTGGAATGGTATATGCAGAAAGCAGCATTTTTATACCATTATCTGATATATCATAGATGATCAGATATAAATTTACACAGAAACCCCTGCTTTCTGCATATTAATTATATTAATTATACTATAACCCTTGGATGGGAAATATACTCCTGTGCACAGAGTACACCAAAAGTTCATTATTAAAGTTGCATCAGGAAACACATTTCAGTTAGGAAAAAGGTGTTGAAGTTTCCTGGGAGATGCTGAATGGAGTCTCTTGTGCCTCCTTCAGCCCCTGTTATCTCATCCCCTCATTATGGGTTTTCCATAGGATGCCTGCCCGAGGCAATACAGAGATTTAACTTGCTCTGGAGGTGACTTGGAATTGTTTTCTTCAGGATTCTTTAATATGCACCCTGAATAATGTTTTATTCATTTAGGGCTTTGTCTTTTCAGAAACACTTATGGGCTTTTCTGAGTTTTTTGTCTTAAAGAAAACAAAATGAAACCAACTTGGTGGTGTCCTACTGAGGGCTGTGAAGCCGTGATGGCCCCCACAATAAGCAGAGAGAAAATAACTCTTGCAGGAGTTCAAGGCCAGGTTGGAAGGAGCTTGGAACAATCTGGGATAGAGGAAGGTGTCCCTGCCCACGGCAGGGGTGGAATGAGGTGATTTTGGAGGTCCTTCCAACCCAAACCAGTCTGGGATTCTGTGAGTTGTAACCTGACAGGGTTCACATGACCGGCGTGTGGGCAATTCCACTTCCCTGAGTATTTCCTTCTGCAGATATCTCAGATCTTATTTCAGGATGTAGGGAAAGGTTTATTCAACGGACCCGACTCTTCTGACTCAGGCAGAGCTTGAGGAAAGCCTTACCGGACACACGCAGCAGTTGTGAAATTGGTGACTCACACTGTTCCCAGATTTGATCCGTTTTACCCTGCTCCAGCCTGTCCTTGGGGCAAACCTCAGCCTCCAGCCATCCCTCTCTCATCCCCCCATGCCAGAAAACGAAGCAGCTTCCCTTCAGCACTCAGTCCCACGGGAGAGGGGCAGGATCAGCTCCTGGAGCTCGAGGGACAATCCCTTCGCTGCTGGGTTTTTCAGCAGAGTCTCTGGACCTGGCACTGCCTGAAGCTTTCAGAGTAGCAACCATGGAGCATCCAAGCTGGATCTACGCCCAGCGTAAGTGGAATCTTCATGAAATTTAGAGAGATTTAAATGCCTCCTGAGCTTCTGGAGACTGATTATTTTTTTCCAAAAGCTTGTAACTCAACCAACTTTAGATGGGCTTTTGTGGGAATGCCAGGACATATACCCTTGATCACCTCCCTGCCAAATTCCAAGTCTGCTCAAAAGGTA
>VZRS01011633.1:70904-110904 GCA_013398055.1 Ifrita kowaldi | reverse complement strand
TTCTGGTTTTCTTGTTGTAAAAGGAGTTGTTATGCAATCTGTTATTTTGCAGTTATTTAAATTATTTTGCCATTTAAATAATCACCGAAGTATGATAATGCTTTACAGACTACTGTGAATGTAGAACTTCCCTCTGAGGTTTGCATTTCATATATGAAGTCTAGGATGAATGATACCATTCTCATGGCATTTAAAAAAATGAAAATCGGTGAAATGTCTGCTCTGAGTGTATAAAAAAGATACAGAGAGTAAAACATTGCTCTGCATAGTTTTAAAATTAAGAGAAAAGTGTCAGCCCAAGTATTCCAGAGCCAAAAATAAAAATAAGCAGAAATAAAGGCAGAGCTGATCAGTCTCATTTAGCTGCCTAAAATTAGTGCAATGCAAACAATAAATTAGATGCAGGGTTTAAAGGAAATTAGACATTCAAAATTCTCTTCAGTGCCAAAAACTGTGGGTTGTTAGTAAAAAAACAGGAATAAATTATTTCAATATAATGTAAAACATCACTCTTAGACTCAAGGAAGAAAATACTAATAATCCACCCTGTCCACATGTTGGATAAGCAAAGAAAACCCCTAATGGTACTACTTATTTTTGAGCAGAGATTCACACAACGTCCGTATGCTTTGTGATCCCTTCAAAGGGCAGCACTGCCAGAGCAGGAGAAACGCAGGAACAAGTCACACTGCTGATATTCTTCTCTCCTTTTTCCTATTTTTTTTTCACCTAAATATTTTAACAAACAGCTGAGGATCCTGTGCTCAAAAAGGAAAAAAAAAAAAAAAAAACAAAAAAACCAACCAAACCAAAAAACCACAGTCAGGTCCGTCCTGCTTCCAGGTGAATTTGGGTTCCTGTGCTTGGTTTCCATGTTATTAAAGCCACCCATGTGCTCTCCGATGGCTGACCCAGTGTGACAATCTGCAGAGAAATCGTGGGGCTGGCGGCTCAATGGCTGTGACTTTAACAGCATTGCTCTGGGCCCGGAATCAATTCTCTCTGTTTACAGACCATTTCACAGCCCTTTACCTGCAACATCACTTGTGTCAGTCCCATAAATACTTTGGTGTATATAATGCTTGAATTAGCATAATGGTTTAGGCACAGAGCTTTAAGCACAAAGAAGGACATGTCAACATGTTCTCTTCACTTAAGCAATTAAGAGCCATTATGCTGCTTCAGTGGAAATATCATCAAGGTTAAAGACAATCCCAAACACCCCTCTAACCTTTTTATTCTAAGTCTAATAAATGAGGCATAGAAATTGAAATGTTAGTAAACAGTGCTACTTGCAAGCTCTTTTTGGATCATGTTTAATCAGAGCTCTCAGAAGTGCGAAAGAATGGGCACGTTCACCGTGGGCACGAGTCGCAGGGATTATTCAAATTATTCACCCTTTTGGGAAAGCTCACCTCTCTGCAAAGGTTTGTGTTACACCCGATGGCAAGGCCTGAGTGCTCTGATGTGGCAGGGTAAAAAAAAAATAAATAAAATAAATGTAGGCAAAGGCAGCAGAGACTGGGACACACAGAATAATTCCTTACAAAATCTTTCTCTGTGTGTGTATCTGAGTATGCTCTGAGATTTTTTTTTTTTATGTTTACTCCAGGCTTTGTATTTTTCTATGTTACTTAGGAAAGTGACCCAGTGGAAATTTGGTATTTTAATGGCTTTATTTTTATTTTAAGATAGCAACATTCAGCCAAGCCCGGAACAGTTGCTCGTGGGTGATTCTGGTGAGATGCAGCGCCAAGGAACCCAGGCACTGAGTTTTCAGGGCTTGATTTTGGGGTGTGTGCTGGTTTGTTTGTTCTGAGTTCATTCCTAATGCTCAGTCCCTTGATTCTGAAGGCTTTGAAAAGTCCTGGGAAAAACTGGGAGAGAAATTGAGCATCTGGAGCAGAGAGAAAGAGAGAAACCCTTGGTAGGGAAAGGCCCAAAGAGAGAGGACAGAACCCAACAGCACTCCAAGAGCTCTGTTTACCAAGCACCCTACTGAGCTAAATCCTTCTTTTCCTGCAGTATTTCATGTTTGGGAAACACTTGAGCTCTGTTGTAGGTTCACATAAATGTTGGAGATGATACAACTTTCTTTTATTAATGCTTTGATGAATTTTTAATTTTTTTATTAATGCTTTTATTAAATTTTTAACTAATGTTTGAGTCACTTCCCCAAATCTTGTGCAAGAAGAGAGTGGGTGGGCAGTGTGGGTTGTCTGAGGGCTGTAACAATTGGGTGGCAAGCACAAGTGGTGGCTAAAATCCAGGTGTTTTGGGCATCCACTGCAGCAGGTGCTCTCCATGCTCCCTATTTGCTCCTCTCTCAGCCTCACAGCTTTGAGTTTTCCTATCAGGAATCTCGCTGGACATCTTGGCTGCTCGAGGCTACACTGCTGAGTGCTCACAGGACTTGTGGTGGCAGCTCCTTCCTGTTCCCCTCAGGAAAGGGACAACGATCCTGAACCATCCATTGGGCCTGTGCTTGGCACTCCTGGTGGCCACCACACTTTGCAGTGTGTCCTCTCCAGTCTTAGAGCTTTCCCCCCTATTTTTTAAAGCATATGGCTTTTATTAACTTCAAAGAGGTCAGTTTGAATTGAATCTGATTTCACATTCTGAGAACTTCACCGTTCCCCAGACTTGCTGAATTTTTGTCTGGATCATCTCATCCCTCCTGCACCTCAACTGCTGCCACTCTGGGCTGGGATATGGCAGCAGCTGGGAATGGCTGTTTCACTCCAGCTGAGGATTAAACAAATCTCACCTTCATTTCAATACCACAGCTTGAGCTGCAGACCCAGAGGCCTGACAGGAAGGAATTGCCTCCTTATTTCTTGCTCCCCCTCAGGAGCACCCTGAGAATGCCAAATCACAGCAGAGGTTTCCTCAGAACCAGGCAGAGCTGCAGTTAAGTTTGGCTCCCTTTTAAGGACACCCAGCTATGGTTACGTTGTAATTGAGCCATTTTGTTCTGCTCTCGATCAGCTTCCAGAGGAAGCACAAATTGCAGAGGTTGCACTTTAAAACCTGACAATAATAAGCAAACATTTACAGCCTGATTTGATCTGCTCTCGCCTCGCTGCAATAACTTCCTTTGAAGGTTGGTTTGAGATCCAGGGCAATGCCTGGAGGCTGAGAACTTGATGTTGCTCTTCTCACAAGTCCTGTGCTCTGCAATCTCTCCTGGATGTCAGAGGCTGCTTGGCAGCTTCTCTTGGCTGCCCATGAGTGTCCTCCCCATTCCTCAGGTGAGGGAATCACCGAGCGTGGCCAGGCTGTGCTGAGGCATCAGTGGTGCTCATCTGTCTGTGATTCATAAATCAGTGGGTGGATAAAAAGCTGCAGATTCCTCATTCCAGGTGTACAGGAGCACCAGGATTTCTGTTCCATGTCCAGCTCTCCTGAGGCAAATCGTGTTCCTTCCCATAAAGTGACGTTCCAAGGGTTGCTCCCCTGTTTCCTGAAGAAACTGGGCTGGAGGAAAGGCATTTGGTGGAGTTTGGAGCTTGGATGGGAAAACTCTGCAGAGATGAATCGTAGGGAAGGGTCACTGTGCCCTCAGGACACGGGGCAGTACATCAGGCACTCATTCCCTGCTTCCTGCAGCACCTTCCAAACCCACGGATCCTTCAGAGTCCCTTTCCTCCTCTATGTTTTGAGCTACACAGATTGGTTTTGGTATACAGCAACACTTCAGCACCTTTTGAGCATCTCAAAGCAGATATTAATTAAGCTCCCAAGCACCTGTGGGAAGGGAGTAAACAGCCCAATTGCCACTTTACTGCAAGGAAATGACTGGCCAAGGTCATCCACCCAGGCACAGGCGGGAGCAGCACGCAGGCCATAAAACAAGAATTACACAGCTGCCTTTCCTCCAAAGAAAGATGCCCCAAAATAAGAGCTCACCTGAACTTTTACTCAGATTTCGGGGGAAAAAATGTGCAAAGCCATTCCTAAGAATTTTCCCACTATACCACAAAGTCTCTGTTGCATTTCCCAGCCCTGGATCTGATCGCTCTCACTGCAGCTCCGACAGGAGCTGTGCTTGAGGAATGAATGCAGGAGATCCTGTATTCCTGGGAGGAGGCTGTGATAGGCAATTTTATTTTATTCTTTCAGCCTGATTTCCTAAGCATCTGAACACATGCAGATAATGATAATTCTGATGTGTTTTCTGTAGCAGAGCATCAGCCTCATTTACCTGTCCCTTTGCTAGGACCAAAACTCCTTGGTAGAAATAAGAACCAGAGCAGCTTCTGCAGCACTGTGGGAGCTGTTTCCTCCATTGCCTCGGGCTGGGAGCAGCTCAGTGGTTACTTTGCAGGCTTGTTCTCAGCAGTGGAAATTGAGAAGGAGAAACAGAATCCAGAAAACGTTTTGAAAAACTCAGCAGTTTGACATGTACTCGTTAGAGCTTTATAACAGCAGTTGTGACTGAGATCACCTCTTCACCTCCCTGAGCCTAAATACCTGCTCTAAATTCATCACCTCTTCGCCTCCCCTTAATACCTGCTGTAGCTTCATCTCCTCTTCACCTCCCCGAGCCTAAATTCCTGCTGCAGATTCACCACCTTCTGTTGACAGTGTGGGACCCACCACAAGAAGCCATCCCAGCCAGAAAGAGAGAGCAGGCAGAGCCAGCACTATCCTCATTATTTTATCTCTCTCATTTGTCATTCCAACAGCCCTGTCCACTCTCACCCTCTAAAAGAAATTATAATTGAAATCATGCTCGTGTGTTTTGAGGCAAGAGCGACTCTGTGATCATTTAGCTTTATCCAGGCTGTAACAAAAGCTGCCACAGATGCTTGTTCCACTTTTTTTTCTGCACAAAGAAATAAAGCACAGTTGCACAAATGACATGTATGTCAATCTTTAGGTCACAATGCTTCCTGCAGTTGGATCCCAAGTAGGAGACATCAAGCTAAAGGCATTTAAGAATTAACAGTCTGTACCCGAGACAGGAAATGGAGTTTATAAAACAGGTGGATGAAGACCAGTATTCACTTGCATCCCATTAAAGCAAATCCATTTATATTTTATTTCCTATATACTGACTTGAATGTGCATTTTTACCATAATCAGGCTCTGCAGCTCCTGGAGGATATGGGATATTTGCAGCTGGATTGCTTTGGCGTGGTAGAACTCCATGGCCAGGCTGGACAGGGCTTGGAGCAGCCTGGGATGTGGAAGGTCTCTGCCCATGGCAGGGGCTGGGATAAGATGGGCTTTGAGGTCCCTCCCAACCCAGAGCAGTCTGGAATTCTGTGACCTTCCATGAGATAAATGATCCATCACAGGACCAGAGGGAGACACTGCCCAGAAAATTCCATAAGGATCCTCAACTCCCCCAGCCGAGGGTTTGGCTTTTCCACGCTGAATCCACGTGGAGGTCTCAGGATTCTTTTGCAATGCCAGAAGTTGTGCTTGAACCCAGGGCAAAGTTAGCACCTGGTGCTCCAGGCAGGCCCAGCTCTCCAGGTTTTTGTGCAAGTGCTCACTTCCCTGAGCATTGCTATCCTGGGTGCATATTAACCATGATTGAAACAACGCCCATTGGAAGTCTTAAAACCTTAACCACCAGTTTTACTTCTAAAATAAAGTAAACTGCCAAAAGTTCTGATAAAAGTGACAATTTATATTTTTAAGTAGTACGTCCGGAATTTTCCTATAGCTGTAGACAAAGGAATTCTTACCCAGATAAGTATAAGAGCACCAATAAATTTAAGGTAGCTTATGCAAGTTAGGCACTAATGAATGTCATCTTCTGTTTTGTCATGAAAAAAGATCTTTCTGCTGCTAAAGGAGACTGATTTAGATTATGAATAGCTGTAGTGATTTGCAAAAATGGCTCCAGAGAGATAGACTGAGATTCCATATACTCATGGCACTTGAGGTTTCTGCCCTTTTTGTTGAAAATTAATTTGTCCTGTGGGTTATTGGATTCTAGCTCAGCCAATGTATATTGCTCAGTCATCACAAATTTACTTAAAATTTAGTGTAGCTGAAGTTCATTCAACAAGACAAAAGTCCACAGTTGAAAGCTTCTAAAAATCTTTTTAAAAAACTGGCTGGCGGTGTAATTGAAAGCGCTGGGATGAAGGAGATTTACAGAATGTTTTGCAGGTATCAATATCTGGTTTATTGTATCAGAGACACGCTTCAGTTTCCTCTCTGGATGGTGAAAACAAAAGGATGGTTACTGTCCCCTTGGTAGGTTTGTCCTGTCCTCAAACCCCAAACCTACACTCCTAAAATGAGAAGTACCTGGTAACATTTTCTACAGCTTCCTCCACTATTTCTTTAATTTGACACATATTCTTTTTTATGGAATAGAGAAAGAAACTCTGACTATAAAATGTCAAATGCCTTCTCTTACATATAATTTCTTTTTTTTTTCCCCCTTTCATTTCCTTTCTTTTCCCTCTCTCTTTCCTTTGTTTGCCTTTGATGTATGAGCAGATATTTCGTTCGTGTTCTTGGAATCCCCATCTGAGTTTTCACTTCATAGCTTAAACATTGCCTTTGCTTGTAAATTTGATGTCCCAAAGACAAACAGGTTCAGGTTAAAAACAAACAAACAAAAAATCTAATTCTGTTCAAATCAGCAAGCCTCTTGTTTCAATTAAAAGGCTGTAACTAATTTGATGGATGGGTCCGAGTCCTCCCTTAGCCCCACGCTGGTGAATTGGACTGGGAATCACCACCTAGAGGGACTGGAGGTGAAGGTTTTCAGACCCAAACCAGGGGGAACTGGGGTGCAAACATCAATGTGGGCAAGGAGGCGTGATCAAACAATAAGCAGGTGTTAAACATTCACAGCAGAGTGGTTTTTCATTACCTATAGAGGATAAAAATCTTCTCGACGAGAAATAATTTTCCTTATTTTAAGCTCTATCAAAACCAGTTTCACATCTCTTTTCGATGATGGGGATTTTAAATAAGAGAAATACGGAGGCAAATAGTGCTGGTGGCATATGGGGAAAGCTCATTTTGTGCACAACCACCGATGACGGTCCCCAAATATTGAGTCTATAAACACTTTGTTTGTGTTCTGCCTACCAGGAATTATGCTTTTAAAAAGACAAACAAGAATTTAAAATTCAGTTGCAATTTAGATGTTTAGTTCATAAACATCTCAGTAAAAAAAGAGGAAATGTGGAGAACAAAAATTCTCACAGTCCAGATCTCTGTTCAGGTGGCTATTTTTTATATTTCAATTTTTTTTCCCTGGCTCTGGTGATACATCTGAATACAACTGATCAAGTTTCAGCTGTGAGGCTCTCAGCTCTTTGCTTGATACACAAGGCTTATACAATTGCACGAAATGAGATACAGTGCCATAACCAAATCGTGACACAATGGACTGGAAATTTTAGATTAATAAACCTCTTTCGGAAGAGAACTAAATAACTTTTACAGTTTTATCTATGGCTATTTGTTTCTTTGAAGATTTATGGTCCTTGCAGCAGATACGCATCTTATCTTTCACCCTTCAGATTACAGGAAGATGATTTTAAACAGGCTCCTGACTGGCACGATCTGGAATTGCAGATGATCTTCCTTTAAAAAAATGCTAAAAGTGAACTTGCAAGTCAAATGAGAATATCATTACACGTGTCAGAGGGCTCTGAGAGCACAATCCGCATCCAGCTAAACAAGATCTAATCCTTATTGTGGCCACCCGGCATCCTCAGGCAGCTCTTTATCAGCCGGGAGCTTAACGAGGAATTACAACTTTTCGTGCTGCCGCTGCTTTAATTGATTGATGCTAAAAGTTTAGAAACTAAAATCCGAGGCGCTCTCACAAAGCGCCTTTAACCAAGGCTTCTCCTTTGAAAGCGGGCTCCTCGATTGAAAGTGGCAGCCCACATTTTTAGGTTTCAAGCAGCTCTGTCATTCCGGCAGGAATGTGTCTGCCACTTCACACGAAAGCTCGGGCTGAAAGACATGTACTTTGAATCAGAGAATCAATAGAACACTTAATGGACAATTAGGAGAACAGCTGTAGGACTGTCAAAGGCCCATCTGTACACAGCTCGGCTGGACAGGGCACGGAGCACACACTCACTGCCCCGGGGCACCGCTCCATCACCAGCCCCCTTTCATTTCCCAGCCACTGCTAATGGAGGATTCCTTTTTCATTACAAATTTTAACACGTGTAGAAAATTATGGAAATTGCTCGGGCCATTTGTCAACTTATATCATGTGAATTGATCAATAAATTTCACCACTTTGTTGTTAATGTAGATAAATTTTGGCATTTAATTAAGCTACAGTGAAAATGTGGCCACTTTTAATTTCGGCAGATGCTCCCTTTTCATCTGTAATCCAGGGATACATTGGCAAATACAATTCAGTCGCTAAATATTTATAGACAACATGACAATTCCTAAAAGAGTTATCATCAATGATTTTGGTTCTGAAACAATTAGCATTGTTTGAAAGAGCTCATGTGGAAAGCTGAAATAAATTCTGAACAGCAGATCAAGTTATGGCTACGTAGGTACATTGAATGCATAAAGCACATAAATCTACACACGGCATAAACACATGTGCCCACACTGATTATTCCAGGAACACTGCTCTGTGCACAAACATGGAAATTCTGAGCAGCCAAGGTACAAATTCCCACACCCATAAATACTCGTGCACTACATATACAGTGTTTACAGATATCTATCTCTGAACGAGACCACTGCAGTGATATTTATCCTTAACGGAGCTGCTCTGCAAAAATATAATGGGAGAGATTGATCTCAGGAAGTAACACCGCAGAAGGAAACATTTCATATGCAAACACTTTATGTAGGAGAACTAAGAGTTGACAAAAGCATTGCTGCTTGTAACAATAAATGTATTTAACTTCTTTTAAAATACCGAGTAAATTTCCAACCCTCCATAATCAGGGATCAGCCTTTAAACTTCCCGATATTTTTAAAGCACACACAGATTTGGCCAGACAATAAGAAACATAAATGAACATTTTAGGCTTTCTATATGGCCTTAGGGAGGCCGAGATGAAATCCTGCCTCTGACAGCCAGAGGCCCCAGACACAGCACTCAGCAGCGAGGCTTGACATGATGAACTGCTGAGGCTCATCTGAGAGCGAGGGGGGTTTGCCTGGTGCTGCTGCTGCTGCCGGGGCCTCTGGGGCAGGAAAAGCCTTCAAATCCCATTGCTGGGGCTGCTAAAATCCCCCTGACCAAGCAGCTCCTGCCCTGACCTGCAGCTTTTGGCTCAAGGACTTGTTTAGCATTTAGAGGATGCGAGTCCTGCAGGATGAACTCGTGCGGGGAGAAACCCTGGACAGGGAGATCAGTGGTGCTCACACACTCCTGGTCCTCAGCAAGGACTCTCAGTGCCTTGAGCAGACAGCTTCAGCATCTCCCCACACCCCCACGGTCCTGTATTCCAGCCCCAGGCACAGGGGCAGACAGCAGCACCCCACAGGTAAAAGCCCTTTTGTTTAACTCCTTTGTGGATTTCTCTGTTTTCACTGCTGGGCAAAACCATCCAACTTGATAAGACAAAAACAAAGAGACCACTCAGACACACCAGTCATTTTTAAAGTGGAGTCTCTGGGTTTGTGGATTTGTCACCACTGCAACATGTTTTATTTCCAGGTTTGCACAGAAACCGGTCAGCAGATTTCCTGAAGTTGTTGGGAGTGTGGGGAAGAGGACGGGAATCCTGCTCCGGCTGAGACTCGCTGGCCTGCAGCCGAGGGTTTGTAATTCACACAGAGACAACAGGGAATGCACTTGCAGGAACTGGGTGGCATTTGAACCACAGGGGAATATCTGGACAGCACAGAATACACTCCATAAATACAGAACGTTCTAACCAAATCTTGAGTCACTGAAATTATCTCATTGGTCTTTCTTCTTGAACAGAAAGCTTTGTCTCAGTTTACCAAGGCTTTTTTTTTGCATTTCACAGCATTGGCATTTACTCTTCCTGGACTGGATCGGCACGAGTTCATCAGAACATGCCCAGGATTCCTGTTCCTGACGGCTCCGCGATGCAGGATCTCCTCTGGCCAAGAAGGAACCCTGCTGGAGAAGGCTTCACATCCAGGCTGTCACTGCAGCCCCTGCCAGTGCCACCAACCCCCCTGCACAGGTACCTGCAGCCCCTCACCTGTGCCCACCACAGGGATGGGGAGGGGTCTCTGCAGCTGCGTCCCACAAACTGTGACTTCTGCCTGACATGGCACATGGAATTACAACAACTTTGGAAAGGCAGGGAGCTTAAAGGCCTAAAAAAATCTGTCACCTGCTGCAGCTAAATGTCTCGTGGGTCAGTGGTGGTCCCCAGTGCTGAGGTGTTTAACACTCAGCCTCTCTCTGTAGCAGAGTGAGAAAGGACCCAGCAACCCTGTGGCACAGCACCAAAGCCCTGAATCCCAACCTGGCACCTACAGATCCATCCTGGAAGTCGGCCTTGCTGTAAAGTCTTCATGGGTGAGGTGAAATATGCTTGACAATTTGAGGCAGTGCTTGTTTCTGAGGGAATTGTGAGGAATATTTACTAAGCTTTTCATGGTGAAGACTCAAACTCTGGATAGGAGGGGATCACACTACAGTGAGCAACAAAAAGTCTATTAAACAATCTTTGTTTTTTAAAAAAATCTCAAAAACAACAAACCCATTTGTCTGTTTCACCAGTAGAGCATTTTTGTGGGAGATCCCTATTTATCTGATTTATTAGAAATGCTCCATTGAGACAGAAAGCATTTTTCTAATAAACCAAGAGGTTAGCACTATTGTTTTCAGTACAGCTGACCCTTGGATTTGCTGTAAAACCAGAATCATTAGAAATGCTCCATGGGTTATATTGGAGCATTTCTAATGAAACAGAGGGTCAGCTCTATTGAAATAATGTAAAATATCTAGATTCATGAGAAAAACTCTATTGAAATGCATGGAGCGTTTCTAATAAATCCAAATTTTAGTGGAGCTCAACCCTGAATCCATTAAAACGTTATGAAAAAATAGTTACTGAGCATGCACCTTAAGTACTTTTTTCTGTGTTAATCTCTCATTTATTCTAAAATGCGTAGTAAAAATAGCAAAAGGCATCAGTGAAAATTTGTTATTTAAAGTCTGCCATTTCCTCCCCTTCCAAGGAGCAGAGCCACTGCTGCCACCAGGAACAGGGACCTGCAATCCCATAACCTGTGCTCCAGCAGCTCCCAGAACAGGGGTGAGCACCTCACTGCAGCCTGTCCCGTTTCAGGCACATTCCAAATGTAGCAGAGCACAAAAGGACCCATCCCAGGCCATTCCCACAGATGGGAATGAGCGCTGGGAGAGCTCCAGAGCTCCAGAGAGGAGCTGTTTGCAGGGAGCTCTCAGGAATCTCGGTCTTCTCCCAATGTGGAATTGTAGGAGGGATCACAGTTTTCCCACAGTGACCTAGCAAGGGGCTGGAGCATCGTGTGTTAATTTCCAGGGGAATTTTCCCTGGGTTCTGGGAGCCCAAAGTATCTTTACTAAGAGATGTAAAGGATCTCTGGCTTCAGGAAGAGGCATCATAAGTAAAAGCCTTGTTAGAAAATACAGGTGTGGTGCACTTTGGGCACAAAGTGGGATGAATTCCCAGGCACCTTGAATCTTCCACAGTTTACAGATGTGGTTCCTGATGGAGAGATTACATTGCCTGTACAGAAAGAGAAACCACAGCCTGATATCCCCTGCAAGTTGGATATTTATTCTTGATTTACACTCACGTGGTCAGCCACAGAATGAGATTTTTTAAATTACCACTGAGCTCAATTGGCTTTTTGTACCATTTTTAGTGTACAACACTATTCAAAGCCTGGTGGACTTCCAGGTTTTATTTAAGGCAGATTAAGCTGCTGTAACCTTCTAAAAGTATGTCCTAAAGATGAGATGATTTGGGCTTAGGGCAGTTTCCAATCACACACCCATGGCAGTGACATCTTTAACCTGTGTGTCCACTCACCATTGTCAGCTTGGTAACTGCCTGAAAACTGGGGCCTAGGGCAATAAAAATTAGGTATAAATTGCAGCATGTAATGGGCCAGAACACGTGAAAACCAAAGAAGTCTTTCTAATTTATTGTTTCACAACATAACAAGATGTAAACATTGACAGATTTATATTAAGGGCTTGCAGGAGTCAGTGCCTCACTTGGGTGATCAAACCCCGCCTCAGAGCAGAGCTGAAGTGAAGTTTGTCAGTTTTGCAGATGAACTTCTTGTGAAAGTTGTTGTGGCAAGTTTTGGTGATGCTGCTGATGCTGATGCTCACTTCTCTGTGGTGTTTTTAAGCTTTATTATTGCACCTCTCACCTTCCAGAACTGCTGCAGAAATGCATCTGCTGCAGACATGGAGCTGCAGGCACCAGCCAGGCACAACTAGGGAAGACTCTGGAGAAGGGTTTGGAACAACCCAAACCACCCCCTGCTCCCAGGTAACACATCCCCAAAGCTCTGAAAACAAAGCAAAAGCCATGCTTGGATTTATGGGCTCAGGAACTGAAAGAGCTGCATTGATCAGGCCAGAATTGATGAGACCAATGCTATATTGGGTTATTTCAGAATAATTTGCTTAAAATTAAGCATGGAAAGACAATGCACTCCTGCACGAGGCTGTTCAGGGAGCTGGGCTGCTGAGTGCTGGAGCATTTTCCAGCACTGCTCTGGCTGCAGTCCCTGTGCTTTCAGCAGACAGCAGAGGAGCTGGCTCACCTCTGTTTATTTTATGAATGCACACACTCAGCCTGTCTGCAGCTTGTCAGCTTCTGCTGCTGCTCCTTTGGCTGCTTTGTACCCACACGTACAGAAAATGCATAGGAAAAGTATATTAATGTAATTCTATCTCAACAGATTTAATTCTTAAATGCTACATATACTTGGTTAATCTCTCATTTTAGAAGTAGGAAAGGTTAGATTATAACATCAGGTTAGCTCTCTTTGAAGCAGGTAATAATTAAGTTGATTCACTGTTGCAATTACTGTCAAATCCCCCTTAATTACCACGGATTTTATAGCAGCTTCATTATACGTCTGCTGTAATGCATTGTGGCCCAAAGGAGAAGTGTTGCAGGAAATTCTGCATAGCATGTATAATTCTAACCTGCAGTTAAAGCTCCTAGTGAAAGCCTCTGCACTAAATTTATCTTTTTTTGACATTTTCGCAACTATTATTTAAAGCAGTTGAGCTGGAGTAACACCACTAAAATATACACCTAACTTCCTAAGTGAAAATGGATCTCTTTACAGGTATTAGGAATAAAAATGGGGAAATTATAAAATTAGCAGTGAATTATCCTTGGGAACCTGCTCAGCAACAATGAAGAACCCTTCTGCTCTGGTGTCAAGGGGGAGAAAACCTCTGCCCCATATTATGAGCTGTGCACCCCTGAACAGCCTCTCCTTGCTGGAGAAACCCCACTGAACACAGCTTTTGAGGCAGTAAGAATTTGCTGGAGCACTCTGCTCTCTGTGGATATTTTCATCCATTGTTCCTTTTGCATTTTATAAACAGAATTTTTAAAGCAACTCTCCTTTTGGCCTGACCCTCCGAGTAACTCTGGGACCGCCAGAGCCTGGTGAAACTGCTGCTTCCTGGCTCACGTGCCACTGCTTGTTTCCATTGGAAAAATCTTTACAAATCAGGGTCTGTAAATTGAGCCTGCAACAGTTCAAAACAGATAACTGAATAATGTGTCCCATGGATTCGCTTGTAAGGAAGGAATTTACTCCTCAGCATACATTAGCTGCAGAAAGGGCCCCAGTGTCAGTGACACTATTGGCAGCTGTGTTAACAGCGAAGGAGCTGCCTTTGTACAGCAGTACAGTTATTAAATTTCTCCAGAGACCATGACTCATTAATCAAATATTCATACATCTCTGTAAATACACACTGAACAGAGAATACCCTCAGAGCTGAGCATCCCAGCACAAGTGCTCTTTCATGTGGCCCTGACAGAAGCCTGAGAACATGCGGTCATGTTTTGCATTTCTAATGCCCCATGTGCTCCGGAGCACCCCAATCCCTAAAAACAGAACACAAGTGATCTTACTGATGGCAAGTGTTACACAGCCACAATTAAAATTGCTTCACTATGGCTTCATACCATCTTTTTAAAAGTGAGGACAGTGAATCAATTCTTCTGTTCTTTGTTTACCATCAGACAAGTAACTTTTTCCCATACGGATGGAGGAACCCAAGGCCATGCTCTTATTAATACAAGAATTTGTATTAGCATGAAAACAACAAACCAATGGTTGGACTGTGAAGGCCAAAAAACTTCATATATTTGCAAAGGCATGAGCTTGTTGTATTGAACAAATGCTGCATTTTGTGTTTCCTCACTGCCAGAGGCACAGCTCACCTGCTCCAGATGTGAACACACCTCAGGTTTTGACCTTGATCAGGTTGAGATCACAGTTCAGAGCTGGAGCCTCTCTGTGACCAGCTGAGGTTCTGCTCTCTGAGCCTCTGGAACAATTCCGTTTTCTGTCGGAACTCCCCATCCTAATCCATGGCCAGGACTTTGGGTTTGGGTGTTGCAGGTTCTGATTGACGCTCCTGGTCCAGGCTTGCTGTGAGCTGAAGTAGAAAAATGCCTTTAAAGAGGGTTATTTGTAAATGGGGATAATCCCATTGCTGAGTGGAGGGGTTTAAATTCTGTCCTGTTGTGCTGTGCTGGACTCAAGGGAACAGGGAATGGAAGGAATGACCTGAATCTTCAAGTCCAACTCGCAGCAACTGTGGCCAGCACAGAATCCCAAGTGGTCTTGCTAAGAGAAGGGATATGTACAGATAAATCCTGGAAAGAGGTGAGTCTCAGATTATATTCCTTTATAGTTTTTAGAGGCTGGGACATAGAATTCACCCCTGGAACCAGTCCCTAACTGCAGATTTGGAAGGGAAATTTGCATAAAATCCTTATGGCCCAGTTTGAGGATTGAGCTCCAAAAATACTTCCTTTTTAGTTCCCATTCTAATAAATACAGATACTCTACTTAAGCACCTCCACAGCTCCTACCACATTCATTTCAGTGCATTTTAATTTTCCTTAACAAGGCTTGACATTTACATTTTAGAAAGAAAATCCTCTCCTATATTTAATTAGGGCACTGATTGAGACAGGATGGCAATAACCTCCCACACTTCTGGGTAAGACAGAACCCCCACCTTGCTCTAGGAGCAAGCACATGCCAAAAAAAGCAGGTTTGGGTATCTGCTGTGTGCCATGCAAACATCACAAGGCTGTAATCACAAACCCCTTTCCCTCTTGTCCTCCCAGTCCTGGGCATCCAAAAGTGATCCCAGTCCCTTCCATGACCTTATCCACTGACCCAGCAAGCTGCTGGATGTGGATAATCCCTAAAACATTGACTTTAACAACGTTCCCTTGGGGCACAGGGATTCACAGGCAGGATCAGAGTGTAGGAAAGGAGGAGATGGAGAGTAGGAGTAACATGTGAGTGCTGAGCAGAGCTCACAAAGCCTTGGCTTTAACACCCGCCTAAACACCCACCAGAGCTGGTGAAAACAGCAAACATTTATTTGTGCATCTTCTTGCATAAATAAAACCCTGCTGATTTGCTTTGATGGCATTTACGAGCACATTTATTCATAAACATTAGAGTGAGCAAGTTTTTATTTGCAAGAGTGTTCATGGCAAACAAAAGCCTCGTGAATTCTGGTGTGAATAAATACCAGAGAGCTCTCACTCGAGCAGGGCTGCTGCAGTCATTAAGTAAAGCTCTTTTTACTATTCACACAGTGGATTCAAACAATTACAGCTGCCCGTGGACTGCTTACAAACAGGGAAGGGAACTGTTTATGGAGCTCAGTTCATCCAATTAGGCAGCAGAAGCATCTTGTGAAGGCACCAAACCACAGGGTCAAACCATGAGTGCCCAGGGCTGGATCCTGACCCCCTCCAACACCCCTTTGCACCTCTTTGTCAATGCAAACAGGTTACCAGCATTCTCAGATCCCTTTAGATGATGTTGGCATGGCTACTCAAGCTGGTGGGAGGCTGTCCCACCTCTGTGCTGCAGGAATATTCTGCCAGAGGCTCCGGGCTTCAGGATGGTGTAAGGAGCTGAAATGCTGCTGGATGCTGCACCTGGCTGTGCTGCACAGCCTCCCATGCAGGGCTGGGGGATTGCACCCCAAAATAATCAGCTCCAAGGTGGGAAAGGGCCATGAAGTCACCTGGCCTCCTCTTGGAGGCTCCTGCTGCTCTGGCCTCCCTGGAAAACCCTGATGACCTTGGATGAAATGGTTGTGGAAACAGAACGTGGGGAGGGCTGGATTTCAAGCCTGCTGTTTGAGTTCATTTGTGGCATTATTGACCTTTCATAACTCACTGATGGTTGCTTTTCACTCCATCATTCCGTTTAAGAGATTGTCAATAAGGCTGGAAATAAATCAGGTCTCTGGAGCAAGTCCATTTTCCTACTGGAATTAGCAGGGCACAGGAGATCCCCTCCTGTCTCCATCGGGCACAACTGAACTGCTCAATTGCTTCACATTGAACAAAGCTTCTGGGTTTGGAGGGGTGAAAAAGCAAAAAAAGCAAAAAAAAAGCACAAAAGGCAGTAACAAACCAGGGTGGCCTCAGAGTTTTCCAGCTCTGCTGAAGCGCAAGGGAATGGTGAGAGGGAAAAGAAGTCTTTAAAGAGAGGCATCACAAAGCCCCTGGATAGTGGAAGGTGTCCCTGCCCATGGCAGGGGTGGCACTGGATGGGCTGTAAGGTCCTGCCAACCCAGACCAGTCTGGGATTCTGGGATTCTATGAAACAAACGTAGCCATGGTTTGAGTACATTTCCATTTCCTTCTGGAAACTGCACTGCAATTCTCCAGGCTCTGTTTCCCTCAGCTATTTCCCTCTACCAACATTAACAAACAATTCCCTCTCCTAAACGACCACTGTAGGAATTCCCATTTCAGGAGTAAACACGGGGCAAGCCCAACCTTTCTGTCTCACCCTTCCCCAGAGCCATCCCTGAGGGGCTGCTGCTTGTGCCCCAGGAGTCAGAGCAGTGCCCGGGGCTTCTCCCCGGGCCTCCAGCCCAGCCTAAGCCTCCGTGTTGGAAACGCGTCAGAAATCAGCTGCTGCCTTTCCTGAGGGCCTGGAGGGCGTTTTTAAAGGTCGGGAGTTGGGCTGGAGATGGGAGAGGCTGCAGAGCAAAGGGAGGTGGTGGCTGCGGGGTTTTCCCCACGGAGGAGCTGCAGAGCCAGGGCACACGGAGAGATCCCTCACCCTACAGCCCCGGGCTCCCTGAGCTCCCAGGGCAGAACCAGCACCTCCAGCAGAGTTCTGGGGTGTGATGGGGTTTGGGCACTGCTAGGGAGAGCCAAGGTTTGGAAAACACAGCAAATATCCCTGCTGGAAAGGGAAGGCAGAGTCCCACGTAGGCATTGAGAGGCCTGAGCTTGTGTCAAGCTAATGTCAGATATTATAAACACAGAAAGAAATGTTCCTCGTGAGGAGAAAGGAAATGGCAGAAAGGAGCAAAAGAAAGGTCGTGAGGTGGTAAAAAGCTCGGAGCCTGCAGATCTCCTGTTTTGCCAGCTCGTGCCTGGCTCTGTCAGGCAGGTGAGGAGTCAGTGATTTGTGGAAGTCCTTTAAGAAACCGGGCCACTGCTGGGTGTGTGAGTAACTAATGCTCCTTGGGTTTGTGTTTGAAGGCAGCAGCAGCAACACTGATGACACGAATTAATTGCCTGGTTTTCAGCAGCTAATGCAGACGAGGTAAAGAGAATTACTATACGATTAACATAGTTTCCAATTAAAGTCCCCTGTAGTTACCCAAAAACATTAATTTCTAGCAACTTGGTAATTTAACTTGTGTCACCCCCGTGCACAAGTGCACCAGGGCATTCTGTGGGCTTGTCTGTGCTTAAACCTTGTACAAAAAACACGATGAAAACCCCTGAAAATAGCCATGCATTTTGAACAATTATTCATAGCAGGCTTTAAAGAAAACCCCACTGTGGTGAACTAAAGGATTTGCTACAAATTAAAGGACCACAACCCAGCTGCTGTTTTAGCACGGCTACTTTTTTTCCCTTAGTTAGAAAGGGAAAAAATTTCACTGTTTAATAAGTTCAGAGGTGTTTCAACCACTACATTTTTTAGCCAGTTGGAAAAAGACTGGGAGAAGTGAAACCATTTCACCCTTCCAGGGAAGATTGCTGTTGGAATGGCAGAACTACATTGTCCTTTTTGACATTTCTGTGCTACAGAATGTAATTCCACGTGAGCATTTCCATTCCAAGAATTCTGAACCAAAGGCCTTTGAAGATGTAGTGGGATTGGCTGCAGCTCCTTTCTGTAGACACAGCTGGCTTAGGTGGGTCTGTGCACACAGGGTTTTTTGAAGGTACCTGAATTCAGGTGGTGGAGCTGTGGAAGAAGGAAAATTCATCCTTCAGTTCCCACCTCAGCTACAGCTCCTGCCCTGCAGTGGATGGGTGGTCCATGATGGACCTGGGAATCTGCAGCACCCAGGGAGCCACAAAGGCTCCTGGACATGGAATAGTCCCTCAGCTGCTCTCCCCCTTCCCAGTGCACCTCCACTGCACATTTGTGCCCTGCAGTGCTTCCCTCCCTCTCCAGTTGCATTGGAACAAAGCCACCGAGCGAGCTCCAAGGTAAATCTCCTCTAAAGCCATCCCCGCAGGCTCCTGATGGTTCTCCCTGCTCTTCTGAGCACTTAGTGCCCTCCTGGTGGAAAGAGAAGCAGAGAGGAGAGCACCAGTGGCACCAGATTATACCAATTACACGCCCCTGCTCTGACAGAAGCTGTTAATGATGCAGCAGCTGATTGCTTTGCTTTTTCCAAACGTGGCAGCAAAGCACAACTTCGTGTCTCATTTCCTGTCCACTGTGACCCAAAGGAACCACTCTGAGGCTTTGCCTTATCTTTGCCAGAGCTGCATTTCCTTGTGCTTCGCTCACCAGGAGTCTTCTCTCTTCCAGCTCTGACATCCACAATTCTCCTCATTTTGACATCTAAATTCCATAAATACGTTGTTTACTCCCTCTTCTGGGCTATTAATGAAAAATATGAAGATCAAGCTAAACATCCTCACACACCTGTTAGTAAAAAGTCCTATTATGCCAAATATTAGCAGGATGCAGCAGGGCAGAGGTTACTAATTTAGACAAATAATGTGTGGGGATTTTTTTTCTTGAAAAAGAAAGAATATTTTGGCTTTTTGGAATATTAATTAACGCATGCAAATGCACTGTCCAGCCCTCACACAGACACAAACCTGGTCCAGTTCTGCCTCAAATCTATCCATTAGTCACTTCTTGCTCATAAAAGGTAAAAGGTGCTTTAATGAACAAACATGATGCTTATTATTTGGATCAGCAACACTTGTGCCTCTGTGCCTGAGCAGCACTTAGAACAGGTAACATTTGGTTTACAACACAACAATAAAATCTGCCTTTATTGCAAATAAACAGAGTATTCACACCTTACAATATTGTTTTAGATGCAGGATTATATTCACTCTTAGAGGATCTAATATTAATATAAAAGGCACATGCACTTCGTGTTTTCACACCTCTTTTATTTCCCAAGCAGCGTTAATATGGGTTTTTAAATATTGCATTTACTTTGTTAAAACATGAAACTATTTCTGTACATTTGTTTGCAATCTGAGAACACACACCATCAAGTAATCATTTGTACAGTAACAACACATATCAAAACAAAAATCATCACAGCCCAGAATTTTCCACATCCACCCCCCTTTGCTTTGATTTAAAAGCTGCTCTGGCAGGAAAAGCCTCACCATTATGGTAGTTGAAACAGGAAACAAACACTGCTCTCTTCTAATAATTGTCTCCAGCTGCTTTGATTGGTTGCAGTTAATATTAATAGTATAACCTTTAAAAATTGTGGGGAAAGGTAATACTTTATCTTCACTCCTCATATTAAGGCTCCAAAGCAAGCTTAATGAGAAACCATTAGAAAGTCATACTGCTAAATAGTACCTTAACTCACAATTCAGCCTATATAATTATGGCAGGATTGCAAGTGACAGTGACTCCTGATCCATCAACCTCACCTTTCCAGCAGGGAGCTGCTCGGGATGTGTGGCAGGATGGCAGCACAACCCCTGCTGGGGCCACACAGCTGAGACTCCTGCCCTTCCCACATGAGCAACTCCAGACAGGAAAAACGGGATCTCCACACCTCTGGATGTGCACCCCTGACAAACCCACCCACAGCTGGCAGCCCTGCTCAGGAGCTGCCCTGGAATGGCAGGACAGGAGGGCACAGGGTGGGATTTGGGGACTGGCCAGGCATTGCAGGCACAGCTGCCTCTGAGCAAAGCCTCTCCCTTCACTACCACAACGGCACGGACACTCCTCCAGCCAGCAGTGAGCAAAAATAATTAGTACATACAGTAGTAACTGACATCTTAAAGACTTTTAACATATAAAACATTATCATCTTTATGAAAATAGACCAATTTCAGTACAGGCTTGCCTTTCTGGGGAGGAATTCAGGTACATTTTTTATATTTAAAAGGCAAGTGTTCCCCTGGACAGCTGCCGACGCTCTTGTGTAAAATGTCCTCAAAGCAAGACAAACTCCTCTGTACTAAATCTCTTCAGTCTTTTCTTTTCATCCTCGGAGAAAAGGTCATTTTCTTCATGGAGTGGACTGGAAGCAAAGTCATAGTCTCTAGAATGACCCTTGACAAAAGTGAACAGGGGATATTTCTCCTTGGATGAAGATTTCAGCATCTACAACGTAAAACACAAACCAGATGAAACATTAATTGGAAATGAAAAAATACAGCAAGAACTGATAGATTCACCTGATGATGACTGCCAAGTAAAAAGTGCATTATCTTTATTATCTCATTAAAACAAAAGCATTGCACAATCTAAACATCTCCTCCTCCTATTAGATATTTACTTCCCTTTCTCAGGTAGCTGCTCATTTCATGCCTATCCTTGTTTCTGTCCCACACAGATCCCCTGTATGAGCTGTTGGGCTCACTGTAACAAAGATAAAAGGATAAAAGACAGAAGATAAAAATCTCTACAAAATAGTTAATGGCCATAAGGGTCTCCTCAAGCACAGGAACGAATTCTGCAGCAACTGAGCATCCTGGAGAGGGATTTTTATTGTAGAATCAGCACGTGCAATAATCAGTGTTTTATCAGAAGTTAAAACACATTCATCAATGTAAATAAGGCAGGCAGGAGCACATGGCTCAAACCAGATTGGTGACAGTCACAGGAAACCAGGGTGCCCAAAATCTACATTTATAAATAAAAAAATAGAGCATGAGAAAAGACGGTGGTGGGGAATGATAAATACTGAAACAGATCAGCAAAGCATCTTTAACAGCAGATAAAACCCCACCAAATACTGAAAGACCTTTCAGTGTGTTTTGTCCACTGATCTATTTTTTATTTTGTTTTACTTTTTCTTACCTGCTTGGAAAAAACCAGCCCAGTGTTGCAGTGACATGCAGAACTACATCAGGCTAGAGATACACACCGTGCAGAACTAAAAATCACTGAACACGAGTTCGGGAGAACAATCAGTCTCAAACAGAAAAAAAATCCCTAAACAGATCTTTAAACAGTGAGAACTATTTCAAAAAAGACAGTCAGGAGTTGAGGGGGCATTTAAAAAATAAGAAAAAAATAAATCAATCTCAGTAAAATCCTGGGGTTCCACTGCCTTGTGTGTATTCAGCTTTACTGAAACTTCCTCCTCCACAACATCTCCTTCCATGCACTGAGGGAGGTGAGGAAACCCCAAACACAGGAACTGGGCAAGGAAATGGCTAAACAAAGTCTAGGGGAACCTGGTCCAGATTTGTGTAACTCTCAGCAAGCCACAGTGACCACAAATAATCCGAAATTCTGAACAACTTGCAAGTTTCCTCTAGACCATGACAGTGATAGCTAAAGGAGTTTAATGATAAAGATCAGTATTTTCAGTACTTCAGTGTTAGACTGTCACTGCTGTCACTGCAACAGGAATTCCTTGTGCTGAACTGAATCCATGTTCAACCCCCCCTCAGCTCCAGTTCTTCTCTCATTTCTGTTACATTTGGGCCACAAACAGGCAAATGCAGCTCTGTAACAATCCCTAGGCATTATTTATTTTCTGGCATGGGTTTGGATGGGGAAACAATTCCCAGAGGGGAGCCTGACTGGTTTGGAGGGAGTTTCACCCATCACTCCACTTGGGCCTCAATTCCAATGCCCTGATTTCTTTATCTCTAAACATGTAAGGCCCATAAGGTTTATCCTCAAGACAGCTAAATATTTTCTTTCACCTCTTATTGCCCAAAAAAAGCAATGAGAACCTGGATTTTTTAGTCCAGCCTCCACAGGGCACACTGAGCTTTATAGTTCAAGAGTTACCACACTAGAATTGCAAACAAAGGGAAAAATAATGGAAGAGAAGGAAAACACAAAGGATGTGAAGGAAGGATTGAAAGATCAATTGAAAGAATGTTTCTGAAATTGTACCTCTATCCAAACTTCCCTCTGCTTTCAAACTGACACGGCCTGAAATGTATTTATATCAAATAATGTCACTAATATTAAAGAGCTCCTAACTAAAATACCAGGATAATAACTCCAAAACTTAGATCAGCCAAGAGTATGTTCACAAATTGTGTTCAGGAAAAAACTGCACTTAATCCCAAACTTGAAAGAAGAGAAATTAGGAAATAGGAAAAAGAAAACTACTGGAACTGGTTTTGTAATGAGATTTTTTTACCATGTTAAAAAGTTACATTCTACGTAACTAGAAACACTCTAGTTTACATTCTATGTGATAGAATAGGAAAACAGGGAAGAACAGAAACTTCACTATTTAAACTTTCCATGGATCTGCTGCTTAGGAACTTCTTTAAATCTGTTTTACGCTTCTCTGGTTAAGAATCAAAAAACCAACTTCAGCATCAATCCCTATCTATTTATTATAAACAGTATTAAGTTTAAAAAAATGCTTTTTTGGCTGTAGGACTAATACCACTTAACAGGACATTCCAAATGCTGGACAAACATTAATTCCTTGTGCTGCTGTGGTAACTGCTATGGTTGGAATATTAACATTGTGCCCATCTGCTGCTGCATCCTTTCCACAGAGTATTTTTGGAACCCACCAAACACAGAGCAGCTCACAGGACACATAGATGATGCTGCATTTCATATCCTCACATACTGGAATAACCAAAACTTGATTCCAACTGGACCTAAATGAAGGCAGAGCCGAGTTTTTCCAGGGGAAGGATGGGCTCAGACAGATTTGCTGGGTGGCACCTGCTCCGTGGAGCTCAAACCAGAGCCCTGCACTTCCCACCGGAAAAAGCCACTTGTGCTAAGGAGAAATAATGAGCAATTTGGGTTTGCTCCGACACTTCCCTTCCACCCCCAGTCCCTGCCCAGGGCCGGGCTGCTCCGCAGGGTCCCCCCGGGCCGGGCCAGCCCAGCTGGCCGCGCTGCCAGGGACATTCCCACTTCACGAGTGCCACCTCGTGGGCCCGCCCGGCGCCAGCCCCGCTCCGCCGGACACCTCCCGCAGCAGCACAGCCCGGGCTCGGCTCCGCCTTACACAGGGGAAAAAGGGATGGAACTAACAACAATCTGCATTTCTGACAATGCTAAAAGCAGTGATAAATGCCACAAAAAGAATTATGTCTGCTTAAAAGGGCGAGGCTGACTCTCTTCCTCTCCCCACACCCCGTTCTGGCTGAGGGAGGGATTTGGGAACTCCAGCACCTACCTTGGTGATTTCTTCAGAAGCCTTCTCAAAGTCCTGCACAGTCCTACAGTAAAATCCTATTGTGCAGCTCGGATCCATTTTTTTGAAGGACATCTTTTTGGGAGAAGGGCAGTGGAATGACTGCGAGTTTCCCGATTAAAAAACATGAAACACACGGTTATGGTCGGGCACGGCACAGATCCATGCATTTACCTCTGTCCCCACCAACAGCTTTAAAACATCCAATCCCCTGCCTCACCTGAATTAAACCCCAGCACACACCTTGGAAGGCATTTCTCCCACTCCCCCAAATATTCAAGTGATTCCACCCTTCTCCAGCCGTGTAAAACCTCCTGCTGTCGAGGCTGCATTCCCCAAACTTCCCCACACCACCAGGTTAGTTTGGAATCTGTCAAAGCTCTGCTGCTCCCAGCAATACTTTATGAATATTCCCAAGGCAGAGAAGGTGAATGCTCTTCTGCAAATTGAATTTGTAACAGCTTTTGCACTATCTTACTGCTTTCTAGCACTGCCCAGTGCCCCTTCCCTCCCCCAGCCTCTATAAAAGAGACATAATGGAATAAACCAACCTCATGCATTTTCCTTCAGTAAATGAAATGGGTTCAAAAACCCACAAAACACACAAAAGCAAAACCATATTACAATGATCCACAAGTAGGGGAAAACCAAACATGCCCTGCTTTACAAATGGGTTTTTCCTAACGTGAAATCTCTTTCCCTGACAGATGATGCCCCGACAGTGCTGTGAACTGATACTTTCAGCAGCCCTGCTGTAAGAGAAAACAAACACAAAACCCCCTTCCCCACGCTCCTCACTCAGTTTATCAGAGAAAAAATAAGTATATCCCATCTACCCTGATTCTGTGGTTATTTATTACAGGAACTGCAGTTTTGGTGAAGCTCATTGTCCAATAACTGCAATTATTTCCTCACTTGCTCTCAAAGGGAGCCAGTGCCCTCTATTCTGCCTCTAACACAGAGGATGACCCATCATCCTCTCTCTATTAAATCCCTTTTTTTGCCAATCACAAAAATCAACCCACAGAAAACAGCACTGGCTCCCAAATCCGAGTGTAACCATCCCTGCAGCAGTTTTACATAATAAAATATATTGTTCTTTCCTGGTGATTACAAACCCGAGAGGTATTTCTGTAAAACCTCTGCTAAAAAATACCCACAAAGATCATTAGGGCTACTCCTGCAAGATTCATTTTAGTCACTGCTTTTTGTTCTCACTGTTCCCATTTTATAAACAGAAATTTTATTTTTAATATTAATTCCTGAGTCATCAAATGCATAAATCAAGCCTTGCTTTCCACATGCCATTCCAGCACCAAGCCTGTCCCTCCAGTCGTGCTGCACTGGCAGGGCAGGAGGTTTAATGCTGCACAAATCACTGCACAACAAAGAGAAGTGGGGAGGATTTTTTTTTCCCACTCCTCCAAACAAATGGATGCTGGAAGCCAATACAGAGTGGATTGATTTCCAGCTTATTCTGGACAATTTGTCAATTTTGAAAATACTCCCCACAGATAAATCTAACAAGCAACTATCCACGCTCAGAAAGCAATTTCTGTTTACTTTTGACATTTCTGGACAAAGATATAATACTATTAAATGCACCAAGCATTAAATTGCAATCTATTTTCCGGCTGCAGGAAAGCATTAGGATGCCATCAAGCCAAGCTGGCAGCTTGCATACCTTCCAAACACAGCTTAAAACCTTGGGATTATTTGGAAATTCAGATTAATGCCAGTCTGCAGCACAATTTGGAGGCTGAGTCACAGGAACAGAACCCAAAAAGATGTGTATTTTGTGTAGCTTGGCCACTGCACCACGGCAGGACCTTAAGGAAGTCACTTCAGCTCTGCTGCTTTGGGCTCTTCCCACCTTTTGTCTGGTTTTTCCCAAACTGTAAAATCTTCAGAGGCACAGGAGCAAAACAGTTATTAGGATAAAGGGGAAGGATCTGGGTAATCATCCCAGGCAGAGCTGGCACTCACCAACTCTTCCTCCAAATATCTCAACAGGGCAAACCTAAAGGAAGCTCTAAATACAACCAAACTTCCTGGGTAGGATGTTTTCTGACACATTTTGCTGCTGTGTTCTTTTGCTTCATTCAGAACCTTCTCATTTCCTAGAGAATTTTCCACTTCTATATTATATAACATGCCAATTCAAGCATTTTGTTAAGCATAAATAATGAAAAATATGAAGGGTTTGCTTGAAGGACTTGACATCAGCCCTGTGTAGGTCCTTTGAAATGAGATAGATATAGATAGATATATATATATACAAGGAGTTTTCCTAAATACTATTTGATGGTATTTTGCTCCAGCTCTGTCCTGAAGCACCCCCAGGCTGTTCCTACTGAACCAAGAGCTGCTGGAAGCTCCTGTGGAAGGTGGGCACAAGACCAAGGAGAGTTTTTGTGGGTGGCCCTGAGGATGTGACTGTGAGTACTGAGGCCACTGAGCACCTCCCTGCAGCTGATAATGTGTTCCCAGGGTACCTGTGAATTGAGCTCTCTAATCAGCTCCTTTAGCTCCAGGTATTTCCAGGCTCCTACTACTGAATACCACAGGAATTCTCTCCCTGATGTTGATTGCAAAAAAAAAAAAAAGACCAAAAAGACAAACTCATCAACCCCAAATCCAAACAGGTTTAAGATCTACAAATATCATCTATTTTCTTTGATGGAAAATTACTTAAATAAAGTGATCATCTATTTCGGAGATTTTATGATCGATAAAAAGAAAACAGATGAAGATTAATGAAGTAAAAATTAAACCCCNAAAAAAAAAAAAAAGACCAAAAAGACAAACTCATCAACCCCAAATCCAAACAGGTTTAAGATCTACAAATATCATCTATTTTCTTTGATGGAAAATTACTTAAATAAAGTGATCATCTATTTCGGAGATTTTATGATCGATAAAAAGAAAACAGATGAAGATTAATGAAGTAAAAATTAAACCCCCATATTGAAATTTAACCTCTGGTCATTTTTGTTGATTATAGGCCTATAAAGAAGGGCAGGACATTGATAAATAACATGTAACTGTAAAACCATAAAGCTGCAGCTAGCTAGAACATCTCTAAATAATTAGTGTTTGATTCATATGGGAAGAAAACAGTGCCAGGTCTATATCCATAGTACCTCAAGAGGGAAATCCTTTATGCTGACATCTACAAAAGATTGGCAGTAATGAGGATCCATGTAAATCAAACTGTCATCTGCAAGGACAAAACAGAAGACAAGTAATTCAAAAAACACCTTATTATTACACTGCTTACAATCCAATTTCTATGCAGAACAGCTGGAAAAAAAGCCAGTGAGTAACTGCTTGCCAGGCTGATACTCATTGACTGAAGCATAGGTTTTTGCAGGACAGATTAACTTTTGCATAATCAAATATGCTTGTATAAGCAGAATTTTTATAAAGTGATGAAACTGTCATTTAATTTTTGGTGATAAAATTACTTTTACAAACACACAATTATATTCTGGAGTTTGCATATGAAAAATGTATCGCCCTGCTTCATCCTGACAGCAAGAATATATTGCTTGTCATTTAGGCATCAACTAACACCACTTAAAGCAGGAGAGAGTAAATACCTAAATAAGAACTGCCAGGCAGGAACAGCAAATGCTCCTCAAGTTTGGTGAAACAGATAAATTATGCCTTGTTTATGCAACAAGGGAAATTAAATGTACATTTTACAGAATCCAATTACTCCGTGGGGTAAATGACAAATGGCTGGACTTGGGGAGATGTGATGAATTAATAAGGTACTCATTTTGCTATTTTAATCACGCTATTTCCCACTGCTTCGATATTAACTTCCTAACTCTGAGGGAAAAAAAATATTGAGGAGACATAACACATTAAAACACTAACCTTGGAATCCAGCAAAGTAATAGGACTGCTTGGGTTTGCCACCAATAATGCCAACACAGTACTCCAGGCTTAAAATTCCCTAAAACAAGAACAGGAAATCATTAGGACAGCGTTAACCAAAGTATTAAACTGAACTAAAATATCTGCTCTTTTAGGCAAATGGTTTTGGTTTTTTTTAAAGATTGACTCCATGACTTCCTGGGGCTTGACCAAAGTGAACCCACACCAGCAGATATTCCAGAGAAAGTCCTCCCTTCCCATGAGATACCCACACACGTTTTTGGGGAGGAGACAAAACATCATGCCACAAATTGAGCACCAGTTTCATAGTCCAAATACCCCAAAGGACTGAGATTTCCAGCCTTCACACACATTCACATTCTGTGCCCTTGGAGACTCTCTTCTTTTTGCACTCAAATGGACAAGTCTAGCCAGAGCATCAGCTTTTACATCTTGGGGAGAAATGCCAGTTGAAATAAGACTAATTACAAAGTTCAGCTCTAAAAAGAGCTGCCCCAAATCCAGGGAGGAGAGACAAACACACAGCAGACAGGCCCCATAAATCTCCCTGGAGGTTGCCTGGGAGGGCAGAGGAACCAGAACCATCTGAAGGGAGAACTTCTGGGAAAGGGACATCACCAAGTGTAAGTAGGGAACTTTTCTCTCAACAAAATGATTGATACTGTCATACTACTAATACCAAGGCTTCTCAAGATGAAATTTTCCCTGCCTAGACAAGGATAAAGTCACTTAAAAACCTCCCCTGAGATGCTGCAGAGTCAAATCCAGCAAGGTTTGTACAGGTTAAGGAAGTGATGCTCATTTAAAATACGAATGAGAAGGTTTCATCAGAAAACTTATTTAAAATATAAATGAGAAGGTTTCCTTAGAAAATGCTCTGAGCATCACAGAACATTCAGGCAGATCAGAGGCAAAGGCTCCAAGAGCCAAGGAGAGCAGAACAGAGAGGGAGCAAAGCTCCTCAGAGTAATGGATAACTGTTTAATCTATGGCAAGCTTCTTGTAAAAGTGAATTATAAAAAATTTATCAATTTTCACCCATAAATATAAAATCCTTTGTAGAAATTACCTCTTGTGCTACATTCTAAAATCTGCATTTTTAACTTAAAGCCAGACTCTAAGAAATGTGGTCACTTCTTGAGAACAGTCAGGCAGACACTGGAGTGACTGATTCAGGCAATTGAAAGCCCTCTTATCACAGCCTCCATCAGGCTGCAAAGGGCAGGAGCAGGCGTGGGAAGGGAGCAGCAGGAATCACACAGGGAAGCCAGATGAAAACTCCAACTTTCCCAAACCTACTGTCTGAAAATACAGGGAAGAACGATTTAAGTTCATCACTTAAAAGCCTTCACCAGTCTGTCTTCCCATGCCAGTAAAAAATCAAAATGTTTTCCTGAAATGTTTCAGTGAACAGACAGCCACAAAATAAATCATGTTACAGACTCTCAGCTTTGGTTCATGCTACTGCACTGGGGTAATTAAAAATGAACCCAAACTTTAAAGACAGATAATGAGGAGCATGGAAAATGAAATAAAAGCAGCAGGGCTAAGAGAACAAGCCCTTCCCTAAGAGGAGTGAGAGGCAGGATCACAGCACATCCTCAGGTGTCTGCAGAACCTCTGCTGAAAAAAACACAGCACAGACCTTCCCCCCTCAGCTCTCTCCTTGAGTTTTCCTTTTCTCCAGCTCATTTTCATATGGGATAACTGCTTGCTACTCCTGCATCACTGTCCTCAGAAACATTCACCCAGACAGGGAAAAACCAATTAAAGTAGTGACTAAAGGTATCAAATAATTCCATGGGAACAAAGAGACAAAAGAAAATGGGAAGAAGAGACAAGCAACAACTTGAAACCATTTGAACCATCTTCTTATTTAAGAAAATAAGGAACAGAGTAAGGAATGGCAAGTATTTATATTTCAAAATGCTGCCTGATCCTTAGTTACATATGCTATTAGAGTCCTGCTATATTAAATTACCATTTGTAATTTGAGCCACTGCATTAATGTCTTTTCAGGTGGCTGCTGGAGGAGCAGGACAGTTATCACTGCTTTACCAAGGGACATCATGTGCTCTGCAATTATGTCTGATCTTGTAATAGGGAAATTTAAAATCTGTAAAGTCAAACTTTACAACCTTCAACTGTAAAATCCCCACCACACGTTTAATGGGGAGAATTACCCTCGTGAAGTCGCTTTTCATATCCCCTTGTGCTACTCTTTGAAAAATGATTGAACTCTCATTTCATACCTTTACAAACTCCAAGTAGTCTGTGTTTGTTCTCTCTCCACCGAGTCTCACAGGAACCAATATAATTACAGCTTTTGTGCCTGCTTTCCCAGAATCCATAAAAGAGCACTGTCTGTCAATAACATCTGAGCTGTAGACTGAGAGACACAGGAATATTAAAATTTCAAATATAATCTCTAGTTTTAAGAGACACACCTCCAACGTGGCATCACAGCGTGGCAAACTAAATCTGCAGCCCTTCCAAACGTTGCTGACCTCCTAAAACACAGCCCAGGTGACTCAGAAGCAGCTCTGTGCCTCCCCATTCCCAGCAATATTCTGTGGGATGGGAATTGCTGCTGCTGAGTCGCAATGCCAAGGAAATGCAGAAGGGGAAGCTTAGGAGAAAGCCAATAAATATTTATTGCTGCATATAAATTTCTAAAAGGAATAATTAGAACTTGAAAGCCTCCAACTAACAGAAACATCTCCACGTAAAAGGAGAAGAGGCAATAATAGATTTGCTGGTTTGGAATTCCACTGTAAGACACCAAGCAAGCAATGCACAATCTGCACATATCAAGAACCCCTTTGTCTACATATTCTCAATTTTGTGGATCCATTTCAGAGGGATTTTTTTTCCTTCAAAGCTCTATTGTTAAGTGCTAACTAAAAAGCATTAAAAGCATCTAAAATGGTTACAAAAATCTACAAAATCAGTTACCTGTACAATCCTGAGCAACATAGACTGTTACTCCTTGCAGCTCAGGGTCTCTTGCTTCTTCAACAGCTTTTCTAAGTACAAACACAAAACTATTTAACTTATCTTCCATTAAAAAAAAAGAACAATAAACAAACAAATTATTTTGGTTTTTTAGAAACAGGTTGATTTTAATTGTTTGTTATAGGAGTTTTTTGTTTGTTTGGGATTTCTGAGGAGGAGTTATTTTGTTTAATTCAAGACACCTTCCCTTCCTGATAAATACAGGTGGTGAGGTGGGGATCTTTTATTTGTTTTTAAACACTGGACACCCAGATCCAGCCTGTGTGGCACCATGTTTTTCCCAAGCCAATATGACAATGTCTGGCTATTTAGAAGAAAAAAATGAAAACCACAAAAAGGCCCCAAATCCCACATTAACTTACAATGAAATTCATATTCACTACTTTATTTATTTCTGTTTATAACAATTTTCTGCCATGTATATTGATGATAAAGTCATCAATAAGTTCATCAACCTAAGTTGGCTGAAAAAATACTATTTTCAACTCATTAGATCTCTTTATTTGACCCCAGTTCATATAACAAGCCACAAATTAGCACCTGGAAATAAAAAGATGCAAAGTTTCAGCAAAACTTTCAAAAAGATAATTACAGTATTAGACTCTCCTCAAAACACTAAGACTAAGAGACCTAAAAAGTAAAAAGAAAATAAATGGTGATAGTCAGAACCATGGTCATCAATCAGGGGCAATATTTGTAAAGAAAGGAAACTGCTCAAAATTGAGGATTTGCCTTTGAGTTCAACACACACCTGCATTAAATGGTCACTATCCCTTTATTCCCCACTATATTTTGAGGAATGGTTTAATACAGTCATTCCCAAGTTATGAGGGAGCTGTACATTGTTAGTGCTGCTGTAAGAGAGAAAGAGGCAGGAAAGGAAACCTCTGCAGGGCTGGAAATCACTCCTGGGGTTGTGGTGAGTATGACTCTGCACCAAACCCCCCCTGCTCCCATTAAGGAGACAAATAATTTAATAGATAATTTATTAAAGCAAGCAAAAAGAATTCTGACAGCTTCCACCATCAGAAAAAAGTAGAATAAAACACATTAAAAATGCTGAACTCCTACATCCTTGTTTGCATCTGCATGGATGCACAGCTGATTATTCCAGTACAGCTGCACTTCAGATTAACCCAACATTTACACTAAACATCAAATTCTTATATATAGACATATATATAAAATATATAAAAATGCATGAACTTTGCCTTCTGCTGCTTAAATGATTTATTAGTGATTCAGTTTATAGATAAAGTGGAATCCACTAAAAAAATAAACATATAAGACTACAGAAAGACCCCAAAAACATTCAAAGAACTGGCTATCAAGGCTCACAGCATGGGGAAGTTTGACTTTCGACTTTTTTTTTTAACCACGCTGAATGTCACAGACCCTTTACTTTTACTGGGATATAATTATAATATTAATAGTCCCATACATTTACAGTTTCACAAGAATTTGATGTGTGCAAAGAAATGCTGAAAACATCAATTTTAGCTCTGACATTTCATTACACTATCAGTACATTACAGCCCCCAGGTTACGGTATAAAAAAAAAAATCTCTAATGTTATGCATGTTCCAAGGTTGAAAGAGTGGTTAGTTTTTAGAACATTTCATTAAATGCAGCTCTACTCAAAAAGGTTTGGGAGAGATACTTGGTATCCTACAAGAAAACAGGAATGTTGTCTTCTTTCCTGAAATAAGAATGACAAAAGCTCAGCGTTCGGTTCCTGCACCTGCTGCTATTTCCCTTCCTGCCTGTGAAAAAGTTCTGGAATTGCTCCTGATATGGGTGTTTTACAAAGCCAATAATGAACAGTTTGCTGCTCAATTAGGCTGAAGTAATCTCAGGACACTCAGAAATGCTTCTCTGTGATGTAACACAGGAAAGGAACAGAGAATTGAAGGTGTTTTACCTCAAGATGTGTGCGACCACGGCGGGCCCGTACCAATCCCCCGCCATCTTCCCGGACTTCTTCCCATATTCTATCAGCTGGTGCAGCCCAAAGGCTGCCAGTGGGGAGTCACCAAACCAGGAGATGATTTTCCTGTGATAAACTTCATTCCTCATCTCGGTGACATCCCAGCTGCTCCTCGCTGCGCCGCGCCGGGGCCGGGGCAGGATCCTGGGGTCCCTCTCGGCCGTGAGCGATGCCTCGAAGGAGGCCGTGAGCTTCCTCACGGTGTTGCTGGTCCAGGACTCCGAGTCAGAGCTGTCCATGTCCAATGCATCTGGCCACACCCAGGCTGCAGCAGGAAAGGGCAAAATCCATATTAACTTTAATATTAACTCTATGGCGTAATAGGCAAAGCACTTCCCTTTGTCCCCCACGCTCCTTAATGCAATAATGTGTATTTTACATGTCACTGTTAACAAGTCAGCAAAGAATTCCAGTAGAGCAGGATTTGCTTTGATTTTCTGGTGACCATCCCAGTCAGCTGAATAAACAAGATATACCTGATTAGAGGTTAGAGCTCTCTCACATATTAAATACATGAACGTTACCTCAGTACTATCCAAAAGCCTTTTATCTGTGCCAAACAAGGAGTTTCAAAAGCTCTTAATTCTTCTTACTTTTCAGTTATTAAAAAAACAGGCAGAGCTGAGGAATTATTGATGTAAAAGCAAACATTTCTTCCTGGCAAAATGGCAAAGCAGATCAGCAGAAAAACAGGCAGGATTTTTTTATTCACTAAAGTCATTAATTCTTTTAGATTACAAGGCAAACTTGTTTAAATGTCATTCAGCACAGTATCTTCAGTCTGCTTTTCCAGCTGAAGGTTTCCCTATGGATAATGCATCCCACACAGCACTCCTCCTACAGAATGGGGTTCAGCAGGTCCAGGGAAGATGCCTGGAATTCTCCCACAATTCCAACAGGTACTCCCAACACAGACCCAGCTCAGTGTAACATCCTCACAGGCCTTGCTGTTCTGGACTCTCAGCTTTGCATTTCACTCAGTGTCTCAAGCACAGGCATTTCAAAGTAGAACTTCATATTTAAAATCAAAACTCATTCACAACATCATTCAGCAACATCTGGAACATTCCACATGGCAGTGGAAGTGTAAATACCTCAGCTAGAAACTTTGGGCAAGTTTTGCTTCCTAACAGAAACAGCATCATTAAAGCAGAATGAAAACATCTCTGGGAAAAGGGTAAACAGCCATGAAAAACTTCCTGTAAACACCTAAATGTGTTTCCAAAGCTGTCCAGACCTCATAAAAAGCTTTTCAAAAGATAATTCACCAGCTGTCAGAAGACCAGGTGAGGAGCAAAGTAGTCCAGAAAGACCATCCCTACTCCATCTTTCTGTGGATTTGGATTGCCACAGAAACCAAAGCACTCTGGAATCACCCCATCACTTTCCAAATTAGGATGCAAGGGGGACATGCAAGGAATTCTTTGGAACCATGGATTTTAAAGATAGAAACCTGGGGCTATTTTGTTTGGGGTTACTTCCAAACGAGCCATTACACACTCCTGCTCACAGGGAGTCTTCTGGGCAGGTCTTGAATTTCTTTTAAATGTATGTATAAGAAAAGTGATATTTAAGGGATTTGTGTTCTCAGCAGAAGTATTTACACACTTTTTGATATCTGCAGATAGTTGAAAAGGATAATGAATGTTTTATGACTTAAATATCTACAGCCAAAGGAACATTCAATGAGCCAATCCCACAGTTCAGTCCTGACACTGCTGGGAAGGGAGACTCTGTGGTGCAGCTGGGTTGGGACCTTGTTCCCAGCTTACATCAGAGCTGCACAGCAAGGGCAAAGCATTATCAAAACAGGCTTTCAGAAGGATCTTCTGCTGAAGTATTCCTGGGATCCCACAAATGGCTGAGGAAACAATGCACTGTGTTCTCTCAACCCCCCCGGGTGGCTTCAGGCCCGTGCCTTGGGTCACTCTGACACCAAGCAATGGATGATTGTTATGAAAGGGATTGGGAAGGGGATGGAAACAAAAGGTGTTTAGCTCTGAGAACCTGAAATACCTCTCTGCAGGACATGGACACTTAGCCTGTGACAGCAGAGTGTCCCACAGCTCCTAAAGCTTCAGCTGGCTGTGACTGAGGAAGGACTTTGAGACAGACAATGGTAAGGAAAAAAGGGAAGTTTCTCTCTAAGTACATGGGGGAAGGGAAGAAATGACATAGTGAATGTTTCCACACAGAGAATGATGTATTGAAGTGAGATTAGAATCCTTCTAGGAACTCAATATATTAATACCAGAAGAAATTCAATAATGGACAACTTTAAAACTGATAAAAGAACATCACTTCTGCCATAGCCCACAGCTATGGGCTGGGGAACTCACTTCTACATCTTGAGTTCAAGAAACAATCAAATTTCAAGAGAACTGGACATGGGCATGGGTAAGAATACCCAGGCAGAGGGATCACACTTTTGTGATGTTTAAACTCACACTTGGATACTGGAAACTCCACAGAAGTTCACTTGGGCACACTTTGGTTCTCAGAAATGGAAGGGTAGGACAGCTCAATCTCTGATGCAATGGGACAATTCCAACAGTAATGAGGAGCCCACAACCAAAACCAGCTGGCCCTTCAGATCTGAGATAAGAAAGGCCATTTTGGTCTCTACAGAATGCCTGTGCTTATGCAAACACAGAGATCTCCTCTCAAAACTCACCTCTCCCAAGGAAATGAAGCATCAGACCCTGAGCCAGCAGCATCTGCCCCGTTCTCAGCGTGCAGCCCCAGCCACAGTCTGTGGTCAAAGCAGAGCCCTTGATCTGAGGGAATTCCTCTCTGTACGTCAGCCAGATTCTAGAAATGAAATCTCTGCGGAACTCCTCAACGTTCCCCGAAATCTCGGGGTTGATTTTATCAAAATTGGACCCATCTGTAGAGAGCTCCCCAGATTCTGCAAGGCAAAGCCCAGTTTAAGTTCTAATTTGTTATGGCACTTCTGTCATTAGAAAGCAAGCAACAAACATCACAAACAATCTACCAGAAAAACAGGGCAAATTTACAAAACCTAACAACTGCCTCAAATACAACACAGGAAAATTGGAAGACAAACATAATAGAAATGTGTCAGATAAAAAAAAGAAAAGGAAAAATCAAAAGAGCAATGCAGTGGAATCACTGACCTGCAAGTAAGTGCTTAATTCACCCAACTGTGAATGGTCAAACAGAGAGAGAGACTTAAAGAACTGCACACTGAAAAGTGATAATGAAGGTGTTGGTGTAGTGACCCCAATCAGGTATTGCCACCATTTCCATCAGGAGTTTTTAGAAAGAAAATCTCCAGTTGATGGTAAATGAAGTTAAAATTACAACACAAATATTTACAGAAAGTACAAGGTTTTGGTGTAAAATCTGAAAAGATCAGGTCAGGATGGGTTGCATTAGAGGTGGATATTTACATTAACATTTTCTAAGCTTTTCATATTTACATTTTGGATTTGGTAATTGTTAATGCCAGTCTTTCTGGAAGATTAAAAGTATCTCCCCACAGCTCCTGTTGAGGAAAACTGGAATGAGTGAAGTGCTCTGTACTCACCCTCAGTTTTGAAGTGGTAACATTTTCCCAGGAGAAAGACTGGAGAGTTTCTACTGAAGTAAGTTTTTGTTTTCAACACCCAACCTAGAGCAGATGCAGAACAAATACAAATTTGTGACTGAAGTATTTCAAAAGAAAATGCTACCAGCATCTGGCTAAGCCAAAGGTAATTCTTGAAAGGGGAATAAAAACAAAGTAATGAAATCGGGGTTTGGTGTCATAAAAAATCCCACACAGGGTGCAATGGCCACTATTTCCTTACAACCATGTGATAGCCTTAAAGAAAGCAGAAAAAAAAAAGTATCTTCTCATCTTGCCAGACATTTCCAAAGCTCAGTTATGAGAATTAACAACATTTATCAGAAACCTGGAGGTAAATCTGAGCAACCTCAGACCTAAAAGGAAAGCAAAAAAATCAAGGACAGATTAGTAAAAGGCACACTTGAAAATCTGATTGCTCATAAACAAATTACTGATGTTCAACTGTGGAAAAAATCTTATTCAAGGGTAGATTCTTCAGTGGAACTTGTATCTCACACACCATCCTAATTTTTTTTTCCATAAAAACACATTTATAAACAAAAAAATCTTTGTGCAGATGATTCCATATTATCCCTGTCTAAAAGCCTATGCAAATCTAGAGTAATTTACATAATATATTTACTGTTTCCAAAAGAAGTCATTTAAAATGAAATTATGCAAGATTAATCTGAAAAAATGAAAAGCTAAAGAATTTTTTAGTGGGATTAATTTATAATATCAAAGAAAAAATTGTTTCAAGGGCCATATTGCATTTTTAGTATTAATTAGCAATGATTTCATCCATGTCAACCAGAAACATTCCATTCCTTTTAATGAGGACAGATCTTAACCACACTCTGTTCCACTTACTGTATTTCATGTTGTGCCATGCAGACATAAACTTTGATTTGATCTTTTCTACTTCATCTGTCCCTGTGGCCTCCATATTCAAATTCTAGAGAAAAAGCCATCGCTGTCTTGTAAGGCTTTCAGTTCAGCTGCTGCAAAAACCAAAATATAAACACTCAGCAACCCCACTTAAGCCCAACATGGCCAGAAACAGCAATAAACTCACAGAACCCTCCACTACCAGGCACTGAGAAGCAATCCCGTGTCCCATGAATAAGTAATAAAATAATTTAATTCCAAATATACACCAATAAAAGCACTACACAAAGCTAAATAAAAGATAATGTTCTCCAGCAGCTCTGCCTTGCACCACAAACTGCTCCAGAGCACAAAACCTGTGCTGGCACACGAGCACACTCGTTTTATCAGCAGTGAGGTGGAGAGCTATGATGCAGCTCACTAAATAAAAAAGATGCTGCTCTTTTCTGCTGAAGAGAAAACAAAAAGCACTTTTTGTGTTAAAATCCACCAGAGTGCAGGCTAATTTTGTAAAAACTCCTTAAAAACTTTGCAAGGAAATGCATCTTTACTGGCTCTTTCTGCGCTGCAAGATAAGACAGATTTCACCTTAAAAGGAACCTAAACCAGTAACAACACAAAAAGAGTATCTACTGCCTTTATCCCTGTTCCTAAGAAATCTGGGAAAATGGGACAGAACCCCCTCAACAGTCCAGCTGCCCCATTTGTAACAGGAAGTTTGCTATTAATTAACAGAACTTCCTCCAGCACGTGTATTCTGTCAGTGGTTCACCTTGAAATACTTAACACAGAAAGTTTTCCTGATGGTATTTGGTGACCCAAACCCTTGCACAGACAGGTGAAAGGTTAAGAGCTCCTGCTTCAACAGCAGCTCTTGTGGGACATCAAAACTTCATTGTGGGACATCACTGAAACCCTCACAGCATTTTTAGCTAAGTTCTGATAGCACCAGCTGACGATGTGAGCAACAGTGAACTTCCTCATTTAATTAATAAATTTGGGCCAGGAGAAAACCTCCTTCCTTTAAAAGGAGTATCTAGAACTGTATTTACCTTTCCACGTGCTATTCTCCACTGAATTGGGATCAAAGGCAGCACAAAGACTAAACTGTGTCACTTCTCTCCACTGGGAACGTATTTTAAGTAAACCTAATCACTGACAGTGTAATTAAGGAGAGGGTGAAGATGTCAGGGTGACAGCATCATCTGAGTCTCAGGGTACTCACACAGATCCATTTTTTGGGGATCTGCCATCTGCTGCCCAAACCACCCCTAGCACATTTTCCCACTATTCCCTCATATTATTTCATAAAAATCTGCTTTTTGACAGAATAAGAAGCAATGCCAGCTCACAAACATAAGGGAAGACTGACTTTTTTGTAGTGAAAATAACAAAGTTTCTACATCCCTGCTATGATCAGCCTTGTGTCAAGCTGGGGAAGGAAGAAAAGGAGAATTTCAAGCTGGGTTTTAACTTCCTGCCTTTTCCCCCCCTCTTTTTTCTTTAGAAAAAAAAAGGAAAGCCCTAGACAGCAAAGCTGGTAAGATGAACTTCTTCAGGAGGTGTGTTTGGTCCTGTCTTTTCTCACATGATCCATCAGCAACAACCATTTATACAGACACCCACTGATTGCCTTGAAAACCAATTCCTATAAAAGCTTCCTCTGGCTAAAATCAGAAATGAAAGAAATTCTACAGTTCTGAAAGGGCCCGAAGACAAAATTATGTAAATGAGAAAGGAGCTCATTTTCTTCTAAAAGACAATGGTCATCACAGCACATTTATCTTTCCTCCAGGTATATTTCTTCTCTGACATTATGCTAAAGATGCAGAAGGAGTTTCCAAGAATGCCAACACAAACCAGGTATAATTTTTTTCAGGGGGAAAACACAGGTTCTTCCCATCAACGCAAGAAAGCATCAGTAAGAGCTCCACCGAAATTAATGGAACAGCACCAGGAGAAGTTCCCAGGGAATACAGATTCAAGCCCCATGGACTTTACTATCAAATTATCAAATCTAACCCTAATGGTTTTATCCCGAAGTTGCCTCATTTATGGAGTTCTTTAGATACACGTCACGAGGATGATGTTCCCTCAGGGAGCAGCAGGACACGGCTGGAATTGAAGCCCCAAAAGGGATCAATGCCGGAAAGCGGCTGTTTGTTCACAGGGATGGAAAAACCCCCCAAAGCCCCCAAAACCAGCATTTGTTTTCATAAACAGCAGAAAAGCAAAGCGAGCTGCCGGTGAGACCGCAGCGGGAAGGATGAATGAAGCCTCAATGGGATAATTATAAGATAAATTATCTCTTATTAACTAAGACTTCCTTGGTTTTCAGTTGTACCTTGAAGGAGCCCGAAGCGGCAGCGGCGACGCTCAGCGAAACCTTCACGGAAGAACGACGGCGAGCAGCGGCCGGAGATCATTTTTAAGGAGCTGCAAACACATACGAGGACAGTTAGAAACGATACTTTGAAGCCGGCTCGGAAAGAAAACCAGATTATTCCTTAATCCTGCAGCAAGGACGGAACGCTTCGCCCCGGCAGGACTCGCAGCCTTGCAGGAGCCCACACGCACCGCGGGAAGGGGCTCGGCGGCTCCCGGCCCCACAGGACACGGCGGCGCCCGAGCCGCCACCGAGAAGGGCCCGTCCCTCCGCCGCCGCCCNCGGGCTGCGGCTGGAAGGGAAATCCCGGGAAGAGGAGCGGGAGCAGAAAGCCCAGTCCCTGCACGGAGTCTGCGGCTGTTCTTCAAACAGCGTTTCTCGCTTTACTTGGGTTTGGGTTTTTTTTGGGGGGGAGGGGGGTTTTGTTTGATTTTTTTTTTTTTTTTT
>VZRS01011633.1:0-64071 GCA_013398055.1 Ifrita kowaldi | reverse complement strand
CCGCGGGGCTGCGCGGGCCCCCCCGCCCGCCACAAAGGGCCGGGAGCGGGCGCGGCGGCCGCCGAGCGCGGGGCCGCTCCCCCGGGGGAGCTGCCGCGGGGAAGCGGGGGAGGGAGAAAGAGGAGGAAAAGAGCCGTGGAATTCCGCTCCCGCGAACAAAGGCCGGCCGGGCGCTTTGTGCAGCCCCTCTCGCCGCACAATGGGCGGCCCGGCGCTTTCCTGCCGGAGCCGGCCCTGCCCCGGCCGCCTCCCGGCGCTGCCCCGGCCCCGCACCTGGGAGGGGAGCGCCGACCTCCCGCTGGCTGGAAAATGGAGAGAGAGCTTCCTTCCAGCGCCTTCCTTTTGTGTGTGAGCGGGGCTGGTTCGCGGGGGCACCGCTCCTTGGACGCGCACAGCTACGCGAGGCTCGCGGTGCTGAGCATCCTTGGATTTCTCAAAGTTTTGTTATTTTTTAAAGAGGAGCGTTCATAGAAATCTACCTGCCGATAGTAGGTTTCTGCAGATTTACATTCTGAGTTAGCTGTGTGGTTCCAGGTGGGAACAGGTTTTCTGTTTGCAGGTCTGACCAGGTAGCCTTTGGTGACCGTGGTACCTCTCCTACCTGTAACCAGCAGTGGAGTGAAAGCGAGAACCATCAGTTTTGCCAGAGCTGTGCAGGAGGCTGTGGACAGTAGCAAAAGGAGTATCATTTTCATGCCTTTGAGTGAGAAACTGTCGGTACAAATAGTTGCAGTTAGAGAAACTGTGATGGAGAAGGGTCACAGACAAAGAAAAACGAGGTCAAAGGAAAAGGCTGGAGAGGAGGTAGAGAAGTGACATCAGTCCCACCTCACTCATGAACTGGAAACAGGCTAAAACATTGCTCTTTCCTTCAGGTTCTCTGCACATTTTGATGTCCACCAGCTAGGGGTTAATGTGACAGATCAAGGAATGGGGAGAGATGGATTTGCTGCCAGACCGTTTTTCCTGCCTTTTGATTGTAGTCATAGAAATAGTCACATGAGAGACAAGCACTGGGAGTCGGAGTGTCAGAGTTGTGCAGCCCTAGCAGGAAGTTAAATGAAATAGCCCTGGGGTGACCACTGTGGTGCTCAGTGTTCCTGCCTGGTGCAGAGGGTTCATTGGGTTGTAGCACAGCTGTGCCACCTCTGTGCACCTTTTGGGCTCATCTGATCCACTCTGTGTGTTTCCCAGCGTGTGTGTGGGCAGAGGTGGTCTTTGAGCAGGTCGGGTTCACCTGTGCCTGCAGAAGGACCCAGGTGCTTTGCAGTGAGATCAGGGCTGTTGCATCTCCAACCTTCTTTCACACTTGGAAGATTATTGTGTTTTCTCTGGGGTTTCCCATGTTGTAGTGTCACATTCTGAGAAACCTCAGGTTCCTGGTTCGTGGCCTGCACATCCAGTGCAGGTGAAGGCAAAAGCTTGTGGGCAGAATGTTGCACCTGGGGATGCCCAGCCTGGGCTGTTGCCCTTTTGCTGGCACAGAACGTGCTGCTGGGAATGTTGCTGTATCAGGGGATGAGAGATTGGAGCAAGCTGTGCACGGAAGTCCCAGAGCTGTGCTGGTGGCTGCTGGAAGCCCTCCCCAGTTCCATTGTTTCAAGAAGAATAGATCCCTCACATTTTCACACTCTGCCCTCCGGTTTGGCTGACTCATCGAGGTAGATGTAGCATTTGTCTTATTCTCAGGAAATAGCCATGCTGCTCTTGCCTTGCCTGAGAGCCCGTGCTTCAAATGGATGTCACTCAGATCCACCAAGGCAAAATCCTTTAGTCCAGCTGCACTGGACTTTCTAAACTGGTTGTTACAGTGGAGGTAGAAAAACAAACATGAGGTGGGCTGAGCTGTTTCTTGGAAAGCCCAGGGATGTTGTCCCACAGCTCTGATTTACCTGCTGTGCTTTCTTCAGCCACTGTGGTGCTCCTCAAGGGCATGTGCAGAATGCCAGTGCCATGCCCTGCCTGGTCATTGCATCCAAGCCTTTAAATGTTGGGCAGAGGCTATCAGTAATTGCCCAGCAGTTTCAAAATATCATTTTAAGGCTATGTTACAAGGTATTTTCATGATTAGGTCCTGCTGCATTTTTGTGGGATGGATTCAAACTGGAATTTGGCTGCCACAGGTACTTACTAATTCTTCTTGACTCCATCAGAAGAAACTCCTGAGTTAAAGTTAGTACAGTGGGTTAATAAGCCCTGAGATCTTGCCTGAAATCGGTAATTTTTAATTGGAAATATATTGTTAGGAAATTTTTTATTAAACTGTAGTGGATCACATCCTTCTGCAGCATCATGATGCTCCTGTTGCAGCATGGAGGCCGTTGCTTCCATCTCAGTGTAAGAGCAGAGGAAGTCCAGTGCTACCATTGTCCAATTCACGTTCCCAGTTGTGTTATCCCAGTACATTTTCTGGATGTGGGGCTGCTTGGCAAAGAAGTAGGATGTGGAAACTCCCCCACCAAAAAGGTCATTCTGAGTTCCAGAATGCCCCAGTAACTGGAGCTGTTGTGTCCCAGCACTGCAGTGTTTCCTGGGGCAGGCAGAGGAAAAGGTGTGCAGGCTTTTTAGAGTTCAGAAGGAAAGAAAAACTCTCCCTTTGAACCTCACACAGCAAAAACATTACCAGGATAAACTCATGCAGGTTTTCATGTGAGCCCCTGACTCAGGGCCTTGTCAGTGCTCTTGGACTATCCTGAGGCTGGGTTATCTGGGGAATTCAGAGCTGCTCCTTCGGTCAGACCATCACCATGGAAGTGTCTTTGCTTGGAAAGAGTTTTCATCTTCCTTTCCTGCTCTCATGGTGAGAGAGGTTCCCTGTGACTTGGAACGACACACCTGCCTTGCCCTCTGTTTTACAGTGCATGTCAGCCTCACACAAACCCCACAGTGTCATTTTTACCACTGCTCTGTATTCTCTTGCTGAGAATTCTCAGTTTTCCCAGCTGTCAATGGAGTCCAGAGAAAAATATTTTCACCTTGTGGGTCCAGCCCCTTCCCAGGTGCTTCCAGGTGAACAGGAATCCCATGAGGTGCTGCTGTCTAGGGCTGGGGGGTCTTCAGCAGGGGCTGATTCTGCTCTCAGACATTCAGTGATTTGGAAATTCCCCATCATCCAGGGCCCTTTCATTGTATGGGATTCCTGGAGTAATCACAGCTTGTCTTTATGGATTTGAATTGAGGGGAAAGCACTTGTGTTCACTACATTCAGAGCATCTTATTTCTGCTGCAGCTCCCTTTACACTGATGGGGTGCTGTAAAACGGGGACTTGGGAAGGCTAAATTTACATTTGTGTTCATTTAGAGTTTTTTTACATTGCCTGAACGATGTGTCGGGGGGGCTGACAGCCTCCTTTGCCCAGCCCCAGGGTAAAGAGGGATGGTGTGAAACCTGCACCCACTGAAATTGATAGCAGAGCTGTCACTGGCTCCCAGGAGCACCAAATCGGGCCAGAAACGTGGTCACAGCAGAATATTCATCACAGTTTATTCTCTTCCCACATCCAGATGCCATTTGCGTTGTCAAAACACTGTCATGGATAACTGAAAGGATTTTTAACAGGGATTTCAGAGCATCCCTTTCCCGTCCTCTCCAAAAGTCCCATTGGCTGTCCCTGTTCAGCCTTTGTGAGTGTCTCCTGTGGGAGTCAGCAGCTCTCTGGGAAGCCCAAGAAAATCCCTGACTGCTTCAAGCAAGGGAGAAGGCAGGGACAACACTTCATCTCCAGGGCTCTGCTACAGAGCTGCTTCTCTGGCCAAGGCTTCCTTCTTTGGTTGGGTGTTTGTAGTGTGAGGTGTGACTTTGCTCTCCTGCAGGATCCGGTCCTGGGGTGATTTCCACAGTCAGGTGTCCTGGGAGCTCGTTCCCTCCACTGCAGCCCAGGGGTGACATTTCAGCCTCAATAATCAAATGTTATCAGAAGAGCACCACAGGCAGCGTTGTGTGATGTTTTCCCTTTTAATCAATGGTGAGGAAAAAGGGAACATGTTGTTGCTCATCTGTGTTAATTTAGGAACCCACACGCACCCTGCAGCGGTCGGGATCAGGCTGGGCATTTCCTCAGCTGTAAATCAAACCCATTTCACTCTGAAGGGAAGGAGTTCACTCAGAAGGAAACAGGACCTGGGGTTTAGGAGGAAGGCTGGGTGCTGGGCTGAACTGGCAGGGTGGCTCCAGGCCAGAGCTCTCCCTGGATCCCTGGAGCAGGTTCCCTCATCCAGCAGACGCTTCCCTGGATGGTGACTCACACCTGGATGGGGCTGCAGGCAGGACAGCCCAGCTGGAGCACGTGGGGACAGAGGGCCAGGTCCTCCCTCTGCAGAGGTGACACACACACAGAGCCAGTGCCACTGGGCTTTGGGAACTCAGATCCAAGCACAGTGAGTCAGTGGGATGGGTGCCTCCAGCCCGTGCTGGCTGAACAGAGCGCGATGCTTTCACTTGAAGAAGTAAATGATGTGTAAATGCAGTTTTCTCTCTCTGAGGCAGAACAAGCAGCTTTGCTGGGGCTGCAGATGCCTCACTGTGCCAGGCTGCCTTTCTCAGAGGCTCCCTGGGTGTAGAGTCCCTGCATGTGACACCCAGGGTGTAGAACAGGCAGGAGGAACAGTTCTGTAATTAGCAGGATGGGGAGAACCAATTTGCGTTGCCCTTTCCCAGTGGAGGGGGCTGTGGAAAAGAGAGGCTTCCTCACATCGCCCGAGGCTGTCCCTGACCCACCTTTGCTGGGAAAAGGGAGAGTTCCTAACTTTGCTTGGCATCACCAGGCATGACTTGGGGAGTCTTTTTTTGGGAAGGCAAAAAGAAGAACTGATATTTCCAGTTCGCTGCTTAAGCTAAAAAAAATGTTTAAAAAAAAAAGGAACAGTTTTTGGGTTTGACCAGGCAGGGCACATAGAAACAGAAATGATTTTTGTGTGCAGTAAAGAACCCTGGGAGTGCAAACAAATGGTTTCATTTTGTTATTTGCAGCGTGGAGTACTTTGAGAATGACCAGTTTTGTTTTGCTTTGAGAGCCAGTTCCAAGGGGAATTTTCTTCCTCTTTTTTATGTGTTTTTTTTTTCTTTTTCTGTGTGAACCACATGCACACACAATAATTAACCAGTGAAGAAGGTCAGAAAGGAAGTGACTGGGGAAGATGTACTTTAAACACAGACGTTCATGAGGCTGTGGGCTGTAATTAACTGGAATGTTTGTCTGAGGTTCCCAGGTTACGTGTTGAATGTTAGATAAGTTATTAAAGAGGCAGTTTTTTATTTGTCCTTTTAATTATCAAAGCTTTAATGGCTCTTCAGCTCTACCAAATTAATTTTTTTTTTTTACATTTGAAGAATATTTGTTTCTCTTTTCTGATGGGGTTTGGTGTAACCCCAGCATTGCTTTAGGTTAGAAATGGTGTTCAGGGTTATAGTGTAACATGAACTGCTGGTTGTGAGCAGTTTGTCATGGACAAACAGCCTTTGGGAATGCAGGAGGAGGAGAAGGCAAGTGTGTTCACAGTGATGGAGTGGTTTGGGTTGGAAGGGACCTTAAAGCTCATCCCTGGGCAAGGACACCTTCCACTAGACCAGGTGTTATTTGTTGTAGGGAAACTGGAAACCTCTGTGAGGACACAGTGAGGAAGCAGCCCTAAAAGTAATCAGCTGAAGTGCTTCCTCAATGGGGAAATACTCATTTGGTTCTCCAGAGGTTCCACTCCTTCTCTGGAGGGAGTGATCAGGATGAAGCACATCGGCTAAAAGGTGTGATTCCCAACTGGAACAGCTCTAGAAAAGCCATTGGGTGATCAAGGGAGCCCAAAGGCTGGAAGGGGATACCTGGCAGGTAGAGAGGAGTGGGAGAGGGCTGTTGAGCCTGATCCTGCTGCCACAAGCCCAGATGGGCATAGATTACCCATAAATGCATTTGGAGAGCAGGTTACCTTAGGAGATGGTTTCTGAGTGTCAGAGGCACGATGCTTTCCAGTAGGGAAGTGGTGTCCAAAACCTCTGCAAATGCAGTGGTACGGGAAGGAGTCAGCCTGAGCTGTGGATTAGACTGCAGGCTTGGAATGAATAGCAGTGACTCCTGCAGACTCCACTCAGGAATTCTGAGGTTCAGACAGTATTTGCTTCACACAGGGAGAGTTTTGATGGGTGCTTGTGAAAGCTGGAGAGGCAGGGATGCTTCAGACTTGAGAGTAATGATGATTTCTCGGTGAAACCCATTGGAGGGTCAGCTCTCACTTTCTGTGGTCAGGCTTTGGGGGAATTTTCGATATCCAGTGAGTTTATTAATGGGGCAGCAACCCTTTTGTGGCACCATCTTTCTTCCCCTGTTGGACCATGGAGATGCCTCAGGTTCCTGAGGATCCACGGGTTCAGGAGGAACCAGGCACAGCCGTGGTTCCACAGCTGAGGACAGGTTCCCTCCTCTGGCTGTACTTTCCATCTGGAAACAATGCCTCTAGAAAACAGGGAAGGGTTTTTAGTTTTTCCTGTGTTGTGCTGGGCTCTGATTTTTCCTGCCAGGGCTCTGTGCCTCATCAGGAGTGATACAAAACACATGGAGCGAGAGCCTGGTTTAAAGCAGAGCCCGTCTGCATCCTGGGGACAAGCTTCTCAGTCCTCAGCCACAGATGCATGGTGTATTTTCCTTCCCAAGCAGCCATTTTAATCCATTCCAAATTTCCTTACAAAAGCCAGCAGGACACATGGTTTGCTCTCACGAGTGTCTGTGTGCACACGAGGTGGGAGCAGGGAGATGGCTTTTCCTGGATGTTCCCTGTCCCCAGCAGGAGCTGCTTGGTCTTCTTCCAGAAGCCACCCTCCCTCCAGAAGTGAAAACATCAACTCCCGTGGATAAAGGCAAACATGAAGGAAATGACTTCTTGCAGCTAGAATACATAGAACTTTATTTTTTTTCCTTCTGCAGTCTACTTTTTAAAAAAGACAGAATAATGCTTCCTCTAGCTAATCTTACGTCCATCCTCTGGCCTGAGGAAACATCTGCTCTCCATGGTAGCCTCAGTTGTCCCAGCCAGTTCCCTCTTAGAGTTCCCTTCTCTTCCACTGGCAGCAGTTGCCTCCAGCTGCCTTCATTCCTGCCCACCAGCAGTCCCAAAGCCAGGAGCCCGTCCTGATGTCCAGGTTTAGCTCAGGGCAGGTTTAACCATCTCCTTGGCAGGATTCTAGCAGCTCGTGCTGACACACAGCACAGTCCCCCTGGTGAGATCAGGAGTCTCTTAGCCATGAGGATGCTCAAAGATCACTGATACAGCAGAAAAAAACCACCCCTGTCCTTGCAGCCTCTTCATCTGCCTCAGGGGCTTGTTAGTGTCTCCTTGGAGCTGGGAATTTGCTCTGGGAGCCAGAGCTGCCAGCAGTGCTGTGATGTGGTGAATGACACTTGGCCTGGGTTTGTCACTAATAAATTGGGTGTTGACTCCTAGAGAGGAGCATTCATGTTGGTGAGGTCCTGTGGGCCAGGGGTACTCCGCAGCTTTTCAGCAAAACAGTTTGTTTGTGGAAGGAATCTGGGGTTTTGGTTTGCTTTTGGAACAAAACCATTCCCACCCTACTTAGAGGCTTGGCTATCCCTGCTGAGAGGAGCTTCCTGCTGGGATACAGGATGGAGAGCTGTGGATGGCTGTGGTAGGGCTGGACCCATGGCTTTGTTTAGACAGTCCCTGGCCATCAGCATTTCTCTCTGTGCTCTTCCTTCCCCCTCCAGGTGGCTTTACCTGTTGTGTTTTCAGCCTTAGCAGTGACAATGTGGCTCTTTAGCCAAAACAGAAAACCCTGGAGGGTCACAGCTTTCACCCTCCAGGCGTGGAAGGGCTGCTCTGTGTTTTCCATTCCTGGTGAGAAAATTATCCCGTGGTGGAATTTCTCCCTGGCAGAGACATGAGGCATTGTGCCAGTGTTTCCTCTGCTTGTCACTGTGATCCCACCTTTACCTTTCCTGCACAGAAGGGGAAACACCTTTTTGTTCTGACCCAGTCGTTTGTTTCCTGGTCCTTTGTCTGACTGGGATTGCAAACCCCCAAAATAGGGGTGAAAATGCAGAGTACAGGAGCAGCTGTGTGACCAGGAACTGCTGAAGGGTGAGGAGAACTCTGAAGGAGCTTTCCTTGGAAGAGCCTGGTGGGAACAAGTTAATTTTTGCTCGGGATCATGTGCATTTTATTGCCACAGATGTGCACAGAAGAACAGTTCACAAAAGGAGAAAAAAAAAATTAATTGCTGTTAAAAATGTGTATCTGCAGCCTTGTGAGAGCTTTGTGATTCTTGGGAATTCATTATGCAGGATCTGTTCCCACCGGGCAGTGACACCCTTATTGCAGTGAGCAGTGTCTGGTTTCATTCCAGCAGCACAGGGAGGTGGATGTGATCCATGCCCATGTCCCTGCCAGAGATAACTCTGTCCCTGTCTCGTTCCAGGACCGTGGCAGCCGAGGTCAGGAAGCAGATCTCGGGGCAGTATGGAGGCTCCCCACAGCTCCTCAAGAACCTCAACATCGGAGGCAGCGTCTCTCATCACACCACTGTAAGTCATGCCTGGAGCAGGGGTTGCTGAGGATGCTGTCCACAGTCATTTTACCATTTGGGAAGAGACTCAGTGCTGACAGGTTGTTGATGTAAGCAGCTCTGATAACACCAAGGAAAAAATTCCATGCAAAACCCACTAATTTTGGGGATTTCTGTGTTGCAAATCAGTTGGTGTGGCTGGGAATTTGTGTTTCTCCAGAATCTTTGTAGGACAAGGAGCTCTCTTGAGCAGATATTAGTTGTTTTATCCCCAAACAGCCTGGATGGGGCATCAAATTCCATGTGTGTGTGGTTCTCTGCATGGAGAGCTCTTTGCAAGCTCCTGCACTTCAGGTTGCTGTTTTCCTGTCCTTGTCACTCTTGAGAGCAGGACCAAAGCGACTCATCTGCTCTTCTGAAGTATTTTAAATGTTATTGTCCAAGTTGAGTGTGGTTATTCCTCAGGGATGTATATTTACTTCCAAGTTTACAGCCCACTTTGAAGAGCTGCATTGTCAGAATCACCCTTTCTGAAGTCAGACTTTCTTGCATGGCCTACCAGTAACCTTCCAGATTTGTTGTGGTCAACATTTCAAGAGTGCAGCAGACTTTTTCCAGCTGGAAATGTTGGATTTGGGATCTTGCTTCGGGTCACAGCAGTTCCTTTCGCAGCAGTCAACATAGAAAACAAATATCAGAGCATCTTGTTTTCTTCAGAGAGGGGTGGTTAGGTCAGGCAGGGCTGGAAATGTGCCCTGAAATCGATTGTGCAAGTGTTGTGAGTTTACAAGAGTTCTTCTCTTTGGAGTAGGGTCCTGTAGTGTTTCCTCAGTTCCTGGGATTGTGGGAATGAGTTCATGGGAATTCCCTCTGTTTCATGTCCTACGTAACCTGTTAAAGCTTCCTCCTGTGGAGCACAGACGTGTCCTCGGAGCCGAGTGTCACCTCAGAAGGGATCTCCAGGCTGACCTCTAGCTCAGAAAAGTGACTTCACTGTGGGCACAAACTTCATCTCTGAGGAGATCTGGCTGTGCCAGAGGCACTGGGGATGGAGGAGGGCTGGAATTCCTGTCGTTCCCAGGAGCACAGGGAGAGCAGAAGGCTGATCTGTCAGCGTGGTGGGGACTGAGCACGGAGGAGGATTAATGAGAGAAGGGTTAATGAGAGAAGGGTTAATGAGAGCTGCTGCCCAGGCTAATGCCTTATCTCAGTGGCTCTGCTGGGCTGTGCAGTGATAATGCAAAGCCCTGACTTGGCAGTTCTGGATGGTCTTTTGCATAATCCAGCATTAGAATAGGGAGGGACCCCAGCTATTATCGGTGTGGAGCACTCAGGGTCATTGGCTGCACTTCCCTGCAGCACTGCCCAGTGAGGATTGCACACCCTCCCATTGGATGTCCATCCCAGCAGCTGCTGTGCCTCACTTGTCTCACCTGTGGTTTCATTTTGGAAGGAGTTGGCTGAATTGCCTTTCTACTCCCATGGAGTGAGATGTCTTCTGTGAACCTCTCCAGGCTGCTCCTCACCCAGCCATGGTTTTAATCAGTTTTTCCTAGTATCACCTCCTTTCACTCTGAATTGTCTCTTCCACTTTTTCCTCCTATTTCTAAGGTTTTTCCATTCTGCCACCAACCAAATTCATCCTCAAAGCTTCAGTCCTGTTGATCTTCACATGCAATTTTTGATACAGGATCAGACTTGTTGGTCATAGCTCTCATTATCCTCTTGCCGTGCCGTTTGCTAGTAAATATATGTGAGAATCTACAAAAAAGCTGGAAAAGGTCATGCTGGCTGGAAGCAGGCTCTGAGCTTTTCCTATCAAACTGCATTGTGTGATGGCTGCTGGGATAAGCTCCCAGTTTGTCACATTGAATTCGGTGCTGAGCAGAGATGCTGTGCAGAAGCCTGATTAACAGGGGGCGATGGTTTGTAGGAGATAGTCTGTAGGAAAAGTCTATTTAGTTAAGTCATGAGTCTGTATCCTGAGGCTGCAGAATACGACAGAGGTTCGCTTGTCTGAATTTTGGGTTAATTTCTCTCCCCGAGGCATCTGTCAGGATCTGCTGTGCCTGCCTGGCCTGGTTTGATAATCAGCATTATGCAGAGGGAAAGCATCGCTGTGTGAAGCTGTGTTTGCTCTGGAAAAGTTCAGTTCTGTGTAGCCACACTGGTTTAAAAGCCTCAAGTGGGGCATGTAGTGTGGGAGTGAATAGGAAATTCCTGCTAAAATGTTGTGTGATTGAGTTTCAGTATCTCCACAATGGCAGCACCTTGGGACTGGGGGCCTCCAGCCAGAGTTAAAGAAATATTTGGCCAATGCTCTCAGGCACAGGGTGGGATTGTTGGGGTTGTCCTGTGCAGGGCCAGGAGTTGGACTGGATGGTCCTTGTGGATCCCTTCCCGCTCAGGATATTCCATGATTCTACAGCTCAAGTGTTGGTGCAGATGTGGTCTCTCATGCCCATCTTGTTCACTGTGGTGAGATAATTCTGGTCCAGACAAGGTCAGCACTGATTCTCTGACAGTTGCCAACAGCAACTGCTTATGATGGTTTGTCTGAGAGTCTTATCAGTCCAATGGAGATATTTTTATGGAAAAAATGGAGGTTTTTGTGAATGAAGAGCCCTCAGCACTGCGCTTGCTTGGGCCTTTTGTTTCTTGTCAGCTGAAGCCAGTGCAGGGATGTTCCCCACTCCACAGATTTGCCCGTGGTTGAACCTGGGATAAATGCAAAAACCTGTCAGCTGAATTTTAGCAAGTCTCTTCCCTTTTGCCTCACAAGCAGCAGGCAAAATGCTGCCAGAACTGTTTCTAATTTGGTATCTGGTAGAGCTGGGGAGAAGACACTGCTTTCAAATGAGTTTATTATTGTCAGCCTCCACCCTTCTACCACTTTAGGAGCAGCTGATTTTAATTGCACATTCCTCAAACCCCAGACACAGGTCCAAGGCCCTCAGAGGCTTTTCCTGTGTAACCCAACGTGCCAGGCTGGGACTCCTGGCAGGATGCAGTCCCTGCAGCTCTGAGCTTTTATTTTTGCAACCCACAACAGAAGGCACCAACAGTTTGCTATTGAGGAATAGGAGCTGGGAGCTCTTGAGAGCTCCATGGAGGAGGGTTTATTTTTTTTGAAGATTTTTGCAAGTCTCTCCAAGCCCACTGGTGATTGGAGTGTGCATTTGCACCTTGCTGGGTGTTGCTCTGGGTTGGAAGCTGTGTGCTCTGCTCATCCTGGGTTCCTCCAGAGGTTCAGTGTTCCCTGCTGGGAGCTGGTGCTTCTCACCACCAGCCCCACTGGGTGAAAGCAGAGGGCCTGCACTTCCTCTGGGAGAATTCCCCAGCATCTTGCAGGATGGGGAATTTGCTCTGTTGGTTTGATGAACTGGACTGTTTACTATGGGCCATTATGGTCCCTCGTGACTAACCACTCTCTTTTCTTCCCGAGTTTGTTTTTTCTGTGGAGCAACTCCTTGTGCTCAGTTAACTCTGTCTGCTAAAAGTAGATAAAGATTTAGAAAATCTGGGAGTTTTTTTTCACTTTTGACTGCCAAGGATAATTGTTGAAATGTTTTTGGTTGTTGTTCAAAACTTGATTTTTTTTTTTTCTTTCAAGAAAAAGTTCTCAGGTCTCTTTTTTTCTATTTCTTTACATCTTTGGAGGTGTATTTTGATAGTTGGACATGGCATTCAGTGCAGTGGTCTGGTTGACCAGATGGTGTTCAGTCCAAGTTTGGACTTGATCTTGGAGGACGTTTCCAACCTTAATGATTCTGTGATTTAATTAGAAGAGCAGCTTTTTACAAAACTTGCAGACAAGCAGAGTGGATGTACATTCAGCTGTTTTATAGAAAAATCACAGCTTTTTCCAAGGGGTTGGGGGTAATATTTCCTGTCTGTTGATGTATGTTACAGCAGAGAGGATTGTTAGTATTTAAAGGAACACTGTTATAAGGGATACTAATTAGTCTGGGAATAAAGGGGTCTGGATTCTTGGATGTGATGTGATCTGACCACGTCTGCTCTCAGCACTCCATTTTCTCCCTGTAAAATGAAGGTGCTGACATTTACATATCTTTGTAAAGCACTGCTGGCTTTATGGGCATTATCTGGGCTAATTGAGGCTTTGTCTTGGATTTATTGGATGTCAGACTTTGGCCATGTATTCAAAGATAGCATCTAATTATTCAATAAGAGAATATAGGTTCCTTTGTGTATTTCCATTGTTTATTTTAACATAATTTAGGAGAAGAAGAAAAGGTGATTTGTGCAAATGAATGGGAAGCACAGCAAGGGAAAACATGACAGTGTCCTGTGTGGCACAGAAAAGGGCGTTTGGGGGTGTTCAGAGCCAAGTAATTTTATCACCAAAAATTGAAAAGGAAAATGAGCCAAGTCTTTCTGCTGTCTCAGGGCTGATGAAGGCTGAATAGTGACTCCCATTATATGTGTTTCCTGGAGGTTTTGCCCTGCCTGCCTCAATGGTCTCTCCTCATCAGACAGGAGAGGATGGGAGAGGCATCCACATCCTCTTCCCTGCCTCCTCCCCTTGGGGACTGCTCACAGTTAGCTCTGCTCTGGTGCAGGCACTTTCTGTAGGACATAAAACCTACTCCCATTCTATTGCTAAAGTCAGCAGTGAGCCCTGTAGCAAAGGTCAGGAGTATTTTATCTCTTCTGGTGGGTCTGGTGTCCACTGGATGTTGCTGAGCCTCTGCAATAACTTCAACAGTTCACATGTTAGCAGTGATAAATACTCTTTAACTCAATGATATTGTACCAAGTAATTGTTAATAAACAGGCTGGGAGAGCTCAGGGTGCTCACCTGGAGAGGAGAAGGCTCCAGGGAGAGCTCAGAGCCCCCTCCAGAGCCTAAAGGGGCTCCAGGAGAGCTGGAGAGGGACTGGGAACAAGGGCTGGAGGGACAGGACACAGGGAATGGCTTCCCACTGCCAGAGGTTAGATGTTAGGAGAATTTCTCTCCTCAGAGGGTGATGAGGCCCTGGCACAGGCTGCCCTGAGGCTGCCCCTGGATCCCTGGCAGTGTCCAGGGCCACTGAACAGCCCGGGCAGCTCTGCTGGCTCCTCACGTGTCTCGTGGTTAATCCATCCATGCAGGGGATGAATTGTCCCCTGGGAATTGAGAGGGGGCTGTGCCAAGTGTTTCCCACTCAGGAGAGCGTGTCCGTGGATGCCAGGGCTCAGAGCCACCAGGGCTCAGAGCCACCAGAGCTCAGAGCCACCAGGGTCTGCCCGTGTGAGCCCCAAGGGTCTGGAGGGGTCTGTCTCCACTGAGCTGAGGTGACCTTTCTGCCAAAAGTGGGGAGTCTGTGATTTTTCTGCAGTCTCTGGTCAAACTGTTTGGCTTTTTCATTTCTCTGTTGCTGTCTCAGTTTTCGCTTTCGGTTTTGTCACAATTTATCAGAGGGAAACTCCTTGAGATGAGTCTCAGCACTTGCATTTTCTATATCAAAGTCTTTGTGTTCTCCAAATACTCTTGGTGAAATTGCACAATTCTCAGTCATCAAAGATCTTGTCTTCTTACCCGTCCTTGGAGGCATAACTCGTGTCTTTCTAGGTTTGGTAAGAAATTGCTGTAGTATTCCCAGAAAACTAATTAATCTCTGATTAATATTAATATTTCTATACCCAAATGGCTTCCTACATTAGCAACCAGTTATCATAGCAAATAACCTGGCAGTATTTGTACATAAAGCATCTCACTGGTTTTGGAACTGGCTGTTACTTGTTCCATGGAGGATCCTTCTTTAGGTAGGTGTATTTGTGATTACTTCACAGAATCCCACGCTGGTTTGGGTTGGAAGGACCTTGAAGCTCATCCTGTTCCACTCTCTGCCATGGGCTGGACACCTTCCACTATCCCAGGTTGCTCCAAGCCCTGTCCAACCTGGCCTTGGACACTTCCAGGGGTGGGGAATCCATTTCCTTTCATTAGAGGCTTTTTCTAACTCAAGCATTGTGGTAGAATTTGACACACACACTGCAGATCTCACAGAATCCACAACTTAATGCTGAATATTCTCAGATCCTAAAAATGGAGGTTTCAGACACAGAGAATGCTTACAGCAATTTTTTGGGGCACGATTGCAATTTGGAATAAAGGACTTAAATCAGCTGCTCTGCATGGTAATGACATCTCACAGAACATGATGCAAAAGAAGGAATAAGAGCCAGAGCAAAGCAGGAGATAGGGAATTGCATTCCAGAGGCAGTGGGGAGGTAATGACTGCACTTATGGCTGGGGAGGTGTCATCCTTGGTGAGGCTTGGGAGCTGTCTGTGGTTGATGGAAAGCAGAGATTGCCTAGGAATCTCCTTGGTTCATTTGAATATTTCCATGTATTATAAATGCAGCCAAAAAATGAAAGGCAGGAGTTCTCTGGGCTCACCAGTCATGAGGCTAAGGAAATCAGGAGTATGGGTTTTCCAAAATGCAGGGATGGCAGTAGACAAATATGTGAGTCTTTGAATTTGGATCAGTTTGGATTATTTTTGGAGTGCTTAGTTGAAAGAAAATGTCATTTTCGCGAGTAAAACATGTTTTTTCATGACTTGAGTGTTGTCAGTGGTTGATATTACATTGCTCGTGTTTCAAAACCTCTTAGAGTGACTTGCCTGTAGTTCACACTTAAAAATAAATCTAATGCCTCTGATTAGCAAGCTCATTTCTTTAAACTGTTACCTCCTTTAACCTGCCTGCAAATTGTGATTTTTTTTTTTTTTAGCATATTACATTTCCTTCATTCTCAGATTTATTCTGAGTCCTTCCAGTACATCAGATTGGACTCCTGTTCCCTGAGATACCAGTATCCCTTTAAGGGTGACAGGGTTTTGCCACAGCAAGAAGAGGCCATCTGCATTCCTGACTGCTCAGCAAGGGAAGTGACTGTTTGCCCTGGAGACCCAGAGATAGCTGAGAGAAGGCTGGGGCTCGGCTTTGAAATGTTAATCTGCTGCTTCTGGCCTTCCAAGATTTTGCCCAGGGAAGGCAGTGGGTGGGAAGTTGGTATTAATTTAGAATTTGGAGCTTTGGCACAATCTGTTGCAGTTTTAGCACATTATAAATTGCTTAATATTTAAGGAGGTATTGAAGTTAAGATGGAACTTTGTCCTGATTTCAAAATTGGCAAGAAATATCACCCTGATTTTGAAAAAGTGCTTTAGCTGCCAAGTAAAAATAGCAGTCAGGATCCTCCCTGTGATGAGGAGCTCTCTGCAAGGTTAATTTTTCAAGGTCCCTTATCAGATCCTCACAGGGAGTTTTGCTCCCACACAGGAGGCAGGAGGTACAGCCTTCCACACTTTGCCATTGTCATTTTTACAGAGCCCTCAATTGTGCTGTGATCCTCACAGGGGTTGGGTCTCTGCCCTTGGGAATTATGTATCTCATTTGAGATAAAAAGGAAAACTGGGCTTGGATTGGGCCACAGCAGCTTGGGTTCAAATCCTTGTTGTGCCAGATGCATCCTGCCGAGCTGTCACATCATAGCCTCTCGGTGCTGTTGGGGCTCCCTGTGAGATTGGGGATCTTGGGAGGGCAGAGGTGAGGGAGGGAGAAGGAAATGTGAGGGGATGTTGTTTTCCATGGCTGTGCTGTCATACACAAGCTGGAAAAGTCTGCAGAATCATAGCTGGGATTTGAGTGTGTTGCTTCCACAGTGTCCCACGAGACTCCTTGTGGTGCTCAGGACAGCAAGGGTGAGCTGGGCAAATATTCCCTGTGCCCAGCTGTTTGTTTAGGGAAGGGATGGGCTGAAGTCCTCCAGGCAAAACTGGGAATGCCTGTGGATGTCAGGGCACTGTGCTTCACTCAGTCCCTGTGAGATGGAGATAATAATTGTCCCTTTTTCTGCCCTAGTTGTTACTGAGCTTCAGTACTGAGCTGCTGTGCAGTGCCCAGGAGAGCAGATCTTGATTCTTCAGGTACCTGCACAGGTGTCATTGGCTCAGGAAGGCAGGGAACGAGGGGGAAGCTGTCCAGGCTGTTTCCAGGAATGCCACAACAGAGCAGCTCTTGTACAAACCTGACCTCTGCATTGTAGTTTTTGTTTCCTTGTGTGAGCTTTGCAGCATGGTGCCCTGGGTTGTAGCTTTCCCTGCACGTTATCCCTTTGTTCCCGAGTCTTTGGGATGCTTGGCTGAAGTGAATGCAGGTTTGTGTTACCCTCCATGGAGTGATGCCACATCCCCCCACTGAGGCTCCTGCAGATTTGTGCAGGTGCTTTTGTAAGTGATGATGATGATCCAGGTAGGTGCTCAAAAGAAGGAAATAAATAGGAGAGAGACACGTGCACTAAAACTCCACAAAAATACAATGTTTGCTGTCTGGAGAAGGGCAAAGTCGATAGGGAACGCAGTTTTATTTGCCAGCTTTTAAGGGGATGTAACAGTGAAGAATAACACAACCTTAAAGAAGAAAGCTTGAGTGTCCCTGCTGTAGGAGAGCTGTAAACCTTTGAAATAAGGGTTTGTCCTGCAGGTGCTGAGAGCCAGAACTGCAGCAACACAGGTTGGAAACTGCCTGTTGAAGGGGTTAGAGAAGCCAAATCAAGCAGGCTGGTGTCTGAGTTAACTGATTAAACATGTCTGTGGTCAGGTTAAGGACATGCAGAATTGTTATTTCCAGGTGAGGGGTTTGATTTGGGTAATTGTAAGTCTGAGGGAGGGAGTCCAGTTTGATTTCTTCTGTACTTTGAGTGGATCAGTACTGTGATAAACACAGTGTTTATGTTGGCAGGGAGCAGGTTATGCCCCTCTTACTCATCCTGAGCTGCCCTTTCTCCCCACGTAGTCCTTCTGTAGATTTTAGTAGCACCAGGACAGTGCTTGCCATGAGTGAGGTGGCAGTGCCTGATCCTGGGATAAACACTGAGTGAAAACCATGTTAGGGAATTGTCTGAAAGGTTGTCCAAAATTACATCTGTAATTACAGCCTGCACAAAATCAGAGAGTGTTTTTTTAAAAGAGCAGCAATTCTGGGAGCAGGTTTCCTTTGCTTAATTTTAGCATGTATTTGCCGTGAATTTACATTATTCTCTAGTCCTGGTGGGGAAGGATGCTCAGGGCTCTTGCAGAATTTGGTTTCTGGAGAGTCTTAATAAACCCAACAGAAATGGACCCCCTGGCAAGGATTTCTTGCAGTAACACTCCAGAATTCCCTGTTAGGTTTATTAGGGGAGACCACACTGAGGCCTTTGAGTACTTAAAGGGGACTTATAAAAAACAAGGAGAGTGGCTTTTTACACAGGCAGACAGTGATAGGGAGAATGGTTTCAAACTAAAAGAGGAGAAATTCAGATGAGATACTAAGGAGAAATTCCTGACTCTGAGAGTGGTGAGGCCCTGGCACAGGGTGCCCAGAGCAGCTGTGGCTGCCCCTGGATCCCTGGCAGTGCCCAAGGCCAGGTTGGACAGGGCTTGGAGCAACCTGGGACCAGTGGAAGGTGTCAGGGTTGAAACATGATGAGCTTTAAGGTCCCTTCCAGCACAAACCACTCTGAGGTTCTGTGATTAGCCAGTTGATAGGTGGACTGCACGTTTGCAAATGCTTGGCTGGAATTGTTTTTCTGCCTCTGGAAGTTGAGTGAAGAAGAACTGGCTGTGTTTTTTGGAGGAGACACCTACTGTTGCTTTCCCAGAGCTGTCAGGAGGAATGGAGAAGGCTTTTCCTGGGAGCAGGGTGAAGATGCACTGAAGATGGCTGTGTCTGCAGGCTGCCAGCATGCAGGGCTGTGGGAGAGCACAGCTTTCTCCTGCTCAGCTGTTCCCCCTGCCTGCTGCATTTCAAACCTTTTCATGTGCAGCTGCTGGGACTGGCAATTCTCTGATAGTTGAGATCAGCTGTACCAAAGTGTCACCGTCCTGCAGGCCAGGGGAAACAGCTGTTGAGTGCCTCCTTGTTTTTCCTGGTGCCACAGGAGGTCAGCTGGGCTGGAGGTGAGATGACAGAGCAGGTTCTGCCTCTCCAGCAGCAGTGAGGTCAGGATGATAAGGTTGGGATGACGAGGTTGGGTAACCTGGTCTTTATCTGGGCTTGTCCAACTCCTCCAGCGTGCACGTTTCACCTGATGGGTTTGTGTGGAAATTTCAGGTGACTGATGCTTTGGCCAGGTGACACAGGAATAGCCCTTGGTATTTTGTGTGTCCTTGTCCCCATCCACACCTTTGGGGCAATGCTGGAGCATGAAGCAGGACAGGGGAAAGGTTAAACCATGGACAGTGAGAGGAGCTCTGGTGGTTCTGTTCACACATGGGGACATCTTTTAGGTTAATTTTCCTTTTGGTGCATTTATTCATCCTTCTTTCCTCCTCCTCCTCTTCCATCACTTCTTCCCCCACAAATATCTGAAGCCTAAAATAACATGCTTGCCTTCTATCTGCCAATAGTCTGACACCAAGTAGTTCCTCTCTATACCCCTGAATTTATGTTTGGCCTGTTTACTCAGGTGCTAGACAGTATTTCTGGCTGCACAGATGGTGAGTCTAACACAGGCCTCTGGGTTTGACTTTTATGTTTGTTTACATCTTCATGGTACAATAGTTACCCAAAGAGACAAACTGGAAAATTGTGAAGTGCAACCTTGGGCCTAATCCTGAGATGTGTGAAGGGCTCGGAAAGCCCCGGAGAGCCCCTGAGCACTGCCTGCCTTTCTGGATTGGGTGATTTTTAACTGGCACAGGCAGTTCATTCATCTCGTGTCCAACACATTACAATGCTGCTGTTGGACAAGGGGAATTTGAGATGTGAAATGTCAGGGATGAGGAGACATGGTGTGGTTTGGGCTGTGACAGTCTCACGCCCTCAGTCCTGCACGTCCCCCTCAGCTCTGCATTGAGACAGAGGTTTTTCCTCATCTTTTTATAATTCTGTTTATCAGGATGAGTGGAGTGGAAAGATTGGAAGGGATGAGGGAAAGGTTCCTGTGTGTTAGAGAATCACAGGTAAATGAGTTTGTGCCGATGAAAACACAACACTTGCATGGGCAGCTCACTTTTGGAAGATCCCTCAGCTTTGGAGCTGCCAGTGTGGAAGGGAGGTCAGAAGGAGGAATAACAAATGTTAGGGCTTAAAAATAGGGTCAGCTAAGCAGCTTAAGTCACCCTCTGAAGCTTCCTTACTCTTCTGGGGGGTGCTGCCAGTGTCCAGCATGGAGCTGCATCGCTGCATGGATGGAGCTCTGGGCTGCCCACGGGAGGATGTGAGGGGATGCTTTTCCCAGCACCTCTGGACACCCACTGCCTCTGGGGCTTTTGCCCAGTGATTTTGTTACTTTTATCTTCGTTTGCAAGGAGTCTCCATTCCTGGGTGGCTGCTCCTCTTTGTTCTGAGGTTTGTCAGTGGCAGGGGTGATGTGACGCAGAGCGGCGGCGGGAGTTTGCAGCAGTTGTGAACAAACAGGCACTTGAAGCAATTCCTTAAGGAAAAGCTGTCACCCCTCAGTGCTGTACATTTGTCAGGGATCTCGTGCCAAATGGAGCTGGTCTGTCTGTTTGTAAAGAGCTGAGTGAGGTGCTGACATATCAGCTGTGATGTGGGAAGGAGCAGTGACAAGTTCTGCTCATTGCGAGCGTTGCAGCGATGAAAACAGTGAGAAGTATCTGGGTTGTATTTTCAACAGTTCTCCAAAATCATGCACTTTGAGTTCATTTCAAGAGTTCAGGATTAGAAGGGAGAGAAAAGGTTATGGGGTCAGAGTTAAATACATAATGGTCATTTTCTAGTGAAAATGCCCATGGCAGAGGTCTGGAACTAGCTGGTCTTTAAGGTCCCTTCCAACCTTTCTATGACTCTTTTGATGTTTCTTTACACAGAAATTTATTTGTTTATTTTACCTAAGCTGCAGAACCAAATACTGAGTTTCTAGGCATCACATATTTTTTGGTGAACCAGATTCTTATCTGACAAAAAGTCATCTGGTCCAACTGCCCTGACTTCCTTGGAGTCACGCTGGTTTCCTGCTGAAGGGATTTGCCTTCTAAGAAAATTGCAGTATTCATTGAGGTTGCTTGTGGTGGGGAGATTCTTTCAGTACCCTCTGTGTTAGCCAAGACTTTTTCCTTGAATAAAAAGTTGATTCATTTCAGAACTCGTTGGCATAGTTTTAAAACTGGAATTTGGGATTTGTATAGCAATATTTTCGAGAAGCACATTTCAAATTAAAGTACTAAGTGTTCTTTTTAAAGTCATCTCTGACATAAGCTACAGGGTAGTTCCCTGTCCCACAGAAATCATCTGGATGACAGGAAAGGGGAAGTTAGTAGAGAAAACTGCTGAATTTGGATGTGGTTTTGTGACTCTTGTTAAAACACTCAGCCTCACTGGCATGTGCCAGGGAATTCTAGGAAATCTGTCAGTTGCTGTAGAGACAGCTTCCTCAAAACTTGTTTTTAGTGTTTCATTTTCTTAATGTCTATGTTTATGTATAGCCTCATAGCATAATGATCTCATATCAGAATATTTATATATATTTATGTAATGTAATATGTAAAAATACAAGTTATGCAATGTATGTATCCAGTTTATGCAAATTTTCTTTTCATGTATCTAAAAAAAGCTCAGGATGGTGAGATCAGCACTGCCAGTGAAATCTACTGTTTTCCTGCACGTGTTCAGTCATTCCTTGTGCTTCAGGTAAAGGCTTTGTGCCCAGTAAGGATGATTTTTAAGCATCCATTTTATTGAGGGCAGAGTCCCTTCCTGGCATGGGCAGAGTCATTGTGGCACTAAAGGCTCTAATATCAGGGAGAAGAGGTGGTTAAACTTGTACCTGTGGTAGGTGAACATTGTGTTTTGTGTTCCTCAGAGAGGTGGTTTAATTCAAAATAATGTTAGTGTTCAGAGTGGTGTGGCTGCCTGAGTTCCTGGTAAATCAGGCCTTGCTCTGGATTCCTGGCTGGGGGCCGTGCCTGAGGGAGGAAGGTTCCTGCATCTTGGATCAGGGTCAAGGTTCCCTTTGTGATCAGAGCCTGGTAAAAACAAATCCCGGGTCAGATACATGGGAAATAAAGTACTAAGTTTTCTTTTGTTGAATTTCTTGAAAATAGATGTAGCCTTTCCTGGCTGTAGTTGTGTTTTTCAGGTGGTGATGGTTCGCACCAGAGAAGTACGCAGAGGAATGTCAGATAAAAGATAAGACATGAAAACCAGCTCTGTGATGTGTGTTAGCTGAGGTTAACACCACTGAGGTTAATCACCTGATGTTGCATCAAATTCCTCCACGAGGCAGAAGAACTGGTTTAAAAAAGAGAGCAGAAGATGCACGTGTGATTTTGCTTTATTCTTTCGCCTCGGTTTAAGACCCTGTGGTGGTTTGTGTGTTGCCAGGTGCCTCTCACAGAAGCTGTGGACCCCGTGGACCTGGAGGACTATCTCATCACCCACCCTCTGGCCGTGGAGTCGGGGCCCCTGCGGGACCTGCTGGAGTTTCCCCCCGATGACATCGAGGTGGTTTACACCCCCCGGGAGTGCCGCACGCTCGTGTCGGCCGTGCCCGAGGAGAGGTAGGGTAGGAGGTGACCTGGTGATGCTCCAGGGAATTAAATATGTGTTCAGGAAATCATCATCATCGCTGTGATTCTTGTTTTTTGTTGTTTTCACAGTGAGATGGACCCTCACGTGCGGGACTGTGTCAGGAGTTACACAGAGGACTGGGCCATCGTGAACAGGAAGTGAGTTCCCCTGTGGTGTTTGTCACCTTCAGTTCATGTTTAAGATTTGGCTAAATGCTATAAGGAGGCTCAAAAATAATTGTCCTGGCTGCTGATTCCATGTGCTCTGGCTTTTTGTTGCCTGGTTCAGCTGAACTGATGCTTTGTGTTTGGAAAATTGGATCTTGGACGTCAGGAACCCTTGGGGCATTTTGGAAAATCTAGGCCATTTCAGTCCACAGTAGCTCCTTTACCATGGTAGAGCAATGAGGGAATGTGGACAAGTAAAATTACTTTCAGCATTTGTTTCTTTCTTTGTTCCATCTGTTTTTAGTTCTTTTTAGAGAGAAGTTGCATTGATTTTGCAGTGATGTAAGATTTACGTGCAGTCACAACCATCTGATAGACAAGGTGCCCTCTGCAGCTTCCACTGGTTCCCAGAGAGACTTGGGGAAAGTACATCATTCAAACAAATAATTGTTAATATTTCAACCATCACAACATTTACCTAATGACTTAACAGTGCAGAGGATGGGCATGCATTGATTATTCCATGCAAATTAGCAGGAAGGTTTCTGAGAGGCTTTAATTGGAGCAGAGGCTCTCTCGGATGATTGGAAGTCTGATGACTTCAAGAGCTGCTGTCAAGGAATAAGTGATCCATGTGATGTGTATCACCTACAAATGACTCGACTGCAGCTCCAGCTCTGCCCTTGTGGCAGTTGCTACAATTCACTGGTTTAATGTTGTCCTCAGAGCCACTTCAGGGGATGCTCAGGATATGCTTGGCACTGCTAACGTGACCTAATAAAAAAGTGTTCTGTAATCTCATACCAAAAAAAAAACAACCCACCCAGAAAGGAACCCAAGAGGGAGGGAGATCCTTTATTAACTCCCAGCCTTTGCAGCAGAGTCTTGGATACACCACAGACCTGGACAGTGTGACCCACCCAGCCACCCACTCTTGGCTTCTCAGTGACTTCCATTAGTACCTGGAATTCCTGGCTGTGATTCCTGCTCTGATGAGGTTTTTTGGTGGGTTTTTGTCCTCTGAGAGTCATAGCACTTTTTTCTTGGATAAAATCATGGCAGTGGACTGGGTAGAAATAAAAAGAGTTACTGCTGGAGCAGGGGAAGAACCCAAAAGCTCAGCTGGGAAGGACTGAGTTGTTTTTCAAGTAATGGTGCCAACAATTTCCTCTTAAACCATCCCACGGGATGGTTCCAAGTGCTCTGGCTAGCTCCAGGGGCACAAACCCCAGCTCTTCTGGATTAGAAGAACATGACTTGTGACATTCCATCCTTCTCTTCCCCACTGCAGGGGAAATAATCTTCTTGTCCATCTCTGCCTGCAGTTCTTTGTAACCAAAATGCTTTTGGGGCAGGGAAATCCACCATTCAGTCATTCCTTCAATGATATTGGAAAAGGTGAATAAGTTCTCTTGAAAAAAGCCCACTAGCATACTCTGATTTCAAGCTTATGGCATAATTTCTGTGTGCCAGACTGAGGAAGTCAGGTGTGAATTAAAATGGATTTACACTTGTTGGTGGAGCTGAGATGGAAATGCAGACATGCAGGTGAGGATTGTACAGATCCTATTGTTCAGCTCTCAGGAATTACAGCCTAGCAAAGAAAATGCATTCCTCCTTTTTCATTTCCCTTCTTTTATTCACTGCTAGCATAACCGTGGTTTTCCCATGTCTGGAGCATCCCTCTGTGGTAACTTTAGTACCAGGGCATGGTAAAAACAATTAATTCTAGATGTGATCCCAGGAACTGACTTAGAGTGAGTACTGTAAGGAGGCTGTGGCTCTGTCCATGTGTGTGTAAATACAGACATGGTGACATTTGGCACCCACAAATTTGTTAGTCAAAGAGATCTGCTCCTGTCAGCACAGCAGGCAGACTGTTCACTTGCAGGAGCTCTTGCACCCTGGAAAGCTCTGGAGGACCCACTTTCCCTACAAAGATGCTATGGGAAGATGCTGGTTTTGGTCAGAGTGGGAAAGTTGTTCTCCAGAGGTGCTCAGGCCTTTGCTGAGTTGGTGTTTTGGTTTTCCAGTTAATCATTTTGTCTGCTCCAAGTCAGTTCGTGCTCCAGCAGAACCATTGGCCTTCAGCCCTCGTGTTCCCTGCCTGTTTTTAGCTTGGCATCACAATGGCACATTTTACAATGACTTTAATTGGCCCTTGATAATCCTCCTTTTGACATCACCCAGAGTGGCTTTATAGATGAACAGAGTGACATTGTAGTGCTGGCATAGTGGCTGCTGGATTATGCCCCAGCTCCAGTGGAGCTGACTGGAAATTGTGTTTGCAGAGAGCAGCTCCTGCCTCGGGAGGGCCCAGGCTGATAATGCCGGGTTTGTTCCGGGGTGCTGCTTCTGGGCTCGGGGTCAAAAGGGCTGCTGAGAACGCAGTTGAAATACTCTGTTTGCAGATACCACAAGCTGGGAACTGGGTTCAATCCCAACACCTTGGACAAGCAGAAGGAGAGGCAAAAAGGGCTCCCCAAGCAGATCTTCGAGTCTGACGAAGCTCCCGATGGCAACAGCTACCAGGATGAACAAGTAATGTGCCTTTAAAACCTCGCTACATAAAACCTAATTTATAGTCCTGCTTTAAAAGTGCAGTCCTTTTCCCATTATCAGTTGCTTTTAATTTGTTGGCTCTCAGGATGACCTTAAGCGACGCTCAATGTCGATCGACGACACTCCCCGGGGCAGCTGGGCCTGCAGCATCTTCGATCTGAAGAACTCCCTGCCTGATGCCCTTCTCCCAAACCTGCTGGACAGAACCCCAAACGAGGAGATTGACCACCACAACGAGGACCAGAGGAAGTCCAGTAGGCATAAGGAGCTTTTTGCACTACACCCAGCACCAGATGAGGTATTTTTATGTACATGTGGGTGAGACTAAAAAAGTGAAGGGTGTAGGGAATGTGAAAGCTGTCAGTCTGCCACGGATTTAAAGGATTTAAGGTCACCTGTGTTTAACATCCATGAGAACTGGAGCTATTTTGTGTTTTTCAGCATTTTGTCTTGCCCAAAGACATTCCTTTCTGAAGATTGGGTTCCCCAGTAATGTAGAAACATTAAAGGGATTTAATTTAGCATATTTGTAGCTGCTGATGAATGCACCATGCTGGGAAGCCTTGGATTAAATTGGTGCTGCGTCTTAGAAGAGAAAAGTGATACATGTGTTTGTCTCTTAATTCTGCTGGTGGTTTGTACAGGGGTTGTGTCTCTAATTCCAGGAGGAGCCCATAGAGAGACTCAGTGTCCCTGAAGTACCCAAAGAACACTTTGGCCAAAGACTCCTGGTGAAGTGTTTGTCCCTGAAGTAAGTACCACTCCAAGAGACAGCTGCACTGCAGAAATTCAGAATGCAAATCTGCTGCTGTATCCACGTGCACCTGGAATAACTTCAGTGCCTCGTTTATTGCCCTGGAAGGGTCATTGCACTGTTTGGTCATAGGCTCCCAGGTTAATTTTATAAAGGTTGAGTTACACAGTTGTATGTTCAAGACTTCCTGCAGATCGGTGTGGCAGGAAATACCCACCTCCCTTGGCTTTTCTCCCTGCTGCTTTCCAGCTCTACCTGTTCCATGCCACTGGCATGTGACATGAGGCTTCTCCACGCTCCTGCAGGGCTCTGAAGTTGCTGGTCTTCTGGTGTTCACCTCCCCGACGAGGAAATTTGAGATTAAATTTAAGATTAAAAATGCTTGAGCCTTAAAAATGTAAAGACAGCCAAAGATTTGCCAAAGTTTAGGCTCAACAACCTTGACTGTGTCCCTTTAAGAGTGAAGACTTTATATACTTAGTAAGCATTAACTGGAGGAATAGAAACCTGTTAAACAAGTTTAATGAAGTGGAGCTCCTGAATATAGGGTTACCTGCAGCTGGTTCATTGCCTATAACTCTTCTCTAATAACACAAGGTAAAATTTTACTGTTATTCCCTTGGAGAAATAAAGTACAAAACTGATTTTCCACACTGCTGTATTCATCTTCTGTGTCCTCAGTTAGGTCAACCCTTCTTATTAGAGAGCTCCAGTTGCTGCTCATAACTGAGATATATGTGTGGGACATATCTCCTGCTCGTAGAGTACTCCAGGACCTAATATAGCCGTAGAGATGAACTGATTTTGCAGCCCTTTATGAACTGGAACAACATAATATGCAGTAGCAGTGCAGCTTTCTCTCCAAAGGAGGGTGTCTTTAGCATAAATAAGTTAGATGCTGGAAATTAATGTTTTCTGCTCTTTAAGCATCCCTTGCTGACTGCAAATTTATAGCAAATCTGCCCAGCTACATGTTTGCTTGTGTACCTGGGAATCTCTGGGGCTGTGCTCAGGGTTGTAATCCAAGATTGTGCCATCCCAGTGGCACAAAACAAGGACATTTTCCCCAGGGAGAAGGCTCAGATGACCTAAGCAGGGTCATTTCCAGGTTAATCTCAGCTTTGTTGAAAAACTAGAGAAAACACCTGTTTGGTGGTGTTCTCCCTGTTGGAAGAAGGAGTTCCAGGCTGAGAAGCTGAGAGCTCTGTGCAAGGGCTGGGTGTGAGGGGGATCCCAGCGTGGATGAGGCATGAATTTTGTGGGGAGGCTGTGCAGAAAAGAGAATGTCATTTAAACCCCTGCTTGCTTTGCTGCAGGGACATGTTTTGAATGTTTTTTAATTCCTTTAACTCCCCAGGTGTTCTGACAATAAGTTCAGCTCTGTTTGGTGGGTCAGTGTTCTTGTTGGGAGTGTTGGAATTTGCATGAACACTGGATAGCAGTTGCTGCAAAAAGCTGACACTTCTCTGTGTCAATTTCTGAGGGAATCTTTGAGCTGTTGGCATTTTCTGACAGCAGTTAACTGTTGAAAATTGCCCACATAGCTGTCCCTGAGTGTCCAGAGGCAGGAGCCCTCTGGTCAGTAATGCTGAGAGGAGCAGTTGACCATTTACCCATAGAGCACAGGAAAGGAGCCTCTCCAGGGAATCAGGGGAGCTGAGTGCTCCAGTTATCCCAGTTAGTAACTCCTCTCCCTTTGAGGAAGCTGTTGGGCTGCTTTGCTGGGCTTTCAGTGAGTCAGTGGGTTCAAATGGCTTTTAGAAGGTCCAGGGAGCCACTGGTATGGTCCTGGTGGGAGGGACCAGGACAGGAGTGGGGTGGAAATTGGGAAACAGGATCCCTTTGGAGCAGGAGCCAGCCCTTAGGTTGGCTCAGCTGTTCCTGACATCTCAGTCCCCATCACCCAGGGAGGATTTGGGGACAGGGTTGGTTATTCCTTCTGACAAAATTCAAGTCAACTGATTTTTATGTTTCTTTCTTTCAAGATTTGAAATAGAAATTGAGCCCATTTTTGCGAGTTTGGCTTTGTATGATGTTAAAGAAAAGAAGAAGGTAGGTTTTTAATTACTCGAGTGTGACGTTTCCACTGAAGATGTGTTTAAAAACAAAAATGGAGGAATTAATTGTGGTGGCAAAGCTTTAAGAGAACAGTGACATGGAGGCTGGATGAATGATTTCATTTCATTTCATGAACCATCTTGTGTGTTCTTCTTCTGCTTGGTAAAGCAGTTGAGGTATAACCACTGTTCTAAAAATACTATCTAATATGTGACTGCCTGAAATCAGAATATATATATATATAGAGGCCAATTTTGGCTTTCAAAAGTCTCTTCCCCAGAGAGATCTTAGGTAACTGAAACCTTTTATTTAGATTAGGTTTTTATGACTTTCTTAATCTCTTTTTGGTGATTCAGCATGGCATGGGTCCAAGCAACACTTCAATAATGCACAAGAAAGTCACGCATGCTAAAAGTGCTAAAATCAAAACAAAACTGAGGAGTCTTTTCAAGACCGAAGTTATAGGGAATTCAAAATACATTTATTCGCCTATTTATGTTCTGTATTTAATATTTAAAGAGCCTCTTAGTTTTCCTTATTCAAGATATTAGCAGTAGTGGAGAGAAAAATGTTAAAAATATGCATTTTGACATTTATCTCTTTAAGGCTTGAATTTAATGCATTGAGATTTAAGTTATGTAGATGAGAGTATGTGGAATATTATGTGAACTTTGTTTAATATTTAAATCACATTTCATAAGCCAATTTTATCATCTCATTACTCCTTTTTTTTTGGCTCTAATGTAGTCAGTTCTTTAGTGACCTCTGGTGTTGGTAACCTGCTCACATCCTTCTTGGCTCTGAAGCTTTGCAGTCAAAGATTTGGTGTTTCAGGGTGGAAAACTCAGTGTGTGTCTTTCAAGAGGTGTTCTTTTTTCCTTTTTCCGTTTCTATTTTGATATTTTGGTATTTTCAGTTCAGCTAACAATGGTTATTCCTAATCCTGTGATGGAGCCACATACCTTAGAGGAGCTGAGGAAATTTTATGGGTGGTTTGTGTTGTTTCCTCTGTTTTCTTTCTCACTATTCTGCCTTGATTTCTTAATCAAAAAGGCTTTTTTTTCTTTTTATACATGATTTGAAACGAGGAGGTTTTTACATGTCTTTTAAAACTGCATTCATGAAGAAGTTACAAAAAAAAAAGATAAAACTAATGCTTGAAACTACCCAATTTCTTCCTCAGATTTCAGAGAATTTCTACTTTGATTTAAACTCTGAACAAATGAAGGGAATGCTCCGGCCTCATGTCCCCCCTGCTGCTATTTCCACCCTGGCCAGATCTGCCATCTTTTCTATCACCTACCCCTCACAAGATGTCTTTCTAGTAATAAAGGTAAGAAATGTCAGGGAAATGGAAATTTTATCGTGGGCTCTTGGTTTTTATTTAAAATAAAATAGAAATTCTGTTCTCAAAAGTGTAAACAGTGCTGCTTTATATCAGATATTCTAACTTGAGTTCCTTTGTAACAGAACCAGTTCAGTGCATTGAAAGTGGAAAGAGCACAAAGGTTTGCTTGATGATATAAATCAGTTTTCTGGGGCTTGACCTTGGTTTTCATATAAAACAATGTGCTGACTCCTTAAAATGCCAGATCAGTCAGTGATTTAAAAATACCTATTGATCTGAATCTCATTTCCAAAAGGATACACACCCCTCAGCCAGATTTTCAGATGTATTTAAGGGCTGAAATTGCTCAGAGAGTGAGATCCATCACTGAAATAAAATACAGCATTGGTCACTCCTGGGATAAAGTACACAAAAATAAAAGTTATTCTCTCTTCTCTGCTTTGATTCAATGAATGCACAAATGTTGCTTGTTCAGGTGGGTGTTTGAGTCAGGATTTTTGGCTGGACTCTGGATAAAAATCATCCTGTGGTCAGAAGGGGAGTTCAGGACATGTTTTCAGTTCACAGGCAGTGTGCAAGTTCTGCAGGAAATGCTTCTCACACAAGGACTCACCAGGCTTTTGCTCTTGAGAAAGAATTTTTTGCTTCCTTGTGTTTGTTCAGTTTATCAGTCCTTGCTGGATAAATGTCCTTATAATGGTTCATTTTCCCTTCTCAGCTGGAAAAAGTATTACAGCAGGGAGATATTGGGGAGTGTGCAGAGCCTTATATGATTTTTAAAGAATCTGATGCAGCAAAGGTAAGAATTTTTTTTGGTGTTTTGATAAAAGTTTAACCATATTTTCTTCTACCTTGCACTGTTGATACTGTTCCTGTCTTTTAAAGGATCTATTTTTAATTAAGAATCTAATCCCATTCTAAAGGCCAAAAAAGAGCCAAAGACCTTTGAGTCTTGATGCCTTTTTGGGGTAGAGTAGTTAAAGGTCACCGGTTTTTGTGGCTGTCAGGGGAGATTTGTGGTTCCCATCAAGCTCGGTCATCTGTGATTCCCTGTCCCAAAGGATCAGCTGGGTCAAGGGAAGGCAGCCTTTGATGGGAATTTGCAGGAAAAATCCCAACTTTTCCACTGCTTCTGCAGCTTAACCCCATCCCTTCTGCCTGATTCTAAAAGGGTCTCAAAAATGGTTCCTAATTTCATGTGCAGTTGGGTTGAGCCAAGTGGAGATCAAAGAGTAATGATGAGGGCTGGGTGAAGGGCACAGCACAGGTTCCAGCCCTTCTTGTGATCCCAGCCTCTCCATTAGGCTTTCTCAAAGGAGCTTGGATGGTTTGTTAGTTTTAATCAACCTCTTAATAAAATATTTCCTCCCTAAAGCTCTAAAAATTGCTCTTTAATATGCAGAGTTCTGGAAAAATCCTCTTTTATTCCCTTTTTTCCCTCAACAAAATGAGTATGATACTACTTATTTGAGGAGTGCTTTGAGTTTCCCACACAATTTCAGATGATCTGAGCACCTGCTGCATAAAACCACGTTAGGAAAGGCCATTCCAGACTTCACAGGGGAAAATTCAGATTTTCTTGAAGGAACAGTGGGCAGATGAGCTCACTGGGATGTTTCAGGCTGTTCAGGAGGGTTAAGAACATTAAAGACTGTTCTGACTGTCCTCTGGTGGCCTGTTTTGGGAAGCAGAAGTTGCATTTTCCCAACACTTGGTGATCCTCCTCTGGAAGGTGCTGCTGAAACACACAATCATTGGGAGTTAGAAAAGACATCAGCATTCCTCACTGCTTTTGCTAAATGAACCTCTGGTCTTGTTCCTCTCCTTTTTAACCTCTTGGACTGAATATTTTCTTCACAGAACAAGGAAAAGTTGGAAAAACTGAAAGGCCAGGCAGAACAGTTTTGCCAAAGACTCGGGAAGTACCGGATGCCTTTCGCCTGGACAGCCATTCACCTCATGAACATTGTGAGCAGTGCTGGCAGCTTGGAAAGAGATTCCACAGAAGTTGAAGTTGGCACAGGAGGTACAGGACTTGGCATCTGCATGAGGGAACGTGGGCAAATCCAGAGGTTTTGATTCATATCCTGTAGCTGCCGTTGGTCCTTTTATCGCTTCCCTCCCCCTGCCCTGATAGTCTGGGGTCATGGTTGAACTAAGACAGAGAAGTCCATGCTAACAAATAGATTTATCTTTCAAGGATTTTACAAGCAAACCATCTGTTATATTATTTAAAACCAGGCTGGTGAGACTGAGGGAGCGTTACAGGCTGATGAACATTTTCCAAAGGAGTGGATTAATCTTGGCGAGCCACATAGCTCATCCGAAACTGCTCTTCAGCATCCCCAAAACTGCCAACTTCATCATCTTTCAGAGCAAGGGAAATCCATAAATCTCAGCATGATGAAGACTTTTATAACAGCAGGAAGGCACTGGGGTGAGGTGGCTGTGAGGGGAGCAGGAGTCAGCTGTGCTCCACAGCCTCCTGATGCCTCTGGAATGGGATTGCCTGAGCATGACCACCTCTTCTGTCACCTCATGGCATCATTCCCTCTCCTCCTGTGTAGAAATCTTACTAGGAGCAAAAGTAGGCTCTTGGACTGTAGTTTTTCTGCTTTCTTTTTTAATTCCTTCCCCTTGTCACTGTTGTTTTTTGCAGAACGTAAAGGGTCGTGGTCGGAGAGGCGGAATTCCAGCATCGTGGGGAGGCGTTCCTTGGAGAGAACCACGAGTGGGGATGAGGCCTGCAACCTGACCAGCTTCAGACCTGCCACCCTGACAGTGACAAACTTCTTCAAACAGGTATGGCATGGAAAGGTCTCACTAAGGAGCTGTTCCTTGGGCAGAAGGATTGGATTGGGTGTGATCACTGAGTGATTAATTTGTATTTAATGTCTGTTCCCCGATTGCAGGGAACCTTTGAGCAGCATTCAGTGGGTTTGTTGTGTTATATATCAATTATCATGGAATAACAGAGTGGGTTGGGTTGGAAGGGAGCTTAAAGCTCATCCAGTGCCACCCCTGCCATGGCAGGGACACCTTCCACTATCCCAGGGTGCTCCAACCTGGCCTTGGGCACTGCCAGGGATCCAGGGGCAGCCACAGCTTCCCTGGGCACCCTGTGCCAGGGTCTGCCCACCTTCCCAGAGAACAATTTCTCCCTAATACCTAATCTAAACCTCTTCTCTTTCAGTTATATAATATTACATCGTATATTAATTCTGGCAGTAGTGAATCCAGTTCCTCAGAGTGATTTAAGGTTGGCATCAGTTCCCTGGACACATCCAGGGATCCCTGAGCCAAACAAGGTATTCCACTTCTGATGCTGCTTTGCTGAGGGGCAGCTCCTATTAGCCAGAGTTTGGGATTTTCCTGAGAAGTGGAAAACATGATGAAAGGGAGCAGATATTTTCGTTAAGCTTAGCAAAAAGTAATGAGCTGAAACCATTTTCTAAGCATTGCTTAATGCCACATCTAGTTAAGGAAAAACTGGTCACTGAGTTAGTAATGATTTACAAAAGCACATATTTATTTACTTTGTTGAAGTTATTTTTACCTTGAAGCAGCTCATTGTATTTAATTTGTCCTTTAAAAACTGCCAAACATTAATTTAAGATTTAAAATTTTTGATCCTTTATTTTTTTATCTTCCTTTTCTCCTGCTAAGTTTATCCTGTTAAGTATGAGTAGTTGAACATTACCCAGTGTTTTTCTCCTTCCATTTGCCTTTTTTTTTTTTCCAATGTTGTGATTTCTTACCTTTAAAATCAGGTATCTTCTGCTTTTGGGGTGGCAGAGTCACATTTTCTGTAATGTTTCCAAAATTAGCAAAGCTCAGAGCTATTTGGCACAAGGAAAACTGACTACAGACTCCTTGCACTTCCTACTTTTCCTGAAAAATAAAGCTCTGCTGGGCTCATCCCAAAGGAAAGGCAGAGGAGAAGGAATGAGGATCACCTGCTGAATGACAGATACTTTTTTCAAACTATTACACTTGCTAAGAAATGAGTATTTTTGGGAAATCTTTTAGCAGCCTTTTCCAGTTTGGAAAAAGATAATATTGATGGGGAGAGAAAAGGCTTTCAATTAAAAGTTCCTGCAGCTGTCAGGATGATTAATGAGGGATGAAGGAAGGGGAAAGGATGGAGAAATGAAGTGTAATTTAACACGATAATGTTAACACCTTGTTCTGGGAAGGGATATTTTGATGTCAGAGGGAAGAGCCTGTGGGATGAGAGGTTTTGTTCACTCTCTGGCAGCCCTGGAGGGTGGTTTGGGTAATCAGATTCTTGCACCCTGAGCAGGAGGGGGATCGCCTGAGCGATGAGGACCTGTACAAGTTCCTGGCTGACATGAGACGTCCCTCGTCGGTGCTGCGCAGGCTCAGACCCATCACAGGTATCCAGCCAGCCCCTTTGGGCTCCAAAGTTCAGCTATTTGGTTAGTTCCTCACCCAGGCACCCCAAAGAAGTCCTCCACAGCAGGCCCTGGGCAGCAGGAGCACTGAGGGTGGCATTGGGGCAGGTTTGTCACTGGCACACTGAGGGTGGTGTCTGTGAGGAGAAGATGCAAAGCCCAAAGCCCAGAAACCAGGAGCCTCTGTTTCCCACTCTCTATCCCAAAGGAGATCTCTCTCCTGGCTCCCACTCCTGGTTAATAGGAAGAGGCTCCACCTCTGTTTGAGAAAGGGGGATAGAAGCCCTGGCACACCTCAGTGAAGCTGGTCCCTGACCTGTGCCATTCCTGCCAATATTTGCTTCACCTGCTCTTAAAACTTTCCAGGGACAGCAATCCTGCCTCTTCCTTGGATCATCTGCCCAGCACTCAGCTGCCCTTGCAGCCACATTAGGTATTAAGAAAACTTTGCAGAATTACCTTCCTTGCAAATTAATCTGAATGTGGTCTGCCACAACCTCAGGCAGTGACCTCAACCTCCCAAGCACTTGAGTATTGTCATTGATTCACCCAATTCACCTCTGTTTTGTAGCCTGACCAATCTCAGGGTTTTTCAGCCCTTCTTTTGATGGAGTTTTGTTTGTAGCAATAGTTAGGCCTCACAGGAGCATTATCTGGACTCTATTTCCCCAGTTTTCCCATGAAAAAAGCATCTGTGACGTTAAGATGCATATTTTCTGTTGGTTCTTATTATCTGGTCCCCCAGTTGCCTTAGATATCAGCTTGATGTTTGTTAACAAATCCACTTTGGCTGTAATTTATCATTTGCTGATTTATTAAATTCATATATAGAATATTAATGAATATATAGGATATTAACCTGAAGAAACAAAGCACGATTATGCTTTAAAAAAATTAATTTCTATTTATTAATAAATTCTGTGTATTAATTAATAAAATCCCTTTCTTCTTGCAGCTCAGTTGAAGATTGACATATCTCCAGCTCCAGAGAACCCTCACTACTGCCTAACCCCAGAGCTGCTGCAAGTCAAGCTTTACCCAGACAGCAGAGTCAGGCCTACAAGAGAAATCCTGGAGTTCCCTGCCAGGGATGTCTACGTCCCAAACACCACATACAGGTCAGAATTTTGAAATACATTTCACTTTTCAGGGCCTGAGCCTGGCAAGTGTAAAAATTCCTCCCTTATCAGCGGGGTTGTTGCAAAATTCAGTGCATGGGCAGATGTGCTGTGCCAGAGGCATGGGAAGGGTTCAGGCTGACACAGCAGAAAAGGCTCAGCTGGGGAGGGACAAAGAGGTTGGCATCAAACTTGGCTGTGAATGAGAACACGGGAGGGGTTTCTCCATTTCCCAGAATTCGTGGTGGAGTTTGGTTGAATTATTTTCAGTTTTAGGTAGGGTGTTTCAGCATTGTGCTACTGGTTTTATTATTTTATATCACTTTCAGTGACTCTTTTTTCTTTAAAGTGAGGGATAGAAATAGAGAAAATGCATAATCCCTTTGTTCATATTTCCATTTTGATTTCAAAGCAATTTCTTTGTTTATAATATTTGAAGAAAAAATCTTCTGAAGCCCTGAAAAATAGGAAATTTTTCTAGATATCTTTGGAAACAATAACCTTTCTGTAACAACAGCTAGGCTGGGACCAGATTTCTTTTCATTATGTACCATTATTAATTTAAGGCTTTTTCACAGTATCTTTGAAGACATTACATGTCTGAGTGGAATTGTCTTAATCAGCTGAGCAATTTCACCAACATAACAAATCCTTCACTTCTTGTTGTAACTTTAGATACAAACCAGGTTTTTATAAATCAAAGCTTACAAGAAGGGTTTAGTCAAGTTTCATATCCTGTATTTTGAAAAGTTTTAGGCATTTATTTATTTGTCTCTTTATTTATTGGACAGGTAATTTAACATTACAGTAAACCAGTACAAATAAGCAACACTGCATGATCTCATCTCTGCTATAAACCCATGAGGAATAAAAGGGTTTTTTTGTAGTGTTTCTATAATTAACACATTCTCTTCACTGGGTTTCACTCTGACAAATTACAATCAAAACCATTTCCTGTGTGACTGCAAGTGCTGAGATAAAAAATCCACGCTGTACAAGGGTTGGGTAAGATAAACAAGTCAATATGACTCAGTGGAACTGCAGGGCTGGGGGCTTTGTCAGTCAGCACGTCCAGGGCCAGCCCAAGGCTGTCACTTGGTGTTCTGCAGCTGAAGTTAAACACGTGAGTGACCCCAGGAGCTGGACCAGCACTGTCCCATGGGTTGTGCCTACTGGGTTTGTGGGTTGGCACCCTTGACCCCATTGGAGCAGCTGTTCCCTGAGTGGAAGGTGTTTTGTTGTGTGCTCACTTAGTTGTTTATTTAATTCCTTACTTGGTTGAACTAAAAGATCACAAAGGCTTGGCTCAGATGCATTTCAGGTGAGGAGAGCAGATCTCTTCCTCATTTCAGTGAGTTTGAAGTTTGGCTCTTAGCTTTCAGTGAGCAGCCACAGTTCTGCAGTTACTCTGCAGAGTGTGGGATCCAGGGGACCAGGACTGCTCTGGCTCCCTGTGTGTGCTCACACCTGCAGCAGTGTGAGGACAGTGCTCCAAACAGGATGGATTGGCCTCAGCTGCACTCCTAGAAAATTGTCTGGAAATACCCAGAGCCCTAAAACAAGGAATTACCCAGCTTTCATTTGCTCCTAGAAGCATTCTACAACAAAAACATGAACCAAACATCCACTTAGTTACTTCAAGAAACAAAGTTTTTTTCTTTCCCTAAATGTTTTCCATAGGGTTTTGCCAGCCCTTTGTTCCCAGAAAACACTTTTTGTTTTCCCTACTACACAACCCAGAAAGGAATGCACAGCCTGAAAACCCATTCCCCCAAACTATATTACCAATACATGACAGGTTGGCTCCTGGGCATTAGAATTTCATCCTGGGGAGGGAAAAGCTCCACGAAAAGTTGCAGCACGTTGACATTGGGGCTTGAGGGAATGATACTACTCACCAAACATTTTGTAAGACCATCTCAGATGCCTCAGGTTTATGTTTTGGAGAAATTCCGTGCAGGGCATGGATTGGGACATGCATCTGTTGGCAAATACAGCATAAAGTCCTTTGGTGTAGTAAAGTTCAGTAGTGTTTGTTCTGAGTTAAAATGCAGCAGGCTGAGCACTCAGTCAAAGCTTTTTAGATCTGTGGGGTGGATCATTATTTTGGTTGACTTGAGCAGGTAGTATCTTCCTTTCTTAGGCTTCCAGTATAAGCCTTTTCCTCTGTCCAGCCTTCCCCTGGACCTTGGTGTGACGTAGTTGCCGTTCAGGTTGGTTTTCTCACACTCACTGTGCCACCAGCCTCCTGAGGAGCAATGTGGGAATGTCAGACAGTCCTGGTTGTGCTCTAATACACTGTGCTCTGTGGCAGAGCAAGCAGCTCCTCTTTGCAACAGAAATCTGCTTTAGACCCTAAATTCCAGCTAATTTACCCAGGATTCCCAAATCAGTGAATTGTTTGGGTTGGGGAAGTCCTCTGAAGTCATTGTGTGCAGCCATTCCCCAGCACTGCCCAGGCCACCACTGCCCCATGTCCCCAAATGTCACATCCACACGGCTTTGAAATCCTTCCAGGGATGGGGACTCCACCACTGCCCTGGGCAGCTGTGCCAAGGCTGGACAACCCTTTCCATGAAGAAATTTTCCCTCATATCAGAGGGAGTCTAAGTCTCCTCTGATGTAACTTGGGGCAGTTTCCTCTCCTCCTGTCCCTGTTCCCTGGGAGCAGAGCCCGACCCCCTCTGCCTGCCCCCTCCTGTCAGGGAGTTGTGCAGAGCCACAAGGTCCCCCCTGAGCCTCCTTTTCTCCAGGCTGAGCCCCTTTCCCAGCTCCCTCAGCCTCTCCTGGTGCTCCAGATCCTTCCCCAGCCATGCTCCAGCCCTTCCATGTCCTTTTTGTCCTGAGGGGCCCTTCCCTGGACACAGGATGACACTCCTGGCATTGTTTCAGGCATTCACAAATTCAAGCCAAGGATAGTGTACAAAGTGTTTGTTGCATGAAGCAGGTGGCTGGAGGGCAATTCTGTTATCCTGTGGTTTAATCATTTAATTGCTTTTTCAATTGTTTGCTTTCTGCTATAAACTGGCAAACATAAAAGCTTCAAAAAATCAAAGCGTTAAGAACCCTTTAACCAAATTATCTCCAAGGAGAAATGACCTCAGCCTTACATCTCTTGCTCTTTTGAGAGTGATTCTATTGGGTATATTTGACAAACAGCTAAAATCTGCCTTTGAGTGGAAACTCACTGTCATTCTTAACTTTTGGGTTGTAGCCTAAATGGAGTTAGGAGTCAGTTTGTCTTCGGGTTTTTTGCAAAAAGGGATCAAACAATCCAACTTGGGGCTGCCACACCAGACCAGGCATCAGAGGAGGGACAGCCCTTTGCTTCAGAGCTCAGAATCTGATCCTGGGGGTTATTTCAACCTGTGCTGCCCATTCTGTTTCTGGTGCTGGTTGTTTGCACAGTAGGGCAGGGTTAGATGGGATATTGGGAAGAAATTCTTCCCTGTGAGGGTGCTGAGGCCCTGACACAGGTTGTCTGGAGAGACTGTGGATTCCCCATCCCTGGCAGTGTCCAGGGCCAGGCTGGATGGAGCTTGGAGCAGCCTGGGACAGTGGAAGTGGAAGGCGTCAGGGGTGCAACAGGACGAGCTTTAAGCTCCCTCCCAACGCAACCCATGCCGTGATTCCCTGATGTGTGATTCTGGAGCAGAGGAGTCCCCATGCCCACATTCCCAGTGTACCTGGGTGGTTCTCTGGGCAGCTGGAGTCTCTGGCCGTGTGCGCAGCGCGGTCTGCGGTGGAGAAGCGCAGCTCCGTGTGCTCCGGCAGCGCGTTGGGAATGCTCCCGGCCATCCTGGAGAGCTGCAGGCTGTAGCTGCTGCTGGGGCCCCCCAGGCTGAAGGTGTACTCGATGTGGCGCCTGTTCCCCCTCCAGTCCTGCAGCTCAATCCGCAGGATGTAATTCCCTTGGCTGGTGATGGAGTAGATCTTCTTCAGGCCCAGCCAGAATTCCTCTGCAAAGTTGGAGGGAAGAGATGCTGAGTTTGCTTTTAGGGATAACCCGCAGGTAGTGTGTGTGTGAAAATACAGTATTTAAAAGGCTTTATTAATTGCTTTAATTAAATCAGTGATTTGAGTCTTGGGGACTGTTGATCTTTGCAGAGGTCTGCTGCTACATTCTTTTTGTTTACCTCTGCTTAATTACACTCTGATGATCAATAAAAGCAAGAGATCTAAATGAACTGGAGCTTCTCCCTTTAAGTTTCCCACCTCGTGTGAAACTCTGAGAGGGAGCTGGAGACATTTAAAAGGTGTGTAATTGGAAGTGTGTGACAAATGAAGCGAGTGACATACATAAAACCTAATGGCAATTGTTACATTTTGTGAGGGAAGAGCTGCAGAAATGAACTGGGGCTTTGACACCCTCGTGTACAAAGGGAATTTTTCTTTTGCTGGAATTTCTGATAATGCCTTTAATTGGTTTCATATATTATATTCATTAAGTAGCTTATTATCAGTGCAGGTAATTGCCACATGTGGAGAGCGGGGCTGAATGTGAGTGCCACGCACACAGCTGCCATTTAAAGCTGTAGAAGACAAGAAGGTTGAAGAAAATACTCTGTAATTTCCAGGTTAGGAGCTGTAACCTGGTTTATTTTATCACCTCAGAAGATGCAGCAGAGCACTGAATAGGACATAGCTGAGAGCAGTGAGATTCTCTGCAAAACCCAACACTGAAAACACGTGGCTGCACCTTGGGGCAGTATTTGGGAATTGGAGACTAATCAAGGAGCCACGAAAGCATCCAGCAGGATCAGACAAACTTTACGGGTGAAAGTCTACCTCAGCTGTGGTCTCCTTTCCCAAAACTGAGGGAAAGGTTGAGATACAGCAGCTCTTTGTTGTAAAAGATGTGGGAATAAGTCAATATTGCTTCCCACCGTGGTGAGGTTTAGGTCTGTGCTATGCCTAGAAAGTCAAAATATTTCCTAAACAAGAGGAGACTCATCTCATTATATGAGAAAAACGAGGAAAATATTCTGGATGAGAAAGCTGTTGGGCAGCACTTGGTGCTACAAATTCTTTGGAGTTGATGATTAACAGGGCAACATGGGTGTTTCCTCACCCTATCCAGCCACGGAGGGGATTGGCCACTCTGGGGAAGCCTGAGGTGTTTGCTCAGGGGAGCACACACAGCCTTGGGCTCTCTTGAGGCTGGAAAAATTGGTGTGGTGGTTTTAAGGGAAACAGGATTGCAGGAAGGCTGAGAGAAAGTAGTGACAGCAGCTTCATGAGGTTTTGCCTTTGTGTATATTTGAAAGGCTTTGGGAGGCGCTTTTATAAATAGTAAAATCTTGATAAAATAGTGTTTAAAGCATTTTGGTGTTGGTTCAGTTTCTAAATACACATTTGAAGGGATGTCTTTGAGAATTTTGTGAGTTACGTGTTCTAGTAAGCACTTTCTGGTACTCCAGTAAATCAGTCAGCTGTTACTTGCAGGTTTAGTCTGCTCTCATGTGAATACCTTTCCATAAGAAGATTCAGCTTCTCAAAATCAATTTTTACCAAGAGACACAAAAAAAGGGCATATTTACCATTGAGGTCACCAAAACCATTCGTGTAGGCATCCCAAGTTTGGTTGAAATCCAGTGATCCATCCACTCTCTTCTGGATTACAGTCCAGGATGTGCCTGTAGAAAGGGGAAATAAGTTACAGCTTGGGCTTGGCCTCATTATCTGTCCCTGAGTGTGCTCTGGGGTGCTCCCATTTTGAGGCAGAATGAGTTAATTAAAATCTTCATGAAGGGAATTGAAATGAGCCCAGCTGGAGAGAACCCGGGGCCGTTTGAGTGTCGTCAGCCACACTCGGGGTGATTCCACTCATGGAGTTGTTTTGTTGGGCTGCCTTGCCTGGGTTTGATTTGTTTGTGAGGGCTGAGAGACAGAGAAGTTGATAAAGAGGAGATATGAAAAGCCCCAGATCAGAGGGTCAGACTGTGTGCTGATAGTGCTCTGGGGCAGGGATGAGGTGCTGGGGCCGTGGCTACGCTGAAGCTCCAGGGGGGTCTTTCTGCTGCCCCCAGGTCATGACACCCTCACTCCTCCAGCTGCACCAAATGTCAGCAGAGGAGCTTTTAGCAGAGGGCAGCCCCGTGAGCTCTGTTTGCACATCCAAACACGTGAGGTGGCCACGCGTGTTCCCCGGCGCTCCGGGGGCAGTGGGAAAGGGGCTGGGCAGGGAAGCCAGGCAGGACAGGCACAGAGCAGCTCTGGGGAGTGCAGAGAAACCAGGGAATGAGGGAACTGGCCAAGCTGTGTGCGGTCTTGGTGGCAAAAGGAGCAGACGTGGGTTCCTTGGGAAGGTGGAGCTCGGGTGGGTGACAGGACAGTTGTGTGCCTGGATGGTGCCTGGCTGCTGAGCCACCCAAACGTGGTACAGGAATCCTGTCCCCAGCCCTCACTTCTCTGGGTTAGTTTGGCACAGTTGAGTCTAAAGCAACCCCTGTTAATAGAACAAAATTTTACTAAAGTATTTACTCTTTGCTTTTCTTCGGGAAATCCGTTCATGGTCGCCCTATAATGGCTTTTGTAATGACCATTTTCATTACCTACAACTAAAGGGGCTTGGAGTCTGGATATCTTTAATTTATATCACATGATTGAATGTACTTTCCTCAGTATAAACAAGAGGGGAGTAAAGAATGAGAGCAGTGATAAGGAGATTTCAGGATATGGGAAATCTGAGTTCAGAGCAGACAAACCAGTAAGAGAAGTCAGGAGGATGCTACATAAATCATAAGTTTTTGTGTACTTTGGGATGAGACAAAGTTATTTGGCTTAGAGGAAGATATTTCTGTGAAAATCAGACTATTGCTGGCACAGCTCTTACCAAATTTCATTTCACAGTAGACATTGAAGGCTTCTGAGCCATTTGGCTTAATAGTGTAGACCCCACTGGCCTGCACCCCGGTGTGGTAGAGAGCAGTGCAGTCAGCAGCAGCACCTGGGAGAGCAGACAGCCTGTTAGAAATCCTGCCTGGGGTGTGCTGAGCTGAGAGCCACAGGAAAAAAAGGAGAGTGACCATATTGGTAATTTTATTTTACAATAAATGCCATGGAATGGGCAGACTGCTTTGAGCTTAATAGTACAGCTGCCAAGGTCTACATAGGTTTGACTGCCTTAAAAAAAAATATTTTTTTAAGTTAGGCAGGGTTTCAATTTGGAGGATTTTGGAAAGTTTCTAAGGCCTAAGACTAGACTCTGGCAAATGGGCTTTCCTACCCCTTGTAAAGTTCCCAGTAAGTACCATTCCCACTGCTACACTTCACCAATGCCTTTCAACTTCAAAGAAAGCTCTTCTAAATCTTGTAATTAGCCAGTGTGAAGTAAATGAGTACTCTCTTCAGGCTCTACAAGGCAGGCATCAATAAAAGGATGGTCACAGCATATTTATAAGAGAGGAACGGATCCTATGACTGCATTTTTGGACATTGTTCCTGTGTGTCACCCCAGGGACAAGTACAGCTGGAGTGGGGCTAAATAGATAATGACATTTTTTCCAAAGAAGGAAATCTAGCTCCTTCCCACAGCCCAGTGTATAAGATAAAAATCTTCTACTTCTAGACTTTGACTCCCAAAAACCAATGCAAGGCTTTCCCAGGGAGTACTGGGAGCTCAGCCTGTGCTGTGGTCGCGTCTCAGGGATGGGGTCTCACCATCAGCTCTGTATGTCCCAGCCGTGGGCCTGAGCACAGCAGAGGGGGTGGTCTCTGGTTCCTGGTGCTCCTCTGTGAAGGAATTCTCCAGGAGTTCCTGGAGCTCTATGTGGTTTAGCTGGAAGAGCCATAATTACACTGTTAATTTCCCAAGGCTCTGAAATGATGAGATTCATGGATCAAGCCGAACCGTGTCGTGCAGAGAATAATTTTTTGTTATGAGTGTAATCCTGTAGAATATCCAATTTACCACATAAAAATAACTTCAGCTCCATGCTGGTGGATTTTAGGTGTGGGAATGCCAACGCTGCCACTGCTCAGACAGGGTAGGATTCGTGAGGGGAGGAAATGACCCATCCTCGTGTGGTGCACCTTAATGGGCAAACAGATTTAACTTATTTCCTCAGGTGACATCACTTAGACAAATAATACCAACAGCTAAGGAGCACAGAACCCACAGCTCCTTAGGCTGAAATGCATTTTCCTCTTAGAATAAATTAAATATGAGCATGTTGCTTGTACTGTATTACAGTGGCACATGTTGGACTTCCACTCTGGGAGTGGATGTTGGAAATGAAGGAAGAGGTAGAAAACAATGAGACTTCCAGACAACGGAAGAACAATAATATGATAGATAATAAGAGAAAAACCCCAAAATTAGCAGTCAGAAAATGCAGCAGCCTGCTGCTGAGGGACAAGATCTCAAAGCTGTTATTGGCCAGAGCTCCTGCCTGGCAGCACAGTGGCCTCTCCCCAGACAGGTGCCTCAAAATGGTCCCCACCCTCCTCTCCACCCCAAACTGAACAAGGGATACCTGACCCCAAGGGATGGTTGGCCCCTTGACTCCCTCAGTGTCAGGAGAGATGGAAGGAGAAGCAGGGTTGGTTCCTGTACCTTGTCCTCCAGCTCCATGATCTGGTTGTGCTGCCTGTCCAGCTGCACGTGCTGGTCCTCCACGATTTTGAGGAGCTGCTTGATGTCATTGTCCTGCTGCTCTACAAAAGCCTGAGGACAGGGAGGGAAGGATGGAGGAGGGTTAGGAGCAGCAGAAGACCTTTCCAGTGGTGCTGCCTCTGTAACTCGTGTCCTGGGGCCAGTTTTGAGAGGCACAAACCACTGAACATTGCCCTTCCTTTTCCAGAGAATCCTAGAATATCCCTAGCTGGACGGGATCCACAAGGATCATCAAGGTTTGCTTGCTTTGCCTCTAAACTGAAAAATTTCTTTGCTTCTGGAGTGAACACCCATTTTTTTGGGACAAACTACTGGCAGCTTTGTAGACTTCTTTCCAATTGCTGTTTTCCTTCTATTTTCACATCTAGAACAATTATGTTCTGTGGAATCAGCCCTTGATTCAAACTAGATATATGGCACAGATCAAAAAAGGGAAAATTTCCCAGCATTTAGGGTATTAGCTTGGGGTTTGAGAGGTCAGGATTCATCTTTCTGCTTCGACACAAACATCCAGTATTTTCCCATACAAATTGCTTGGCCTTTTTATGCTTCTGCAAAATACAGTTAATATTTCCTTTTCCATAGAAAACCTTATACCCACCTAACTACTTGCATGATTAACATTAATTTTGTTAACACTTGTAAGGTTCTTTGGTTCTGGAGGTCCTACAGGTGCTGTAAATGTCCCTCTCTAAAGGTTTAAGCTCCCTGTTTCTGCACTGAGTAGGCAGTTCCCACTGCATTGATTTGGGATGAGCTGATGATGTACAAACCCATGGGCTTGGGAATCTCATCATTTTCCCAACTGCAAAACTTTTTTATCGTTATGATTACAAAATTTCTTAAAATTGGTTTGCAAAAAAATACTGAAAATCATACAGAGCTTTATGATTTCCCAGTTCCTCACTGATTTTGCTGGGGAATTTTACTGCAAAATTAACACCGTGTCAGAGTAAGACAGTGATTTTTTTTTCAGGTTATTACAGTGATTTATTTCTCAAAATGCACACTAATAGTCCAGTGAGGAGCAAGGGAGAGCTTCTATTGCATAATCACTGATAATGGCTTTGCAGTGTGTTTTGGCTCAGTGTGTCAGGGCCTTTCACAAGTCACTTACTTTGAGTGAAGAAATCTCTTTTGTCTCTTGCGTCGAAGGCTGGATAATGGCCAGTTTGGTGACCTTGTCCTCCAGTCCCCACACTTGCTCCTGCAGCTGGATTTTGTTTTGTATGAGGCCTTCAATCTTCAGGTTCATCTCCTGTGAGAGATTCTTTATCTCCTCATTGTTGATTTGCAGCCTGGCCGTGGTTTGCCGGAGCTGTTCTTCCTCCTCCTTGATTTCGCTGGTCTGCAGGGAGAGCTCGTAAAAGGACCTGTCAAAAATGTAGAGTTTCTGAAAGATGTCATTCATCTGCCCCTTGGTCTTGTGGACAAAGTCTTTGAGGCCGTGCCCCAGCTGGAGGAGTCCATTGGCCAAAATTCGGACATCATCCAACATTGCAAATCTTGATTTTGTGTCGGAAGATCCGGCAGAACCAACGGAGAAAAACTCCTTGTCAGCTTCAGCTGGGAGAGCCAGGGGGACCAGGAATAGTAAAACTGGGAGGAGCTTCATGTTTCCTGCTCCTGGTTCTCTTTGCTCAGGATGCAGAGACTTTTCCCAGTGATAGTTTTTGCTGCGAGGCTGTTGTGGGTTGCAGGAGTTGATCTATTTATACCCCTGTTCATTTTCGGAGAGGCAGAGCAGTGGGTTGATCATTAAACTTTGTGTGTTTGAACGAGTGTAACCCCTTCTGAATGTAGGTTGATACCTGGGAAGATAAAATTGAGAGATGGCCACGTTGCTGATTAAACTGGTTCTGAACTTTTCCATCTGCCAGACCTCCTGGTGTAAAATGTTATTGATGACACAGTGTTTTTCACACAACTCTTCTTAATAGATTAATTTGGGGTCATAATCTTGGTAAGGGCTTAAACTGCTCCTTGTTTGTGTTGTTTGGTTGCCTTTATTGCCTCAGGAGTGTGAAAAGATTTCACACTGGACGTTCAGGTTGTGAAGCTCCTTGATGAGCTGTGGAAGGGCAGAATATTCCCAGATGATTCACACAACTTGATTTTCATCTTGGGCTGTTTCCCGATGTAACTCATTGTGCTGCAGTGGATTTACTTGTCATCCAGCCCAGATTAAGTGAGAAAGAGGGAATTAGGTCCAGAGATTGCCTGGATGTGATTCTACTGTGTTAAGGTTTATGCAGTAATTTACACCATATAAAACTTATTTTTTAAGAGCTGCTTTCGAGAGGGGGGTGAGATAAATAATACCTGGCTTGCATTTCTCACCTTACCATTCTTTTTGCTGTTTGAGATTCACACTACATAAAGAAAGGCTGCAAGTGCTCTGAAATAAATGCCCAGTTCTGCAGTGGGTCCCTGCATGGAAATGTGGATTTTTTTGGGTAGTATTGCAGTGTGAGTGAAAGGTATTGCTCTTTCTGGACTCATTCATAGCAATCCAAGAAATGAAAATCAAGCATTGCATAATGGACTTTGGAGAGTTTTCAGGTTTTTGCTAAATTTTTGTCTGCTTAGGAATTCTTCCCCTGGACTTCTTGTTGTGTTGTACATGTACATGTGCATGCATGAAATGAAGCATCCATAGAAAAAACATTTTAAAAATGAAGTTGTTACCTCATATGTTGAACTTTTTGAGTGTTCAAGGCTTGGTAATATGCAGGTAACCTCCCCACTCACAGTGAAATACTGTGAAAGTATTTTAGATCTCAGATTAATTGCTGGGGAATATTTTGTGCCAGTATGATTGGAATGAGACTTACTGGAGTATCCAAAGTATGGAAAAACAGCAGGAGCAGGGAGATTATCAAGCCCAGCTCTGGGCAGAATGGGGAGTCCTTCAAAGAAACAATTCTAAATTGTTTCTCTGGCATTTGACAGGGATTTTGGGCTGCAAAACTTGAAGAACTGGTTGTAAAATTAAAAAAACCCAAAGCAAGTGTATAGACTTTCTTTAGTCCACTTCACAGTACTTAAGTGGCTTTGGTTTTATGTGGTTTCAAATGAATGATTTTCTGTTTTAACTGTTTCGTGCAAGAAATCTTTCTGATTTGTTTTGAATTCTTCCTAACCCCATCACTCCCCAAAATCTTTATTCTTGACTTAGTCTTTAGAAAATTATAGGGAGTTACTTAAGAAATAGCAATGACCAAGCAACTGGGGATCAGGCATTTTACCAGGATTCTGCAGCTCATGTCCCATGTGCTGCTGGTGCTGCTCAGACACGACATGAGCTGTGGAAAAGGTTTGTTTTCCAAAGGGAAATGGCAGTCAAAAGGCCTGCTGGCAAATCCTAATAAAGCACAAGTAGCTGCCAGGCACGTTTCCATATTGATGCCAAGGCCAGTGAAGTCAGGCAGTGCTAAACTCACTACAAAACACCCCTAGATGTCACAACAGTCCCAGAGTCCAGAAGAAAAGTGGGACACAGGAAAGCAGAGAGGAGAAAAGCTTCTGGCATGATTAAACCATAAAATTCAGGAGCTGTGGAAACCCTAAAAGGGAATCCTGCCTCTGAGAGTTGTCAGCCCAGTCAGGAAAAGATGTATATAGCAAACATGATCCTGAAGATCTTTCGTGCACCTGGGTGACCCTGATTATATGGGCTTTAAATGATTTTTATAGTAGGAATAAAGCAAAGAAAAAGGTCTCTGGGTTTTACTGAAAAGGGAAATTTTCATAATAGTTAGAAATTCCCTCTAAGAGTTAGGAGCAGCTCTTAATGTTTTAATACCTTGGTGAAGGATTTTGCACAATGGCTGCAATCATATTGCATAAATATTTAGAGGAGTGCCTGGTGCCATTATTTCCATGGCTTGGGAAGCCTTTGCACTTCAGCAATTTATTTTATGGAAGTAAAAGTACTTTTGAGATCTGTTTGAGGTAATAGGATAAGCTTTGCATCTATTTGGTGTAGCATTTTAATAAAAGCTCCAAACACAAGCCCTTGGGTTTAAAGCTCCTGCCTGAAACTGCTATTGATAGAAATCAAGACATTTATAATGCTTCTGTCACTTTTTTAGCCATCAGTCCCTTTCCATGGCTCCTGTAACTGTTTAGACAGGAAGATCTGAGGTTTTTAGTTATGTAGGGTAGAAGGGAGGCTGGGAGAGCTGGGCATGAAGAGGAGAAGGCTCTGGGGAGACCTCAGAGCCCCTTCCAGTGCCTAAAGGGGCTCCAGGAGAGCTGGAGAGGGACTGGGGACAGTGGCCTGGAGTGACAGGACAAGAGGTGATGGTTTTAACCTGAAAGACAGTAGGTTTAGATTAGATTAGATATTGGGAATTAATTCTGTGTGGGTGGTGAGGCCCAGGCACAGCTTGTCCAGGGAAGCTGTGGCTGCCCCATCCCAGGAAGTGTCCAAGGACAGGCTGGACAGGGCTTGGAGCAGCCTGGGACAGTGGAAGGGGGTGGAATGAGGTCATCTTTAACATCCCTTCCAACCCAAACCAGTCTGGGATTCTGTGGTAAGGTAAAGCAGGGTCACATTCTGATTTGGGGTCACATTCTGATTTGCAAGCTGGGCATTTTTCCCCCTGTTTCTAAGTTTTCCACAAAGGGAAGATGCCTGTAGTAGGAAACCCTCTGGAGAGAGGCTGCCTGAGCAGGGGGGAGCAGCCCCCTGTCCCCTATTACAGTGGGAGCTGTGCCTCTGAAATCCCATAAGCAATGAGAGCCGCTTCCCAGTGAAATGTCCTTAATGAGGGCTTGAAAAGCAGTGGAGAGGGAAACAACCCATCCCTTTCCTCAGCATAAATCAGTTCTAAGCATAAGACTGCCTTTAATATAGGGTTCCTGTAGCCTGGCTTCACAAATACCTTAAATCCTTCTCTTAAGCACTAATAATACTTAATAAAAGTTTTATGAGCAAGGTACATTTTAGAGTAAATTTTCATATCCATTTTCATTTTAAAAAGAACATCAAGCAGCAAATGTATTCATGGCAGAACAAAGTAATTTAGGAGAGTCACAAAAATGGCCCAGGCCCCCTCTGAAATAGTAGGAGAGCATTGATTTGGCAAAGTGACCAGTGGGGATGGGATTCAAAAACTTAATTCACCATGAAGGACTTGAGAGGGAAGAAATTCCCACTTGCCAGCTAAGCTTATTTCTCTGCCTGCAGGGGTGAAGCAGAGCCTGGTTCACAAGGCTGCCCCAAATATCCCTGGAGCTGGGCTGCTCGTAGGGAATTCCTTAGGAACAGTGTTAGCTGTGTCTGTAGTAATGGGACTACTTGGGGAGCAAATGGAATTGCCATCAGAACCAAGTCCTTGGGTGGGGTTCATTGGCCAAAATATTAACATCAGTGCCATTTCAGGCAGCCAAGGGCAGCCCCCCCCCTTTGCAGCTGCTGCTCCAGGAGTGTGTCCCACCAGTGCAGGTGTTCTGGAAACTCCTGGCAGCTAAAAGGCACCAGGTACCTTCCCTGAGTTACTGCCCTCCTGAGGATCCAAAAAAGAGTCTTTTTGTTATCAACCTCCTGCTGCCAGCACTCGACAGCAGCTGCTTTATTGTGCCTTAAATGTTGTCCTGCTGTGCTCCTCACTTCACTTTTCGGAGCCCATCTGGTGTGTGTTGTCTCTCTGGGACAAGGAACAGTTGGAAACTAGTTACAAATTGTGTTCAGACCCACTGAATGGTTCCCAGAGGGAAGAGAACCTCTTTTTCCTCTTGCCTCACCAGCCAGGGGTGTTACAGGGCTGGTTGTGCAGTGTTTGGGCAGAATGCAGTGTGCCAGTCCTTTATCCCTGGGAGCTGGAGGCAGCACTTGAAGCTCTCACTGAGCTTTCACTGGTCCCTCCTGGATCCTCTGGTTGGAGCTGCAGGAGCCAGGGTGTCCAAGGTGGAATGATGCTGCCGTGGTGGGCAGGGCTGCGTGGGAGATGGACTGGGGATTTCCAGGTTGGTTTTTCAAAGATGGATAACAGTTCATACCTTTTCACTTGTTTGGCAGCAAAAAAATGTTCATTTCCTTTGGTAACTGAGTGTTGAGGGGAAAAGTCTGGGGGCGATGTTGCATTTTTTTTGTCTTTAAAAGAACATCAAGGGACTTTGTGTAGGTCTAAATTACTTGCACAAAGGACAGGTAGGGGTTTGTAGTGGACAGTTTTGCTAATGAAGTGTGAATCCAACTTTCACGTTGCTGGCAAGGGCCCAGCAGGGCTCAGAGGACAGAAAATACTGCAGAATTGTGCATCTCATGGCTGTTAAAGTAATCACAGACTTGGAGAAACGGGGCTGGAAGAGGTTTCCAGAATGTGTGCCCTGCCCAGCAAAGGTTGAGGTTGTCTTTAAACCCATCTGGAGGGTGTCTGCCTCACCTGTCCTCAGAAACCACCAGAAAATGGAGATTTCACACCCTCCAAGACAATTTGTTCTACAGCTTTAACTCTTCTTACAGCCAGAACATTTTCTCGTGTGCCTAACCTAAATCTCCTGTGCCTGTTTTCCTCCCATTACGTCCTGCCACATTCCCTGTGGATGTGATGAGCACTTTATTACTTCAGTCTTTGAAGAGTTCTTTAGATACCTGGGAGCATTGTCATTACCTGAAGCTACACATATCCATTTAGTTTAATCCATTCTCAGAGGAGAAATGTAACCTGAAGTCATCCTGGTGTCAAGAGATTTTGAAAAGAAAAGGAAAAAAAAAAAAAGGACAGGCCACAAGAAGGAAGGTATTTAACAGAAACCAGCTGCTCCGTGTTGAGCAAATAAAGTATGTAAAGTAGGAGTAAATAAAGCTTTTGTATTCATATGTTTTCTTTCCACCTGAACTTCTCAGTTTGTAGAATCCTTGGGAAATTTTTAGATGGATTTTTCAAGTACCCTTCTAAACAGGAGCTGTTCCAAAATATGGTGAGGGTTTAAGAACGATGTCTTTTGATGTCTACAATAAGGGGTCATTATCAAATTGTTTGTCTGGGTGTTCACTGCATTGGAGAGAATGGAAAACACCAAACCCTTCACTTGGAGTGTTTCCATAGAGGTTTAAATAACAGCATCAATGGAGGTGTGACCCCTCTCATCACCTAATGCCTTTGTCTCTTGCAGGAATCTCCTTTATGTGTACCCACAGAGCCTTAACTTCGCCAACCGCCAGGGGTCTGCCCGGAATATCACAGTGAAAGTGCAGTTCATGTATGGAGAGGATCCCAGCAATGCCATGCCGGTGAGGGAAGTGCTTTGTGCTCCATGGGCAGGGCAGAGAACTCCTTGCAGTCAGGAAACCCCTGTGTTAAAACCTCAGTGAAATGCATTTCAAAATAACAAGTTCAGGGGAATAGAAAATTATATTTCAGAGCAAAGGGTGCATTTGGGTAGAGTTTGCAAGGTAACAGTGGAGCAGCTGGAATTTTGCCGTGAAATTATTTATTATAAGGGTGGTGAGGCTCTGGTGGAGGTTGCCCAGAGAGGTTGTGGGTTCTCCATCGCTGGAATTGTCCAAGGCCAGGTTGGATGGGGCTTGGAGCAGTCTGGGATAGTGGAAGGTGTCCCTGCTCTTGCAGGGGGTGGAATGGGATGGGATTTAAGGTCCCTTTCAACCCAACCCAATCTGGGATTCTGTGTTTGCTCGTTGTTGGAACAGAAGTTTTGCTTCCATGCCAGAAGAATTAAAGGTGACAGCCTTGTGTTCAGGGCCAGCAGTGACCCCACTCAGAGAGGATTTGTGTAGGGGTGGTTACATCCCTCAGTTCTTCTGCCATGTCTATGTCCATGTGTCACTGAGTTGTTAAAATTGTGCCTCCTCAGTGACTGAGTAAAGTGCAGGGAACAAGCAGGTGTAACTGTACAGGTGCACAGTAAATGGGGCTCTAAATGCCTCTGCAGTGTTATGGAACAAATTCTTGGCACAGTTTTATAGGGGGTTTCTGTGGTTTTTTCTCTTTTTGCAGGTCATCTTTGGCAAATCCAGCTGTCCTGAGTTTTCCAAAGAAGCATACACAGCTGTGGTGTATCACAACAGGTAAAACACAGTGTGGAAGTGGAGTTACTCCCCAGTGACTGGTGTTAATCATTTAACAGTGTCTGGACAGCACTCACAGTGGCTGCAGTGCCAGTTGATGCTGTCCTTAGAGTTTTGTGACAAATGGGAGACAGAGTCTTTGTTTGCTGTGATACAAATCAGCTTTGTGTGATCCTGAGCACGTAGCCCGGCTCAGCAGATGCTCCAAGTACAACTTCCAGTCAGTAGTCAGGAGGATTTATGTTCCAAACTCATGGTAGCAGGTGCTCCGTTGTTTTGTTGGAGCTTTTCAGACTTTAGTTACAAATTGGAACTACTTGGTCCTGAAAAGAATTCCATTGCAGCTGGGGTGAGGAGTGCTGAATTCAGCAGGAACATCTTCATGGCTTTGCAGCTGTGCCAAGGAGAGGTGTTCCAGGGGAGATTCCTGTCCTGCAGGTTGTGAGAATCCCTGGGTTGAGGCCGTGTCCACATTGAGAGCAGAGTTTATTGCTCATGTGGTTCAGAGTGCCTGTGTGAGGAGGGGGCTACTGCCCCTTTTTTGTGGATTAGAAAAGTTTCTCCAGTCCTTGGTGATGAGAAAGTGAACTTTAATCCCTTGGGATGGTCCATATACTCCCTCCCCTGCAGATCCTTTAACTCACAGGGTTCAGTCTCAAGCACAAAGTAGCAAACCACTGTGGGTGACTCAGCTGAGGCTCTGCTCTCTGCACAGATCACCTGATTTTCATGAGGAAATCAAGATTAAGCTTCCAGCCACTTTGACAGACCACCACCACCTGCTTTTTACTTTCTACCACGTCAGTTGCCAACAAAAACAAAACACACCCCTGGAGACTCCAGTCGGCTACACCGTGAGTGCCTTTCCATCCTTACATTTTTCAGCACAGGATGCATTCAAATACATTTGCTGGCACTTTTTTTAGCATCCCTGTCAGCTCATATCCCATTGGAGAGCTTGAGAAATTGGCAAAAGCTCAAAGAAAGCCTTAAGAAATGTGTGTTTTTGTTGTTTCCCTCTTGTTCCAGTGGATCCCAATGCTGCAGAATGGCCGGTTAAAGACGGGTCAGTTCTGTCTTCCTGTTTCATTGGAAAAGCCACCACAGGCTTATTCAGTGCTTTCTCCAGAGGTGAGCTGAGCTCTGCATGCTGAAAACCAGCAGAATAAATGTGAGAAAAACTGAGAGGATGGATGTGTACATATCTGTGTGTGTGCATTTATTTCTTAAATACCGTTAAATTTAGGCAGAATTTTAGTGTTTGTGTGTGGGGGTGTGTGTGTGATCTGACCAAAATAACTGAAAATAAATGGTAATTGTAATTAGCAGAGCCTTACCTCTGCTCTCTGTCACATCCTCTCTCATTCTTCTCTCAACCTGCAGGTTCCTCTCCCCGGGATGAAGTGGGTGGATAACCACAAAGGGGTTTTCAACGTAGAAGTTGTTGCTGTGTCATCCCTCCACACTCAGGTAGATGTCAAGAGCAGTCACTGTAATAAAACAGTTTTCTGACAGTGAAACACTGTCAGGGTTGATGCTGTGAAGGGTGTAAGAATCCCTTGTAGTGAAATTACAATCTCATTTTCAGTTCTGAGCCAGCACACCTGTTTTTCCACATTCTGCTGTGAGTATATTTGAGAAGTTCTGCTTAAAAATATGAGTGGCTTGGCCTTTATTCACAGGGGAGTGAATGGCCACCAGTGTTTGCAGACCTCAGACTGTTGTGTTTGATACAACAGCTCTAACACAGCCCAGGCAAATGATGTTTTCTTGTTCTTGTTTTCTTGTTCTTGTTTTCTTGTTCTTCCCTTTCCCCTCCTCCTCTTTTGTTTCTCCCTGTATTTTCCCTCTGTCTTTGATCTGAAAAGAAAGATGACAGTCACTTTGTTTAATCGTTTCAGCTTTTGTTTTATTCATTCCCACTGTGTCGTGTTGAGGGGGTTTGTGTATTTTTATTTGTGCTGTAAATAGTAATGTGATTTTAGTGCATTTTTGTCTGGTTTTCTAAGAGTACACAGTCTCAAGTTTTGCCCTGACAACTTCTAAAACAGAATTAGAATGAAATTGAATTAGATATATGGGCAGATCTCTCAAAGATGTTGAATTTCTGCTAATTTTGTGAGATTAAGTGGCCAGATAGAAAAATGAGGGCGAGAACCCATCCATGAGGCACAAATCCATAGAAAATGGAGATATTTTGGAGATTCTTGCTGATTATTGGCTTTTTGCTTGTTGTAGGACCCTTACCTTGACAAGTTCTTTGCACTTGTCCATGCTCTGGATGAGCACATGTTCCCTGTGCGAATAGGAGACATGAGGATTATGGAAAACAACTTGGAAAATGAACTGAAGAGCAGCATTTCAGCTTTAAATTCCTCTCAACTGGAGCCGGTAGTGCGATTTCTTCATCTCCTGCTTGACAAACTGATCCTTCTGGTAGTAAGACCTCCTGTCATTGCAGGCCAAATAGGTATTTTATTTAAGTTTTATAGAGAATTACATAGCTGAAAGTTTGACACTTCCAATTTTATCATATTTATGTAGAAATAAAGAAGTCCATTTTTATGCTTTATTTTAGTGCCACTAATATACCACGTGTCTCCCAAATAAAACATGCTGGCATCCAGGTCTGGGGTGATATACACAGGAGCAATATTTAATATTTAATCTAAAGCTTCTGAGAAGGACTGGTAATTTGGTGTCCAAGTTGAGGCACCAGAAAGGAGCCTGATTTTCCTGGATGCTCAGCATGTTTTTAGCACTGGAGCTTGTTAAGGTGTCTCCATCCTGACAGAAAGTAAGGATTTCAACCTTATTAGTCACCTTGGAAAATCGGGAAGTAGGTAAAGCAGGAAAATACAGATGGTGCATGTTCCTGTTGTGGATCTGATACTGTCAGCATCAATAATCCCTCCTTTTGCTCCCTGTGAAGGGCTGTGCTCTGGCAGTCCAAAAAATCTCAAGTTTAAGTCAGAATTAGATCCTTAGTATTTAAAATAGTAGTTTCATGCTGATTTTTTTTTTTGGGAAATCTGACTTTGGGCATGGTGGAATATTAGGTGTCTAAGACTGCTTTAAAAACACGTGTAAAAATATTTTCGTAGTTGTAGCAATTATTTATTTATTTAATCTTTCTGGGAAATAATTTACTTGCATTTTGATTTTATATTTTAAAGTTCTTTCACTCTTCCAGTGTTCTGTATTGGTTCAGTTGGTTTGGATGGAACACTGAGGACATCAGTGACTGGGTTTTTTTAAAATAAGATTTTCCTTCTCTAGCTACTGTTTACTTCATCTTTAATTTGTCCACAATGTCTGTGTCAGTCTGTGTGAAGGTTTTTGTGCTCATTTTCAGAACAGGTTTTTTCTTGAAACAAAATGAAATTGTTCTTTTTGATACAGTTTGTATTTTGGCTAAGGCTTAAATGGAGGAAATAATTAACTGAGAAAAAGCATGATAAATATCCAAAGGATATTATCCATCAATTAAACAAAGACTTGATCTTGTTATCATTGCAGTTGATGACCAAAGTTGGGCTGGTTCCAGAAATGGAGCCTAAATTCATTAAATTTATTATTAATAAAAGTGGCAGCTGATCACTGGAACAGCTGTCAGGCTGATTGTTAGACCTGGTTCAAGCACCAGGCTCAGGTTGGGATGAGAAATGCTTGCTAGGCTCTAACAAGCTCCACCATTTACCCCTGAGGAGGTGGATGAACACATTTAGGATTTCCCCTGGGTCCTGCTGCAGTCTAAAACAAACTCCTCACTTTTTGCTTTCAGTTAACCTGGGCCAAGCATCTTTTGAAGCGATGGCATCGATCATAAACAGACTTCACAAGAACTTGGATGGGAACCAGGACCAGCATGGCAGGAACAGCCTTCTTGCTTCCTATATTTATTACGTTTTTCGCCTACCCAACACCTATCCCAACTCACCATCACCAGGTAGCTCTTTTTTTTTTTCATTTTATTTCAAGTTTGTTAAAAGAAGGCAGAAGTCACTTGCTGGCAGGTGCTCCTGAGCTCCACCTGCGTGGCTGCTCCCCTGCAGGGCCCTGTTATTAATTTGCCAGTGTAGCCACTTAAAAGATGAGTTTAATTCCTGGTAGTCATGTCAGAGATTTAATTATTTGATGATTTTAAATAGCAGTGTCACTGCTGAAGGACCATGATTATGGTAAAATATTGGGGTTTTAGGGTTTTTTCTATGAGACAGATGTGGTGCACTCTTGGCCTGTCATGTTTCCCAGTCGCCTTCACAAGAACTTTTATACTTTTATCCAGTTCCAGCAAAAGTTTAAACACTGGCTGGATGTAATACACATCCAAAGGGCATTATCCGTCCATTAAACAAAGACTTGCTCTTGTGACCATGGCAATTGATGACCAAAGTTGTGCTGATTCCAGAAATAGAGCCTAAATTCATTAGATTTATTATTTATATAGTGTTTAACATATTTAATGTATGTATATATATAGATATATGCACATAGAAATACATGTATATATACATGACATATTTTTATTTTTATGTGCATATCTAAAAATATAAACATTATAGATTTAAAGCAGGCATGTCAAATACTAGAAAACACATGTCTGGGTACAGGAGGGAAACAAATTAATCCCAGCCCTGCTGAGAACAAGGGATGGGAAAGAGGTGGAGTGAGTGACAGCCATGGAAAACCAGGCTTTGGAAGAAATGTTCTTGCACGGAGTGGGAAAGCTCTGAGAGGTGTTGGGAAGGCTTTGTACCTAAAACTGTGCTCTCTTGGGTGGGTTTTGAGTGTGAGGTCTGGAGAACATCCCGTTAGCTAAAGACAAACCCACAAGGAGCGTCGTGCTTCCCAGTGGATAAAACAGCTTTTTATCCCATCCTGGAGAGCTGGGCAGGGGAGGCTTGGGGGGGTCTGGGTGTCCTGGGGGAGTCTGGGTGTCCTGAGGGGGTCTGGGTGTCCTGAGGAGGTCTGGATGAGGGATGGGCTGGACTGACCGGGCAGGGAAGGCCTGGGCAGGGCTTGTCCAGCGATTGTCCAGGGATTGTCTTGGGTGAGGGATGGCCGGACTGACTGGGCAGGGGGTGCCTGTGTGTCCTGAGGGGAGCTGGGGGAGGGATGGCCAGACTGACCAGGCAGAGGAGGCCTGGGTGTCCTGAGGGGGTCTGGGTGAGGGATGGCCGGACTGACCAGACAGAGGAGGCCTGGGTGTCCTGAGGGCGTTTGGGTGAGGGATGGCCGGACTGACCAGGCAGAGGAGGCCTGGGTGTCCTGAGGGGGTTTGGGTGAGGGATGGCCGGACTGACCGGGCAGGGGAGGCCTGGGTGTCCTGAGGGGGTTTGGGTGAGGGATGGCCGGACTGACCAGGCAGAGGAGACCTGGGTGTCCTGAGGGGAGCTGGGTGAGGGATGGCCAGACTGACCAGGCAGAGGAAGTCTGGGTGTCCTGAGGGGGTCTGGATGAGGGATGGCCGGACTGACCAGACGTCCCCGCAGGTCCCGGCGGCCTGGGGGGGTCAGTGCACTACGCCACCATGGCCAGGTCGGCCGTGCGCCCCGCCAGCCTCAACCTGAACCGCTCGCGCAGCCTCAGCAACAGCAACCCTGACATCTCCGGCACCCCCACGTCGCCCGACGACGAGGTGCGCTCCATCATCGGCACCAAGGTACCTGTGTCCTGCCAGGGACCCCTCAGAGCCCCAGCGCTGCCCAGTCCTTCCTGAATACCAGGGAAGGGCTTGGGGGCTGTCCCAGCCTCTCCTCAGCCCTTTCCCAGCAGTTGCAGGAGTGCCACTCCTTGGAAATGGTTCTGTCTGGTTTGTTGGGGCCATCCTGGGGTGCTGCTTCCACAAGTGTGGGGGCTGAGGGCAGGAGTCCTTTGGATTTGTCTCCCCCTCACTTTTGCATGGCCAGCAGCCAAATCCTGTGCCCAGCTCTGTTGTGTCTCCCCAAACCTTGCACCCTCTGACCCTACTCTTCCTTCCCAATCCCAAGCTCTCCTCTCCTCTGCATTCAGCTGCTCAGATTTCTCTACTCCTTGTGTCCAGAGCAGGTATCTTGCACACAGCAGGAATATTCCTGGTCCTTGCATGGCCCAGAGAGGATTTGGGATGGTTGGTGAGCGGCACAGTCTGGCCAGCTGAGCCGCAGGGGGACTGACTGCCACGGTGACTCCCCACACCAGAAAGTGACACTGCAGTGTGGATGCAGAGCATCCAGCATGGCTGTACTCTGGCTCTTGAGGCATCAGTAAATCCATCTCCTCCTGGTGGCTTCTGAGTACACAGAACCACCACAGTCCCAATCTGAGCCTTCATTTTGTGCCTAAAAAGGTGGGCTGAGCCAGGACAAGGCAATGTTGGTAATTTCCTCCCCTCAGAGGGGTGCCTGAGCTGCTTTGGGGTTCTCTCTCTCTTTTTTTTTTTAATTCTTCAAACTGTGATAACTTCACCAAGGTGAGACTCTTCCCCACCATGACCTTTCACTCTTCCAGCACAGGTGAATTCCTGAGCCTTTTCAGGGAGCTGTTAAATTCCTTTGGAAGTTTAAGATTGTTACCAAAGCCACCACCCTGACCAGCAAGAAAAACACAGTTTGGGGAAGAGGTTACCAATTTTAAATGAATAACAACATCATTTGCTGACCAAATAAGAGACTGAAGAATTGTGGGTAGGCAAATGATTATTTCTTACATCAAAGTCTGGACTTAAAAGTCTTAAAATATTTTAAAGACCACTTCAGTATCTTGCTAATTAAACAAGCCTGACCTTTTGTGAAATGCCACAGGCACTGATGTGCATATGGAATTTACCCAGGCTATCAGAAGTTTAACGTGTGCTGGCTTGGTGAATAATGTCACCATACAAAATGAAGAGGGATTTTCTTCCAGAGGTGTACTCCAGGCTTTAAAGGAAAATCTGTTCCATGGATAATTGTTGAGGGAAAAGTTTCCTTGAGGGTAGTGTGAGCATCAGGAATTAACCTTAGACTGGCTATACAGACTTTTAGTTGATTATAATTATTTCTACTACTTAATATCAATAGACAAAAATGAGACATTTCTTGAGATGCTGACATGAGTCAAAGGGTGCAAAAATTCCTATTGTTTTTCCAAGTAATGTCTTAAGGAATATTCCCAGCTATTCTAATCTGAAGTGCAGGTTTCCTATCACAGGAGATTTTCTGCTTTGAAACAACTCAAATAGTGGGGTTTTGTTGTTTGAGGGAAGTCTTCAACGTCCAGTCTTGTGTTATTTTTTATTCTAATGTAAGATATTTAGAGGTGTGGTACAAGTCTCCCTTATCACCTTCTTACTTCATTTTGAAAACCCTTTACAGGATTTGGAAGATTTCTGTTTATTGTCACAGCAGAGGAGGTTTTAGGTCTGTCGGTTGTTTTGCCGTCATTTGTGAATTGAAACCATGTAAATTTCATTCCCTGCTAAAGAAAATCTATGAAATGTCTAAAAAGACGTGTTTAAGGTGATCCTGAAAGGTTGGAGATGTGCTGGGAAAAGCCCAGAAAACATTGTGGAGTTTCATTGCTCTGCCAGTGGATTTTCACAGGTGTGGGTTATGTTCCTGCACAGACCCAGCTGCAGGTTGAACCCCAGGGGCAGAACAGAATTTAACAGCAGCTTTGTGAACTTTGGAGGGACTGTGCCAAGCAATAAGAAGCTGTTGTACTCTTTTGTGCTCTGAAGAGGAAAGAATCCTTCCCTTTCCAGATTTTTACAAAATGACTTTTGTTTCTTCAACACAGTATGGGTTTAATTGTTATCATCAGAATTACAGCGACAAGATTAGGAAACCTGAGAGAGAAATGTGAGGGGGATAAAGGCATTTTCAAAATTAGACCTGATTTTACAGAACATGAGCTTAGTTCAGCATTCTGCAAAGTCCTTTCGACTTTAAATCACTGTGAGCAAAATAAAGCATGTTTATGGGGCTGAGCAGGGCACAGGGCTTTGATTTATTCCTGCTAAAAAGTAATTGAGATTAAAACACTCTCCTTATGTGTTCAGTATTTTTTTTATTGGACACCTTAAGCAAAATTACAGCACTGCTGAGCTCTGCCTAGAGGAACTCGGTGGATTAATGGTTTGAATCCCAGGTTACAGCTCTCACACCAGGTTCAACCTTGAGGTGGATTTTAGTTTGCTGAGAGGAACAATTGATTGGGCTTGGTGGACTTTGCAGCTGATGCTGATCACTGGGATGAAATGGGCTGCACCTTTGCTTTAAGCATTGGGAAAAAGCCCTAAGTTGGCACAGAAAGGAGGATGAAAGCTCTTGCTCACGTGAGGGTTGTCAAAAATCAATGCGTGGCATTTATAAAGAATTGTCAGAGCTGCTTCCTGGGACTCAGGGAAACCCACTGCATCCCCCTGAATTCTCCTGACTTGGGAGCAGCCTGAGCAACTACACAAGTTTAAATTTTTCCTTCTTTCTGAGTGTCTCAAGAAGAAGAGAGCAGAGAGAGGAGGAATATACAGTAATTTTGCCAAAATGAGCCATTGCAGTAGAATCTGGAGTGCAAGCTAGATTAAGCTTTTGAAAAGCAGGTTGATTTTTCAAGTATTTTGCTTGGCAAAGCAGGTTGGTTCCAGAAGAGGTACGTGCTCTTTCCTCTCTTTGCCACAGCGCCCAGAGGGAATGCCCGAGTGTCCATGTGAAATCCTGTCCACGGGGTTATTCTGCCAGCAGGGCTGGATTTTTATTCCATAGGCAGGAAACCCTGTGAGGGTTGACAAGTCAGCCTCTTCAGTTTCTCAGCATTTCTGTAAGAGCTGTAGAGCTTATGAATTCTGGGCTGCCCTGAAAGTGCTGGAAACCTCAGAGCATCGCCCCATCTGAGCACCAACTTCCCTCTGCCACAGTGTAAATCTCACCTGGCTCCACGGGAATGGGTTTAAACTGAGCAAAGGGCAAGTGGGATTTTTCAGGAGGAGGAGAGTTTTTGAATGTCAGGCATTCCAGACAGGACAGGCCAGACCAGAGCTGTGGACAGGATGAATGTGCTGTATGTACAAGAGATATAAAATAATCCTCTGAACTCAAATGTATTGACAGGCACCTGGGAATTCAGGCTGCCCCAGCAGTTGTCAGTGATGATGTGTTTGCAGTGTACCCACTTTGATTGCTTGTAAGGACTGAACTTTGACTACTGTATGGCATGCAACATGTAATATTTCTTTCCTTTCCCAACTGCTTTCTATTACATGCCCAGGGCTTAGACCGCTCCAATTCCTGGGTAAACACTGGTGGTCCAAAAGCAGCCCCATGGGGATCCAACCCCAGCCCAAGTGCAGAGTCAACACAGGTGGTGTCTTCGGTAGAGGTTTTTCTGCCTTTGTTTTAAACCCTGATGTTTCCCTGTAGAAATATCTTCCTTTCAGTGCATATTCCAGTTTGGTGGTTTCTTTTTTTTTTTTTTTAATGATTATTTATTTATTTGAAAACTTTTGAGTTTGATTTTATAAATTATCATCTTCTCCCCCACCACACTGCATGAAAAACCTCCGATCGCGTGAACGTGTCCCCTCCTTTCATTTCAGTGGTTGCTGGTCTGTGAAATGTAAATGCTGTGACTGCCTTTGTTTTCTTTTTTTTCTCTCTCTCTCACACTAGTTTCAGCTTCAGGTGGAGCACATTTCTAAGTGGGAACATTAATCACAGCTTCATAGTTTTGTCCATGTTTGCCATTCCTTTCAATGTCGTGAACCATTTTGCCATTTTCATCAAGCATTTAGTACTCATCGTCCAGTAATCCTTCATGACTTGTTTGAGTGGAATATTGTGAACCCAAATTGATAGCCACATGTGAAATTCTCTCTTAAAACATGTCAGTTTGAGTGCTGGAGGCAGTGATTTGCCAGGGCCAATTGTATTGTTCTGTGTTGCAAAGTATGAAGACTTTACAGCAGCTTCAGTCAGAAAGAGTTTATTTAGCCCCCATTGCCTGCTGCTCTCCACTGCATGGTTGCCTTGAACGTACCTCTCAACTTCTCCTCCTTCCCAGTCTATCAGCCTTCTTAAAATATTTAGTCCAAGTTCTCTTGCTCTCATGGCAAATTATTTCCATCAGAAGCAGAACTTGAGTGATTTTCTCCTTGCCCGTGGCAGCAGCAGCGTGGCTGTGGGTTCATCCCCCCGCGCTTGGCCTCTGGTAGATTGAGAGGTATGGGCTGAGATTCCGAGTATTACCTGTGCATGTTGGTAAAATGCAATGATGGAAAAGTTTCATGCTTTGCAGCATTGTCTTTGTGCATCAGAACATGCAGTTCTTTAAATAACCTGTATGTCTTAAAACCAATCAAAATTGCTGTCGTTTTGTTTAGACCCAATCTGTAAACGGCTAAGAGTTTGAGAATGCTTAAAAAAGCTGTAAAAACCTACAGTTGGAAGAGTATTTTTGTAAACGTTCGTTGTCCTTGAGCTGCAAAACCCATCCACGGCAAACTTTAATGTCCTGTCATCATTCATTCATCTCCACTCCGTAGGCTACGGATCGAAGTTGTAATCGTATGTCTTCGCACACTGAGACGTCAAGTTTCTTACAAACATTAACAGGACGATTACCAACCAAAAAGGTAGATTTCAGTGGAGACAATTGATATTGTGGGGCACGGAGGTCAAGTCATTCTGAAAACATGATGCAATTTATTCTTTTATTTATAGCCTGATTCCCCCCCCCCTCTCCCTGAGGTCATTAGGAACTGCTGGTGCTTAACACCTCTGAATATCCAGGCTGCAGGGAATGTGAAGTATTTGGAGTTGAATTGGGAAGAATTAAATGATCAGGAGTAGCTTGTCTGATTTAATGGTAGTGTTTGGGGCCAGTTTTTTTACTGGCTTTCAAAAAACACGGATTGCACTGTCTAGACACTTAAATGATACATTTTGTGTGCAAAATGAAAATGTGTTGAATGGCTCAGTGTGCTGAGCTCAGTTGTGCAGGTGTTAATCCAAAGAGACTCCAGAAAGGGAATGGGAGTCACCTTGGAAGTGAACTCCCTTAGAAGAGAGGAGATCCTCCTATACAATGCCAGAAAGGCAAAATGCCTGAGTTTTTGTGTAATGAAAATGTGGTCACTGCCACCGTCAGTCTGTGGGTTGGTTGTCCCGAGAAAAGAAATCCAAGAGCTGTTTGAGCCCCATGTTTCTTTCTTACTGTTTTAAGTCCTTTCTCACTGTAAATATACACCTTTGTACAAATCAGTTTATATGTCCACTTTTTACTCCTTTTTCCTGCGAAAATCAGACCAGGCAGAAAGGTAGACTTTTTAAACTAAACTAATTTGGGCACCAAACTTTTCTTTTAATTATTATTTTTTGGGGGTGGGCAGAAAATTCTTTTGACACTTGAGATTCAATCCTGGAGCGAGATGCTGTGAAACGTTTCTTACATCACATGTCATAACCTCATCCCTCATTGTTAGCTGGGGATTTCTTTATGGGATGCCACCACTGCTGTCATGTCCTCAGTTATTTAGTTTGCTTAACTCATTGTTTGCCATACTTGCCATGGACCGTGCTGACATTTCTCATGGGGGCTGTGTCGGGAGCTGCTCTGGAGGCTCGGGCTGACTCTGGGTTTGACTCTGTGTAGCTTTTCCACGAGGAGCTGGCCCTGCAGTGGGTTGTGTGCAGCGGGAGCGTGCGGGAGGCGGCCCTGCAGCAGGCCTGGTTCTTCTTCGAGCTGATGGTGAGCAAACCCCAAACACCTCCCTGATGTCTCCCAGCCCCTGCTTTCAAACAGAAACAGCAACAACTGCAAGTGGCTGTGCTGTAATTTATATCCCCATAGGTGAAGAGCATGGTGCATCATCTGTATTTTGCTGACAAACTGGATGCGCCGAGGAAGAATCGTTTCCCGGAGCGCTTCATGGATGACGTGACTGCGCTGGTCAGCACAATTGCTGGTGATATAGTCTCCCGCTTCCAGAAGGTGATGGCAAACAATTACACTGAGCCCAGCTCAGGCACCAGCCCTCCTGCCTCTTGTTTGCTTGAAAACACACAGGGTTCTTCATCTGCTTTCTGTTTTTCTCTTCCTTCTCTCCAGGACACAGAAATGGTCGAGCGGCTCAACACCAGTCTCGCGTTTTTCCTCAATGATCTCTTGTCCATCATGGACAGAGGATTTGTTTTTGCTCTTATTAAGACCTGCTACAAACAGGTAAATGCAGATAAACGTTGTGGCTTAACTGAACCATGGCAGAGCCTATTACTGTTAAATTTCTCTGGACAGACAGTAAAATATGGACACAGAATTCTGCTGTTCAGGTCTTCTTAGAGCGGGGCATTCTCAGAGGTGATTTAGGGTTTACGCCTCTCTGATTACACTCTTAACTGTGAATTAGGAGTCACTCCCTGGAGTGAATGGACGTGCAGCAGGAAGAGAGAATTACTCCCTCTGCTCACCACATTCAGAGTAATTGAATCAAAAATTAGTGGGAGGTTCTGTGGGGGAGCTCAGACTGTCATGGTCTCTCAAGGACACGGTGACTCTGGGTGATCGTACTGATCACTGAGCTCCTCTTCCATCCTTTGGGGGATGCAGGGTGTCCTCCCCCATTTGCAGTGTGACAGGGAAATCACCCTGAACCACCAAGGTTTGTTTGACTACTAACATCCATTCTGGCACTGTGTACAGAGGAGATAATGAGGGATCAGTGAGACTAAACTTAGACTCACTTTCCCTGCTGAGTCTAAAACGTTCTCTATAAGGGGCAAAAGAACAGCAAGAGCATTTAAGTTTTTAAGTTGCCCGCTGTGTATTACATACATTATGTGTCATTAATTGTATTTTTTTATATATAAAAGATACTGTATGAAACAGTATCTTGGAGCTGTTAATGCATCACACTGTGGTCCTCACAACTCCCTGCTGAAATCAATAGGATGTGGGAATTACAGAATCAAAGAATGGGTTGGGATGGAAAGGACCTTAAAAATCA